>OU342741.1:235126598-235519199 GCA_910589775.1 Avena eriantha
GATCAAGGCATTAAACTTGATGGTTCCTTGTTGTCCTCAAGTTATACCAGTTCCTCTTTGATATAGTCCATGTCACTCGGGGGTCGCTGATTCACTAGTAAACAAGTTCATATCTATGAGTTCTTAGGATTATGTTACCGGGGCCCTTAAATTGGATAACAAGAATTAGACATACATAGATAATCATTCTCATAATATAATAATGACAACAATAATCACAAATGGATGAAAATAAGAGAGGCACATCACATCTCACCAGTTCCCTACATCTCCCACGCCCATGGGGATTTACTCACATGAGATGTAACATCCCAAGATTTAAAAATTTGGACTTCAATTTTTTCAGCATTTGCATGTCATTCATGATCATTGCATTGCATTTTGGCATCATGAATAATTTTCAAATTGGAATAATGAATAAGACCCTAAGTTCTATATGTCCCTTTATTCCTAAAGGGAATTAATTAGGCTTTATTAAACCCATTGTTGCTAAGACATCAAGCATTTCTAAATATTAGCCTATGTTGTTCCACTTGAATTTAGAAAAAATGTGAAAACAAATTTGAGTTCATTTGGAATTCATATGAGAGAGATATGAGGGAAAGAAATAAATGGAAAATGGAAAAGAAAAGAATATAAAAAATAAACTAACCTAAACCTATCGGCGGAACCACACTAACCCCGCGGCCAAACCCACCTAGGCCGCCTTCTACCTGCCTCTTGTTTCCCTACCGCGCGCAGTGTGCAGCACAAGTAACCGCATGGGATGGCCCAGCAATGCAGCCGCGCGCGGCCAACAGCCCGCCTCTCCTCTCTCAGCCACTTACAACTCGGGCCCACATGTCATCCCAACCTCCTCCGTGTTCATCCCCAACTCCTCCTAAACGACGCGATTCTAACAGAATCCGTTGATTATGAGTATATATGGACCCTTCACGTACGCAAACTCCCCGTCTTATACTCCTGCATCTTCCCCATCGCCTTTTCGATTTTTTAGAATCCTAGCTACCGATTTGAGCTCAAACAGATCTCGTCAGAGTGTGCCGCTTTGGAAGCTACATGCGCTCGAGTAAGTCGATGTTTCGGTGACCCTGCACCATTCTCTCCCTACCACTCCTTCTTCCCTTGTTCCTCCGTATCCTCCTAACATCTTTTCTCTATCGACAGAGCGCCAGGGCACACCTATGACCCCACCGGAGCTCCACCGGAGACTATCTCGACTGGGCACTACCATCATCGTTCCGTGAGGAGGGAGATGTCTCCGAGAACACCATCTTGACAAGGAGGAGGAGGAGATCATCGTAGGAGGTTTTCCCAAACTGAAGGAGCTTCAAAACGCCATCGCCAACCATGCCTGAACCCGCGACCGACGTCCTCGTCATCACCGTTGACTCTCACCGCTACTGGTAAAGTCCAGATCCCCCTCTTCGTTCGATCGAATCTAGATGGTGTAGATTAGTCCTCCCAGCCAAAACGAATCTAGATGCTAAATGGGTATCATCATACCATGTCTCGAATCTGGCTAACCCAGGTGGCCCACAGTTGGTAGCAATGCCTATGGCCTGCTGGGCGACCTAGTTGGGCGGATCCAGAAGGGAGGCCCATGCCGGATGAAGGAAGGCTATGCAGGAGTCACCAACGTAGTCAGAGCCTTGGAGTGCAAGACACGAAAGACTATTTTGTATTAGTGTAGAACTCTTTACCATGTCCGGCAAGGTCCTTTCACTGTAACCCTAGGTTCTGGTGCCTTTATAAACCGCTATGGGAGCCTTTAGGGCACAACAACACTCAACAATTCATAATACCCTCACATAGCGAACTGATCTCTGTAACTCGGTGTATTGCCATTATAGTGATTTATAGTAGGAGTAGAGTTCCACCACTATTGTGGTACTTGAACCTGGGTAAGCTATGTTACCTCGTACCTGCTAACTCTCCGCTTTACCCCATGTCTCTAAACATGCACTGTGAGGACCCTGTTGGGGATCACAGCAGAAAACAAAAATATTCCTACGATGTAACCCAAAAACTACCTAGGATCTATCTATGTAGTAATGCGGTAACGTCCGATGCGTAGAGAATACATACCCTTATATACGGTACGCGGTTAACGTTCCGCGGGGAAGGTGGTTGAAGTAGTCGTACTCTTAGCCGACCTCAAGGTCGCTAAGCTCCTCACAGGTCACCCTTGCTCCTTCTTCATCTTCATCATGTAGCAGCTCCGGCTCAGTGTTGTGCCTCGTGTCTTCGTACACATTCGGTGCACGATGAGACCTCCGGCTCCCCGATCTCGCCGGGAGTGCGGAAGTTAATATCCGACTGGGAATCCCTGCATCACAACAACGTACTGCAGGTGTGCCTTGATCGCACAGCCTAGACATGGGGCCATGGTCACAAGGCATAGAGAGAGAGGGAAGGAGGAAGTCAACCAATGGACTTCTCCAAATATTGGTGTCTCATCCCACCCATGGCACCCCTTTATATAGGGGGAGGGGGTGTGCCCTCCCCTTTGGGTTTCCCATGTGGGACTAAACAAGGGAGAGAGGGGGGAAGGTGCATGGGCCTCATGGGCTGCCAGCCAGGGGTGGGCCCCACCCCACGCATAGCCCTAGGCTGGCCAGGTGGGCCCCCTTGAGGCGCCTGGGCCTTGGCCCTTCCCTCCTTCGGTTTTCCCTCATGGGCCTTTATTCACTAGGAAGTTTGGCCCATTAGTAGAATAACCCTTCAAATTAGATTTTAATTTTATATTTAATATTAATTACATTAATTAATATGTAAATACATATTACAAAATCCGTTTTGACCCGAAACACCTTTCGGTTCCCTTTAGATTTCCTCCAAACGACTTCAGATCTTTCTTGGAATGATTCCGGTCCTTTATTCTTTCTCCAAACAACTTTGGATCTCTCTGCAGAACAATTCTGGCTCTCTCTTTCTCTACCGTGATTCTATCTTATGAATGATCGCCCTCATTGTACCCTTAAGTGTATCCTCTCATGGGTCGGGAATGCTCTAGACATGATCTCTATCAACGATCAACAGAGGGACTAGGGATATCCATGTGACCCCTATGCATTCCTGATGACAATGTCGTTTGAACCGCTAAATGTAGCATCCTCTTCCTTTTGTTTCTCGATACAACTTGTCTGAGATCTGATCATTGGTATTCGATACCTTGTTCAATCTCGTTCACAACAAGTTCTATTTTCTTGTTACAGTGATATTACATCCCCGTGACCTAGTCACATGTTGCAACATTTATGGATGTAATCTGACCAAGCCGGCCGTATGTATCTTTACCCGTCATGTGGGTTAACAAATCCCGGTCTTGCAGTCACATGTCATCTACTGTTCCTTCGGAATACCGAACGTACACCTTTATAACCACTGTATTACCGAGTGGCGCTTGATGTAGTCTAAGCAGCCTCAGGAAACAGTGAGTAATATGAGCTCACGGTCTAAGGAGAAGGAGTCTAGGTATAGTTGTTTTAACAATTAACTATATGACTTGATCGTGTTGCAATCCTTCGAGGAATGTCCAACCACATCATTCTCCAATGATATGATCCCGTTGTCAGTTGGCATAAATGCCCATGATCTTGAAACCCAGATCATCTTCGTGACCAACGAGCTAGTATGAATAGAGGCTACTAGGGACTTGGTTGTGTCATACCACACTTGTACCAATGTTTCTACTTGGCACAGTTATAGCACAATATGAAACAATTATAAACTAATTGAGATATGACAATAAAAACCTATTTATTATTTGCCTCTAGGGCATATCTCCTTCAGTCTCCCACTTGCACTAGAGTACAAATATTCTAGCTAGCATTTTACTCATCTAAACCATATACCATATGCGTTTACAGATCATGCCTGCTCATGGGAAGTGTCATGTCCATTTTCTGTTTTACCAAATCATTATGTCTTTTGCAAATCGTTAATGTCTTCCTAACTTTGACATTCACTCCATTATCATATAATGGGTCGAAGCATTTGTATGCCAACAAAGTGAGACTTTATTTCTAGTGTTTATGATGACGGTCGTTTTCACCGTTGTCATCTAAACTTCAAAACACACTTTCCTATCCTTTGTGTACATAATATAGTCATGGCAGCAGAACGAGGCCAGATTCCAGGAGCTTACAGTGACTTTAGATCAACCTCGAGGGCTTTCTCATGGGCACTGGGCCCTAGGACACATCATTCTACATTAAAAGCGAACTAGCCCCGCCATAACATTATACATCACATCAGATGTAGCCTTTATACTTCTTTATCTATGTAGATCCTAGTGCATGAAATCCATCTATGCCACTTACTTTGCTTCTTTCCATTTATGTACAAACTTAATTCTGGTTTCAGTGATCAACTCAGGAACCACTTAAAGACACATTCTTACAGTTAACACTTTGTCCTACCAACCAGAACTTCGGGTCACATTATGTCGAGCATACAACATGGTTGTATGGAAGAACCTATGACTGAGGCATATGAGATGCAACGCATCTCCTTCTTTCAACCATAGTTGCAATACAAACTCAACGCTTCATATAGTAAGAACTAATTTCTCACCTTGTTCCATTCTGAACTTCTTTAGAATCTTGCTTAGGACATTCTGAACATCTTTCAGAATCAAGTCCAGGAAGCATTCGACATTCAGTGTTTATTAAACTCACCAATCTATCTCGATAGATCTTATTGTTTAATAACTTCAACTTCATCCTTATTTCCCTATTTGAACATTTATTAACACCAATCACATCATTCACATATTTCATCCACATATCCCAAAATGATCTCACGCTCCCACTCAAATATGACATTCATGTTTGAGATCCAGGGATTTCACTTAGCTCCCACTCAAATATGACATTCATGTTTGAGATCCAAGGATTTCACTTAGCTCCCACTCAAAACTAGGTCCTCTCGATAATCTTGGAGATTCCAAAATTCCTTGATCATCATCAATTTGAGAATTCCACTTACGATACATCAATATCCATATATTTCTAGTGTAAATCCAAAAGACTTAAGCATCACTACTTTCGTAGTCAACTCCTTAAATTTTTCCAAACTTATGACAAATCGAGATTTTTGTCATTCATTAAGTTTCATTTCCTTCTTATGACTTTGAAGTCATTCAGAAATATCAAGTAAACTTATTTACTTTAATAAGATCAAGTAACATGTTACTTTGCAATCTTAAATGTAACTTAATATAGGATTTTATGACTCCTAGTCATTTCTCGCACTCAGGTCCATCACGCTTCTTTGTAATTTGTAGGTATGTCTTGTTCAAAACATGACAAGTGAATCAATAACATAATTCCACAAACTTGTAGAATATATAGTTGAATCCTACTTTCTTTAGTAAAAGTATTTGCTAGAAAATTTATGATCATAATCATTGGTTTCTTCTCTATATGTAGAGTTTGGTTTCACGAAACAAATTCCGCTTCACCACTCAATAATTCAGAGATAAGGTCAAATACCTTGTTTTTGATCTTTTACTTTCTTCCACCTGTATCTTCATCAAGACACGTCAACTTAGGGCAACATCAGGTTTTCCCATTGTCGATGATGCATTCATAGTTTCCTAAGAACGCTCTACAAAGACTTGTTTATTCGCCACGACTTTGACTTATCGAAATCTCCAGAAACTCGAATGTTCCATAACACTTATGGTGTTGTGTCCACGAATCTTTAGATGTTCCTTTGTATTTCAAATGAGTGTTTGCTTATTTTGATCTCTAACTCTAATCGACAACTATAACCCTGATAAGAGATGATATTATACCATATGTATCTAATACATATTGATTATGATGTTTAGATATTTCAACATAGTTTGAATTCGTCCAATTATCATAATTTGTGAAACATCTTTCACAAGTCCGTTTTATGCTAAACTTAATTCGAATACTTTAGTCATATCGATCAAATCGAAGAGACTTCGTATTCTTGTTAATTTCAATATCCTCCATATGTTGTGAACTCATTTGAACAATTCAAATCATTTCAAACTTATGTTTCATTAAGTAAATACACTTATTCACTTAGGTCCACAATTAACTAATGATTTCCACTACTTGTTGAAAATATGATACATCCTATGTATAAGATTCAACATTTCTTTGCATATCACCATTTTACCAGAATGCGGAGTTTTAGGAAACAGTATGGCCACTACAACTGTCCATAACCGCGGACACAGCTATTCAAATAGTTTGACACTCTGTAGAGGTGGTACACTTTAACCACAAGATTCGATACATCTGTCAGGGATAGCCCTGAATCATCATACTTAGAATGCAGATAATCAAACATAACCTTCCCTTTACACACCCTAGTATATGCACCTCTCCTATGAGCATGGCCTCCCAACCATTACCATCTGTCATCTTGGGCACTGCATAGGTGGATAACATTGAGAGCTAGCCTCAGCTCAAACCTCTCTCGCGAGGGAACTAATACTAATGCATATAAACTTCCGGCTAAACCTTACCCAATTCAGGTATTGTGGTTGTACGGTAAAATTGGAACGGTATCGCATCCGAATCCAACCATAAGTTTTATAAAAGGGTTAAGACTCATGCCTCAACATTTTCATCATCATAAACCATTTGTGTTTCTCAACACATGTCAAAACATCTCAATAGAATGACTCATCATTCCAAGGTTTTCATAATTCATTTTTACCAATTGTTCCCATCTAAAGTGACTCAAGTTTTGATTTAGCTGTAAGCTACTAAGTTAAGAGTGTTCACTAAGGTGGGATGCTAATCTCTATCTCATGCCATAGAATGACATCTAAGGTTATCTAGATAGGTCAAGTTTTATACTTTTTATGCTACCTTCAGACAAGTAAGGGACTTTGTAAAGTAAAGAAAACTAAAGCTTGGAATTAAAACTTGGAATAGGTATAAGTCCAAACTGGTATAACCAAAGCATGCCTAATGCCTTTGCTTGGGTTATCTAGCTTGCAAGGGTTACCTTGCATTGGTAATGATGGCTTGCTAGTATAATACTTGCAAGTGTTAGCTTGCCTTGGTTGGTGTAGTCGTTGAAGTTTTCTTCCTCCTCTTGATAGCACACCTCCTTCTCGAAAACTTGGTCGATACTATCGTCTATGAATACATACGGAGTACACAATGACCAAACAATACTTAACTAGTCTACTTGGAACACTAAGGCACACATTTTAATGATCTATTATCGTCACAAGCATCACAAGGTTTTATTAACTAGCTTCACTCTTTTTATTTAAGAAAAGTAATTTCTACTCATTGAAAAATAATGAAGATTTAATATTCACCAACGAAAATATGGGATCATATGTACACATGTCATCACCACATATTCTAACATATGGGAATGTGATTTAAAGGTTGGATCACATTTAATTAAGTTTAAGTTTAATAATTAATGATTTAAAGTAACTAGAAATGCCTATATGGCATTATTTTGGTACTAGTCCAAAGTCACTGGATGTAAACCTTAATATTATTACATATTCAGATATGTATGGTTAAATGTGATTTTTGAGAGTTGGAATCAACTCAAAAGCTATTATGGTTGATTTTATAAAAATGTTTGAATGTGCAAATGCTTCTGTCTTGTTATTTTTACTAGGAAATCTCTAACCCTAAATGAATTAAATCCAACTGGATTGGATAGCTCTTTTCAGTAGCTTTTTAACAAAATTTGAATCACTCAATTTGGTCCAGTAGATCTTCTGGAATTGATTTTTAAACTAAGGGATATAAGTGAATTAAAACTAACATAGAAAAACCTATATTTGAATTCATGGGCTAGCACGGGAAAACTAACGGGCCGGCCCAGTGGCGCTCCGCGGCGCGGATAACAACTAACAGGGGGGTCCCCCAGGTCAACGGCACATCAAAAACGAAGCGGTACGGGGCAACATGGACCGTGCGATTAAAAAGAAGATCTACGGCTAGGGCAGCACATCAAAAGCGAAGCGGTACAGGGCATGTCCGGGCGGTTCCCTGAGTCGTGGCGACGCGGTGAGCGCGGGCTGCGGTCAAGGCGCGGCGTGTGCACGCTTGTCGGGCGCGGCACTCTGGTGCGTGCTCGGCATGGTGCAGATGTTCTGGGCGCGGCGCTTTGTGAGTGGTCCACGGCTCGGCTCTTCTCAGGGAGGGGACAGAGGGCGGTGGTGTGGTCCGGTCTAGCTCCTAGACATGGCGAGAGAGAGAGAGAGATGGTCGGCTGCGAGCTATCCATGCTCGAACGGCGAGCATGGTGCTCTGGTGGCGCGGCACTGCTTCAAACGGCTATGGGGTAGCTTCTTGATGGCTGGGTTGGGTCTGGGGGAGACAAGGGCATCTACTAGGGTTCAAATGGTTTGACAAAAATCGATCAAAAAAGTATAAGTTAGGCCAGTTTGATTCTGTCTACAAGGTGTTCGACACAGTGGCCGCAAGAGAAAAACATTTGAATTTTGGACTGAAATTTGGTGGAGTGGTTGATCACATACTTGAGCTTCTAGGTGTGCTTGGGTTTTGAAAATGGAAGTCATTTGAGTGGTTTTTGAATAAGTGTGATCTTGATACCTACACTAGATTCAATTTTCAAATGCCATTTAAAATTAGTGTTTGAATGTTTTTGGAGGATCACAAAGTCATTTGAGGCCTTGGTACATCACTACATGTACTAGCAAGGGGTGCAAAGATCCACATTTTTTTCTGTTAGGTTTTGAGTTCTAGGAATAGCCAAAGTAGGCATGTTGATTAAAATGGCACAAATGACCATTTGCTTCTTTTATTCATTTTGATTTTTTTCTTTGGGATTTGTTTGGGAATTATCTAGATGATGTTTATTTCACCTAAGAATCATTTTACAAGCAATGGATCACTTAATCAAGGCAATTCAAAACAACTCCTATTTAAATGCACACACATATGAATATTTTAATATTATTAAATGGAAAAGTTTTTGTTAACTCTAACTTTGATGATTTGGATCTTAATAACCTTGGATTAAAGTTTTGGGATGTTACAATATGTTGGTAACGTATTATAATTTTTGATGTTCTATGCTTGGTTTTTATCTACTTTCTTATGTTTTGTCCACACTTTGGAGTATTTTTTTACACTTTATTGGACTAACCTATTGACACGATGCCACAATGCCAGTTGCCTGTTTTATGTTGTTTTTAGTTCCAGGAAAGTCAGAAAATGAATATTCTTGGAATTGGACCGGACAACCCAAAGTCGTTATTTTCTCGGAAGACTCATGGAGCCAGAAGGAGAGACGAAGTGGGGCCACAGGGTGGCCACACCACCCCATGGCACGGGTCCCCCTGGCCACGCCAAGGCATGGTGTGGGCCCCCTGGCCGGCCACCGACCTTGCACTTTCTCCTATAAGAAGCCTCTGATGCAAAAACCCTAAATCGTCTAGCCTCCAGCCATGAAAAGTTCTGCAGCGCCACCACCACCGAAGGGGAGATTCGGGGGATAGAAAGTCTATGTTTCGGCACCCTGCCGGGATGGGGAAGTGCCCCCCGAAGCCATCTCCATCGATCTCCACCACCATCTCCATCGTCGTTGCTGATTCCCATGATGATGAGGGTGTAGTTTTTCCTCGAGGCTAAGGGTTCTACCGGTAGCTATGTGTTCATCTCTCTCTCTATGCATGATCATATTGTGATCATGAGCTTTGTACTCAAGTAGATCTACCTTGCTACTCAAGTGCTTTAATAGATCTCAGCTCTCCCCATGTGTGTGAAAGTGACAGCGTGCACACCGTGGTGGCACTTAGGCTAGAGATTACAAATACTTGTTATGAGTGATATGTGGAGTTGGATGTCTCTATGAAATTGTGGTGTTTGTTGGAACCATCTAGTGCTCAAGGTGATAGTGTGGGGTTATCTAGATGGGAAATAGAAATTTGAAGAGTGTTGTTATAGCCCTACCATTGATTAGAGTGTCCAACTGGAGAGTAGTTTAGAGTAGTATCACGAAGAGAAGATATTTATATGAGAGTGTTCACTAGTGAAAGTATGATCCCTAGGCCTTGTTTCTAAGCATTGAAACACCATTTGCAACTAGATCTGTTACATGTTTGCTTGCTGCCATCTTTATTTCAGTTTGCATTTAGTATCTTCCACGCCATCAAGCTATTTTTTGGCACCGTCGTATTATATCCATACCACTTGTATTTTACTATCTCTTTGCAGAACTAGTGCATATATACACATGACAAGTGTATTGGGTGTTTTGGGGACACAAGGGAATTCCTGTATCTTGATTGCAGGGATGCTTGAGAGGGATACCTTTGACCAATTTCTCCCTGAGTTCGATAAACCTTGGGTGATCCACTTAAGGGAAACTTGATGCTGTTCTACAAACCTCTACACTTGGAGGCCCAACAACTATCTACAAGAATATAAGTGCATAGACATCAAGCTATTTTCTAGCACCATTGCCGGGGAGGTAAGGTAAAAGGTACTCACATCCTCCGCTGTGAGTGCTCGAAGTTATTTACTTTAGGTTCTGCAATTTTGTCTTTTTGTTTCTTGTTTTCACTAGTTAGGTGATGGCCCAAAATATATCGAGCTCGTTGGGGAACCCTAAGAGGAAGGTATGATGAGCACAACAGCAAGTTTTCCCTCAGTACGAAACCAAGGTTATCAATCCAGTAGGAGCAAGGAAACACCCCAAAGGTGTAGCTAGCTGAACGTTGGCAGGGCGCAATACTGGTGCTAGCAGCAACGTGGAGACCTGCACAACACAACCTTAGAACTCTGTCCCCAACTTGCGATGAGGTTGTTAATCTCACCGATTTTGCTGAAAACAAAGGATTAAACGTATCGAATGGAAGGAAGTAATAGTTTGCAGAAAGTAAACACAAAGCAGTAAACAATTTTTAGATTGTATGTAAAAGAAAAGGACCGGGGTCCATAGTTCACTAGAGGTGGCTCTCCTTAAGATGGATAACATGCTGGGTGAACAAATTACAGCGGGGCAATTGAGAAACATCGAGAAAGCAATACATGCATATACTAATCATCTTGACTCCTTTGGAACTTGATTGGGCATTACAACATTATACATAGATCGCCATCCAACTGCATCTATGACTAATAATCCACCTTCAGGTTATCATCCGAACCCTCTCCAGTATTAAGTTGCAAGCAACAGATTATTGCTTTACGAATTGCGTGTAATGTACACAATACGATTGTTCTATGAACAAAGGATTGTTGTTTTCTCCATAGTAGCAACAGCACATCTAGTACCTTAGAGATTTCTGTCACTTCCCCATATTACCAGAGGCATGAACCCACTATCGAGCATAAATACTAACTCTTGGAGTAGCTAGCATCTACTTGGCCAAGATAGCTACTAACAACGGAAAGCATGCAAGATCACAAATAACAAAGACATGATAGAATCAATAATCAATCTGAAATAGCATCTCAATATCCATCAGATCCCCGCAAACACAACATGCAGAATTACAAGTAGATGATCTTGATCATGAATGGAGCTCACAAGATCTAGACATGAAAGCACAAATGAGGAGAACCAGCCATCTAGATACTACATGGACCCGTAGTCCATAGATGAACTACTCATGCAACACACCGAAGGCTTGCACGATGATGAAGAAGGCCTCCAGGGTGAATTCCCCTCTCCGACAGGGTGCGGGGAAGAGCTTCAGATCCCTCCCGATCTAGGGATGGAGACGAAAGCGGTACAGCTCTTTCGTAGATTTTTGATCGGGTACTTAGGGTTTTCATCCCGAGGTCATCTTATAGGCGGAAGGAGAGGCCGAGGGGGTGCTAGGGTCGGCCAGACCACCCCCAGGCGCGGGCCAGGCCTGGCCGCGCGACCAGGTGGTGTGGTCGGCCCCCAGCTCTTCTCCATCTCGTATTCTGGCATCTGATGACTTCTCGAAAAATAGGCACTTTGGCTTTTGTCCCGTCCAATTCCGAGAATATTCATTTTCTGACTTTCCTGGAACCAAAAACTGTAGAAAACAGGCAGCTGGCACTGTGGCTCTTGTTAATAGGTTAGTCCAAGAAATCATATGAAAAGTACTCCAAAGTGTGGACAAAACACAAGAAAGTGGATAAAACCAATCATGGAACATCAAAAATTATAGATACATTTGCAATGTATCAACATCCCCAAGCTTAAATCCTGCTCGTCCTCGAGTAGGTAAGTGATAAAAAGAAAGAATAATTTTTGAGGTGACATGCACCATCAAAGACTTGATCAAAGTATTTGTAAAACATTCAAAGCTGGGATCATAGTACTTCAATCATAATATGAAAGACAAAGTTCTAGCAATAAGACAAAGAAACTATGATGCAACATGAAAAGGCACAAACAAAAGATTCATGAATAACAATGCTTTGCAAGACATTTGTTTGTTTCACATAAAGAAAACATAGCATAATAGTATTCAGCTTCTCCCTCATAGAGTATCAAATATAAATGCATTGGACACCTTCAAAGTTCATAAGAGTGACTAGATACAAATAGTTTAAAACAAGCAATATTAAGTTATGCATCAATCAACTAGTCTTGGGACAATGCACATAGAACTAAGAATGGCCACTATGCTCTTAAAGTAGGTGAATAAAGATAGAAGGTGGAGACTCAATATAATGGTGGAAGAAAGGCCTTCATAGAAGGAAGCAGAGATTCAAGTTTCATAAAGAGCTTCCAAAAATTATGTTACTTATAGCTTTCAGCTCTCGTTGCCTCTATCATAAGCATCTTGAAGTGATTAAGGTTAATGTGAACAAACTATGGTGTACATGCTTGACGAAGTATAAGTTGGAAATCTCATGTCCCTTGGATACGAGGGCCGCTCCTCATGCTACTCAAGCTTAGTCACTGGTAAGTTCTTGTCATCGTAAGTATATGTGTATCATAGAGAACCGCCAACGGGGTACCCCTTGCCCGATGATATAGAAGAATCCCCATATCAAAATGACAAGGCAAGCAGACAATGAGTATCGCAGCAATCTTCTTATTTACCATGGGAATATGGTGTTTTTTCTCTCTTTCCTCTTTTCATAATCTCATTTTTTCTCTTTTTATCTTTTTTCTCAGTATAGGACTCTTATTTTTATAAGAAGAATGCTTCATAGACAGCTCATTATGGTTACGCTGTAGGTTTCCACCATGTCAACATGGATTAGACCAGCGGCCCAGGCGTTTCTCTAACACATATACATAACTCCATGGACTTACAAGCTCCCCTTTCATTTCACACCGACGACATCCATATACAAAAGAGCATGATATCAACTAGGTACAAGTACCAAGTGCAATGTTGAAAGCGTTCCCCATGACAGCATGGTTCTGCTAATTCCCAACAAATAAGTGCAAGCATATACAAGATAGACGACACAATGGTTCAAGTTTATTAAGGTCAAGAAAAGTAAAGTGTGCCATCAAGTTCGTGAGAGCTTTAATCACTAGTTTTCTCATAACAAATTTAATTTGGAAGGTAAACAAAAGCATGAATATACTTGGAATAGCATAAGCTAGTAGGTAGGTATGGTGGACTCTTTGGAATAACTTGGTTTAGGGAGTTGGATGCATGAGTGGAACTCATACTTGGTTGTGGAGGCTAGCAAAAGACTAGGAGTGACAACCTAAGAGAGCAATAATGGCCATAATAATGCAGAGCGACAAGACATCATTGATCAAAGCATAAAGTGATACTACAAGTTGAAAACTAAAGGATCATAAAGGCTATGGTGACTTGAGATAATCATAACATGGTGTGAGCATGCGCCAAGTCAACCCAAATAAAGCATCAAAGGAGAATACCACTATACTATGCTTTAATATGCTAAAACAACGTATGAGTCATGCAAGGCACATTAAGAAATCTCAATTGTTTATAACAAATCATGCTACAGCGAAGAATACTAAGCATAAAGCCAAAACTATATCAAGCATGGCATGACAAACCATAGGCCACAGTAAAAAACAAGCTCTTTTTACCACATAAGAATGAACTTTCCTACTCTTTTCCAATCCAAACCAAACTATTTGAAAACCAATATATGAAAGAGGGGGTCCAACCAATTTATTCAGGAAACTAAAAAAATCAATCAAACAAAAAACCAAAACAAAAACGAAAAAGAAGACGCTCCAAGAAAAACACAACTGTGCATGAAACAATAAAAATGAAGCGTTTGGAAGGAACCTGGGATTTTTATCGATGAAGAGGGGGATGCCTTGGGCATCCCCAAGCTTTGACGCTTGTACTTCTTGGATATTTCTTGGGGTGACACACGTGGCATCCCCAATCTTGATCTTTAGTCCATCCTTCTTCTCATTACTCATTCCTTCCATACACCTGAAATTTTTCCTTCATACAAAACTTCACACTATCTTTATTAGCAACATTAGTGCACTCAAGATAAATAAGTATTAAGGTTCAGTTTTAACACCAAATAAACTTCCATTAGAACACTAGCTACTGTAGCACTTCCCTCAAAAAGCTAAATTCCCAAAAGAACTCAAAAAGGAACTAACAACAAGCAAATGCAGAAGATGGCAGAAATCTGTCAAAACAGACCAACAGGTAAAGACGAATTTTTTTGAAGACCTTCTGTTGCTCAAATCAAAAAGTGTTGAACTAACGAAAGTTAGATAACAACCTGGGGCAGAAGAAAAAATATTCACGCCTCAAAACTACGTTCAAAGCTTTTACACGAATTTATACGGTGAAGCAGAGAATTCTGTTCTAGGATAGCAACTTTTCCAATCATTACTTCTCTCTCATTAGAGGTTACTCTTGGCACAAAAAGTAAATAAAATGGATAAGGAGCGGTTATTATAGAGGTAATAACTTCGAAGACTCATCTAAAACTTTTGGGTTATCTCCCAATAAGTACTTTTCTTTAACGCCTTTAAGTTAGGCATAAGAAGCAAGAAAAAGAATCAAGTGTTCTCAAATGAAGAAGCATTAAGATCAATACCAGAAATATTTTCAACAAGGCAAGGTATATCATCCAAATAAGTTCTAGAGGATCCTCTCTCAATGCTCTTAGGTTCACTATTCTCATCAAAAGGGTTTGCAGGAACAATCCAATCAAGATTCTTTTCTATGGCTTCATGTACTGCTACTAGTTTAAAGGGTATTGGTATCTTAGGTTCCTCCCCATTAGGTTCGGTTTTGTTCATCTTTTCTCGTGTACCAACAACATCTACGCATGATCATATCATATTGAAGCGTTAAAAGACTTTTCTAGCTTCCTTGGCAACATCACAGAACTCCTTAAACAAAGTTTCTAGAATAAAATCCCTCTTTTCAGGGTCCTCAATTTCTTTAAGCTTAAGAAACATTACTTGCATTAAGGGGTTGAGGTTAACAAACCTAGCTTCTAACATGTGAATTAAAGAAGCTGCATCAATCTCATACTTTGGAGCAAGTTCCGCAAGGAATCTATCCTCAGTATCTTCATGCTTACTAACATGATTAAAGAATTCTTCAATATTATCTTTCCCAATTATAGAACCACTACCAATTGAAAGGTCTTTCAGGGTGAATTTAGGGATGAACATGGTGAGCTAAGGAAGAGGTGACAACTAAAGGAGACTTAATTTTTGTGTGTTTTTGATAAAGAAACAAGCAAACAAAGCAAAAAGAAACTAAGCAAAACAAAAATAACAAAGTAAAGAGATTGGTTATGAGGGACTCCCCTTGTGAAGATGTCCTTGACTCCCCGGCAACGGCGCTAGAAAATATGCTTGATGGCCCAAAATATATTGAGCTCGTTGGGGAACCCCAAGAAGAAGGTATGATGCGCACAGCAGCAAGTTTTCCCTCACTACGAAACCAAGGTTATCAATCCAGTAGGAGCAAGGAAACACCCCAAAGGTGTAGCTAGCTGAACGTTGGCAGGGCGCACTACCGGTGCCAGCAGGAACATGGAGACCTGGACAACACAGCCACATAAATCTGTCCTCAACTTGCGATGAGGTTGTCAATCTCACCGGTTTTCCTGAAAACAAAGGATTAAACATATCGAACGGAAGGAAGTAATAGTTTGTAGAAAGTAAACACAAAGCAGTAAACCATTTGTAGATTGTATGTAAAAGAAAAGGACCGTGGTCCATAGTTCACTAGAGGTGGCTCTCCTTAAGATAGATAACATGCTGGGTCACCAAATTACAGCGGCACAATTTACAAACATCGAGAAACCAATACATGCATATACTAATAATCTTGACTCCTTGGGAACTTGATTAGGCATTACAACATTATACATAGACCGCCATCCAACTGCATCTATGACTAATAATCCACCTTCAGGTTATCATCTGAACCCCCTCCAGTATTAATTTGCAGGCAACAGATTATTGCTTTACGAATTGCGTGTAATGTAAACAATACGATTGTTCTATGAACAAAGGATTGTTATTTTCTCCCTAGTAGCAACATCACATCTAGTACCTTAGAGATTTCTGCCACGTCCCCAGATTACCAGAGGCATGAACCCACTATCGAGCATAAATACTAACTCTTGGAGTTGCTAGCATCTACTTGGCCAAGATAGCTACTAACAACGGAAAGCATGCAAGATCACAAATAACAAACACATGATAGAATCAATAATCAATCTGAAATAGCATCTCAATATCCATCAGATCCCCGCAAACACAACATGCAGAATTACATGTAGATGATCTTGATCATGAACGGAGCTCACAAGATCTAGACATGAAAGCACAAAGGAGGAGAACCAGCCATCTAGATACTACATGGACCCGTAGTCCATAGATGAACTACTCATGCATCACACCGGAGGCTTGCATGATGATGAAGAAGGCCTCCAGGGTAAATTCCCCTCTCCGGCAGGGTGCTGGGAAGAGCTTTAGATCCCTCCCGATCTAGGGATGGAGACGACGTCAGCTACAGATTTTTTCATGGATTTTTCATCGGGTACTTAGGGTTTTCAGCCCGAGGGCATCTCATAGGCGGAAGGAGAGGCCGAGAGGGTGCTGGGGTCGGCCAGACCACCCCCTAGCGCAGGCCAGGCCTGGCCGTGCGGCCAGGTGGTGTGGCCGGCCCCAGCTCTTCTCCGCCTTGTATTCTGGCATCTGATGACTTCCGGAAAAATAGGCACTTTGGCTTTTGTCCCGTCCAATTCCGAGAATATTCATTTTATGACTTTCCTGGAACCAAAAATAGCAGAAAACAGGCAGTTGGCACTATGGCTCTTGTTAATAGGTTAGTTCAAGAAATCATATGAAAAGTACTCCAAAGTGTGGACAAAATACAAGAAAGTGGATAAAACCAAGCATGGAACATCAAAAATTATAGGTACATTTGCAATGTATCATTAGGCTTAATGGAAAACAACAACAAAATTAGAGTGCTTTTTAGTGCTTTTCCTAAGTTAGAACATGAATTGTCTAAAAAGAAAATTAAAAACCCATGGATCTTTCTGTGCATGCTAATAACAATGTTATTAGTATGAATCTTTTGAACACCTTTGTTACTAATGCTATGGAAACATCTAAGCTTGGGGAAGTTAGTTTTTATGAAAATGTTCTTTTTAATTCCCCAGCTTTAAAGAAGAAAATTTTCTCTAATGATACTTTACCTCCCATATGTGGTAATTCTAATGATACTTGTGATATTTTAAATCCACATACTGAAAGCATCTCTTTTAAAATACCTATAAAATTTGTTGAAGGTACTATGAACAACTGTTATTTGGGAGATGGAACTGTCCATCCTGGTGATCATTTACTCTTTATACACGAATTATGCGAGTTGTTCAAGTGTGCAGGTATTTCAATGAACCAAGTTAAGAGGAAGTTGTTCTGTTTTTACTTAAGGGCAAAGCAAGGGAGTGGTATGAGCTACTAGATGATCCTCATCATTTGGAGTGGAAGGAACTTGAATCTCTCTTTTACTCTAAATTTTATCCTCCTCATGAAATTCATAAAGATAGGAATTACATTTATAATTTTCATCCACGTGATGGAGAAAGTATTGCCCAAGCATGGGGTAGATTGAAGTCACTAATTCTGAAATGTCGCATTCATGATCTCCCCAGTAATATTTTTTTAATAATATTTATGCAAGGATTTCAGGACATTACAAGGACTATCTAGATACATGTTTAGAGGGATCCTTCACAAGTAAGGAGGTCAAAGCTAAGTGGGATCTTCTTGAAAAAATTCAAAGAAACACCGAAGATTGGAATAACAACAAAGGTAAAGAACCAGGTATAAACTATGAGTATGATTGCATTAAGTCTTTCGCTAAAACTGCTGATTGTCAAGAGCTTAGTGCTAAATATGGTCTTGATCCTAAAATTCTTATTGATTGTTTTAGAGCCTTAGCTTCTCATATTAATGATCCAAAATAAAAATGGGACATGTATCATGAGCCTTTTAAAGACACTTGCATGGAAAATGAAATTGTTATTAATGATAGCAATAAACATGCTCAAACCTCTGAAAGTACTATTTCCTATAAGCATGTTAATTTTTGTGGAATACATAGACCTTGTGAGAATAATCAAATTGAAGAAGAATATTGTATCACCCACAGGAATAAAAAAACTAGAACGTGGTATAGGGCTCTAAATGATCTTGGTAAAAAGGTTTGTTCCCTTTATCCTTTTATTTGTGAACTTTTCTTTTAAGTGGGTCATTTGAATTTTCAATGCTCAGGCCATAATAATAGCCCTTCTAATCCAATGAGTACTGCAAGTTTTTATTGTGATCACATGATCACTCCTAATCAGCATGATGAACTTACATTATTTTTGGGGTGTGAAGAGTTATCAAGAAAAACATCTTTGGTAGATATGGGTGCTTTGGATATGAATAGTGTCCTGCATGGTTGTCATCTTTATTGTGTCGATAATTTCCACACAAATACTTATATACAAAATATTATAAAAGATGAGGTTTTACCAAAATATGACAGGACTAATATGTGTTTTGATCTTATTAATGAAAAGGAGGTGTAACATACCAATTTCCGCAACCCAGATTAGTTGTCCAGAATGCAAAAATCAGGGGGAACAAAAAAAATTCTTGTTCATTGGTGCAGTGTTTGCTTGTTGTTTGTTTGTACTAGTGCATGTGAGTGTATGCCATATGATACTCCTTACCCCACCCTCAGTTGACAAAAGCTATTTAACAAAACTATCCTAGCTCAGTTTACATATTCTCAAATGTTCTGACATTTCAAAACCTGAGCCAAGATGCTTGTGTAACCAAAACTAGTTTAGTAGCTTCCATTGACAAAAATATGGAGAGTTATAACCTCCTTATATTTTCAAGACAGAACCCTCAACTAATCTTATCTCTAGTTTTCCCAAAATCTCTTTTCAAAGAATTTGAATTCTACTCTTGGTAGAGGTACCAAGGACTCTCATCTTACTCAAACCCCAACCACTTCAAAATGCCCCAACCTTACATCAAGCTAAGCTTAATGGTAACCCCAGTAATGGATTTGCTTAGTTTATAAGATGAGTTGCCTTGATCTGCTGTTTGACTTGTTTGCTCAGGAAGTAGTATGAGCCACTCTAGGAGCTCATCTGTTGGATCAGTATACTTCAAACTCACCCAAACCCTAAGCAAGAATACAAGGTGGATCTGATCTCTAGTTACTAGGAGATTATCTAAAACACTTAACGAGGTCATTTCTGAAGATATTCCTTCTAGAAGCTTCCAAGTCAATGAAGACCAATATCAAGAATGAATCCCTTCTACTCAATCTACTTTTCAACATCATCCATGGTATGATGCCTTGGTACCTTGCAAACCCATAAAAAACATCCCCCTCTCATATTCTAGTCAAAAACCTTAAATTTGCCAAATTTGGCTAAGTCTAGAATCTGTTCCAACATCACCTTTTTGAATGCCTCCCTTTCTCAAACCATGTGCATTTTTGGCACTTGAGCCATCTTGATAACCATCCTAAGGACTACTAAGGCCGACTTTTGCCCTTGGTTAGATCATCCTCTAACCCACTTGTTCTTGATGGTTTTGCAGGCAAGAAAATAACTTTTCCTGCAAATCTAGTCATTAGGCCTACTTTGATAGAAGCTCACACCATCATCCAACCTTCTATGGACCAAATATTTGCATGGTTGTGTTCTACGCATATAGGTATATCAACATCTACTTAACTTGTTCCAAGCGGATCGTGGTACTACCTAAACCCACAGGGTTTATAAGGCATCGTGACCCATCTAGTATGGCAGCCTTAATTTCAACAAAGTTTGCCATCACTCCTAGACCACCTCAAATGCCACCACTCCAAACTCCTTCTGCCATGATCGTCTATATGACTTGGTCTAACTAATCATCTATCCCTTGCATCAAGGTGAGCTCTGAGCTCCAAGATCCAACAAGGTTTTGGAGGTATAAAAATAACCTCACCTTAGATCCACAACTCCTTGTTTTTCATCTAATCCAAGTTGGATTTCCATTTCCCAAGGTTGTAAATGCTAGCTACACCTTGTCTACATAATCTAACTTGATCATCAAGATTTATAAAATATTATCCATAATTATTATGGACCAAAACTATTTAATTCATTTAATAGATAAAATCCCCAAAACCTCCTCCACCGTAGAAAGTTTGGTTTTTGCCAAAACACTTCCTCAACTTTTGACTCATTTGAGATCCATATATCATCCTCTAGCTTCCCACCTCAAAAATAAATATTTTTGAGATTCTTTATTATTTCATTTTGCCCTTTTTCTTAATTGGCAGAAATGGAATAATAATTGTCTTGAATACTTTTAAGCCATAATAAATCATGGGAAAATTCCCCTAAGTGTGAATTCACATTTGGGACCCTCCCAAACCAAAAACCAACCTTTCCCAATGTAAATATAGCAAATGAGCTTCTATAAACTACTTCTGAAGTTTTTCAATAAATGAAAATAAGTGGACCAAACTTCACCTTTAAATTCCCAAATAAGTCCTAGGAGTGTACCTTGACCATGCCCATCCACCAGTACTATCTCCCCCATATCTTCTAATGCAAATCTTTGAACTCCTTCACAAGCTCTCTTGGGATCAAAATTTTGCAAAACAATCAAACTTGAGCTAAACCAAGATCAAGCCCTCCCCAAAGCTTGTCAAGCACTCCTCCATAGCAACCCACACTCCCCTGGTCGTGAGCACTATAGATCCACCCCAACACTTGCCCCTTTCACCCTTGGACTAGTAGAGAGAGAGAGAGACAACCACATCTTACAAAGATTTTCCCCATTTAATTATCCCACTCTTACCCCTCCTCACCGCCCTCTAGGCTAATCACAGGCCAGCACTACCCCTCCTCCATGTCCAAAGTGGGAATTTTCACCATTTATCTCTCCCTCATGGTATAAAGGCCAGAGGCCACCCCCAGCACGGCCCCTGCCCCGTATTTGCCCCCTCTCCCCTCCACTCACTTCCCCCAAGCTCCACTCACTCTCCCTGCCCTGTCCTGCCCGACAAGAAGAGGGTGAGAGCTCTCGACCCCTCCCAAAAATCGAGCAAGGCTCCCTCCTCCCCCTCTTTCTCCCTCTGCATGTCACTCTACGGAGGTCCCATCTTCCCCCTCTACCTCACCGTGCACTTATTTTGGCCCAGGTGAGTCCCCTCGAGCCACACCGACGAGCTCTCCTTGGTCATCTTCGCGCGAGCCAGATCCTGGCGAGGAACCCCCTCCTTCCACCCGTCCCCGAGGACACCGTCGTCCACCGCGTCGCCCCGTCGCCTCCCCGACACCTCCCGAGCCCCTAGTAAGCTCCCCCGGTGAGCTCCACCGTCCCCTAGGATTTCCTCCTCCGTCGGCCTGTCCCGAGGTCGAAGATGACCTGGCACCGTCGGATCCCACTTGAACCGACGCCCTAGTTCCGCGGGTACCTTTTCGCCGCCTTATCTCGCTGACCGTCGGGCCCCGCTTGCCAGTTTCCACTCGCCTCCCATGCGCCGCGTCGTCCGCCGTGGGCCGAAATCTCGTCCCCGGCCCATCTCCCCGTAGAGCCAGCCCGCTACCCCTTTTTCCCTTTTTTCCTTTTCCTAAAACCCTACTTAATAGATCTGTTAAATACCTTGCAGAAATAAATGCATAAGAAAATGGAAAATACCTATTTTTTCCGGACCTAAAATTCTACTCATTCCTATATGTTTTCCCCTCGTGCAGAACAAGCCTTAGGCCTAAAATCATTTTCATGATTTTCTGGAATTTTTTCTTCTATGATCTGTCCATTCCACTATCTATTTCTTTCTGGTAATTTGGTATATCCAATTTGTGTGATTCCACTCAGTGCTGAAACGTATGTGAGATACCTTGCTAGTGACTCTGACCCCATGACTTTTTACTTCTTTTTCTGCATCTGGCAAAAATAACAAAAAACAGAGAATATCTGCCTTGGGTAAATTCTCAAGGTCAAACCAAATGAGGTATTGACCTATTTCCAACTCCCAGTGTTGTGTATTATCAGCATCTAACAAACCCCAGCAGCTCAGATTTTATTGAGCTCTGGTTGAATCATAGTGAATTAAACTGTTCCGTGTACCTCTTTTTCACTAGATAAATCCCTCCAGTAGTTCTGGTTATCCAAAATGGATAGTTCCAATTTCTAAAGAAAGGTATCTCAGGTACCTACCATGTAAAATTGGAATCACACTAAAACCTTCTATAAAAGAAATCTGGTGAAAAAGACAAATACCTTACAGAACTGCCTTTGATGATTTATTAAGAGAATTCTGATAATTCTTTTGACAAGATTCGACTTCCATGTGGATCATTACATCAAACACTACCTACCCACCCAAGGAAATAATTTTTGGGCCTCCATATAAATTCTGGTGAATTATTTCTTCAAACTAGATTTTATTCCACTATAAAAAGCATAACTAAATCTAGGTAAGTGACAATCTAATGAAACCACTTGTGTTGGTCTTGTTTTGTCAAGACCTATCTGAAGATATCATGGTTGCACATTGATATCCTACAGACCTCAAGTCTCCACCACAAGTCCTTGGTATATAACCTAGACAACTATCTTCCAAGGGAAAAACACCTCTATGGCAATCTAGTAATTCCCCTACTAGTACCCCACTTCTCCAAAACCTACTAAGTTAAGTAGGACTCCTTATGTTTGTTTGCTATATGGTTTGATGCATGTATGCCTTGTATTGATTGTGGTATTGTCTGCTTGCATGTATACTCGATGACGGCGATAGTGTGAGTGTTTGGAGACAAGAAGGAAGGGACTTCTTATTATTATTTATTGGGTATTCTTGGTTATCTAAAGAAGTCCAGGGGCTTATCGCTAATCACAGGCAAGCCACCATTCCCGAATTCCGATACTTGTCCTACTCCTTTCATTACCTGTTTTGTATCTCCCTTATAAATTGCATTATTTATCTGCATGTTTTGTTTTACAAATACTGCGCTAATGACTTGGCTCCTCCAAGTTATGACTAGGGTCCCTCGTGACACCACCCTGATGTACCTACCATTTACCCCCCCCTTTAGATCGAGGTTACTATGATTAGCATCCTACCTCGTTGGAAACCATGGATTCGTGTTGAATAAAATGTTTTCGGATTTACCCTACTACAAATGCTTCAAAACTGCTCTGTAAAACCCTTGGGAAGAACCATCGATCCAAGCGGATGTTTCAACTTAAGAAGTGGTGTTGATGAGAAATGAGGAAACAGACAAGAGAAAGAGAAGGGATGTTCTACGCCTTTACTAGAACAATTTTTATCCGTGCAACCACATTACCCCAGGTGCTAGGGCTTAGCTTGTAGTTTGTCTTCTTTAGTCGAGGCATTTGTACAATTCTTATTAGGAGAGATCCCTTGAATTCCTAGCAGGTGCTAACAGATCTTCGAATCTGGAGCCTGTAGCTTGCTTCGGCAAGAGTGAGCCTGTCTTGGCAGGAGTGCCGGTGCAACAATTGGGTCTCCCGCGGACGGTATGACTTAGGTGGTACGGAAGGAAGTGGAGTCACCCACTTAAGGTGTACGCCAAGCTGTGGTTTGGGTATACATGTGTATAGAAGGCAGGACTATGGCTGGGAGCCAGATACACGTTGTCGGGGAGAACAAACCCAAAAGGAAAAGCAGCCTTTGCTAGGGTCGACAAACGAAAGGTTTAGGTTTGATTCTTCGGACCCCCGTCTACCTTGGGTAGAGGGCCGTGGTTTTATCCGGGCGGATGTATTCATTCTTGTGGGGAAAGTGCGCAAACTCTGCAGAGTATAATCTATTCGAATAGACATGTCCACGGTCAAGGACGGTTGGAAAGGTGATGGCTAGGAGTACCCAAAATGGTGTTTGTTTGGAAAGAGTGGATGAAAGTATGGAGGTTCCGGGGGAACCTGAGTTCGAAAGTTTTGTTTTGACCTGAGGTGGTCAAAGAGGATTAAAAAGGGTTTTTACTCCAAATCTGTTCTCAAAAAGGTTTTCAACAAAGATATGGGGATGTCTTGATTTATAAAACAGAGGCATGCTTCCAAACTCTTTTTCAACAAAGATATGGAGATGTCGTAACTATAAGAGATATTCTAGGCTTTTCAGAAACAACCCTAGATAGAGCTATCTCGCCACAGCCAAAAGTTGCATTTCATTGTTTCACTTATCTTGGTGGTTTGCAAATATATTCAAATGTACTCATGGCATTGCCCCTGGCTATTTACTTGGCCAGGCTTTCAGAGGTTCGACATCGGATGATTAAGGTGACGTCCAGCGAGCTAGGCCGCCTTCCTAGTCAGTCGCCTGTAGGTTGAGGCACGATTGGGCTTTGCGCGTGATGATGTTCCACTGTTACAGTTGCGCATTTATGTAAGTATTGTAAATTCGTTATGTTTCGGATGTTGTAATGATACTTGTCGGTTATGTTCCACAGCTCACAGATCATGGGAACATGAATATATACATAATAGGGATTTCTCAGATGGTAAATCCGGGGAGCCCATAGGAGGAATCCACCAAAGTTTCTTCAATTGTCTCTAACAATAAACCAGGGTATATGGAGAAGCTTCCTTTCAAGCCTCTCCCTCCTGAAGAGAAGAAGAAAAAGAAGAAAAGGAGGAGTAAAAGGAGAGAGGAAACGGTATTTTCCCCTAAGCATGTCGCTCCTATTATAGTTTTTGATGAGTCCGAAATCAATGATGTTCCTATGCCTATTACCTATAGTAGTGATCATGATTGGGAAAACACACCACTTCTGATATTGAAAATCTCTTCAGTACCAATTCTGAAAATGATGATATTAATAATTGTTGTACTATTAGTGCTATCCATGATCCATCCATTGATGATATGTTTACAAATGAACACACTTTGGAAGATAATTATTCTATTGCTTATGATGATACTACACCTCGAATATATGATGATTACAATAATGAATATGATATTTTCAGTCCACCTACTATTTAGGAGAAAACTAATTATGATTACAATATGCCTCCTATATTTGATGATTATGGTGTTGAGAATAATAATGATAGCTATTTTGTTGAATTTTTCTCCCACTACAATTAGTAAGAATGACTATGTTTATGTGGGGAGTATTAATTTTTTTATGCATGTGGCTCATGATAAGAATGTTTTATGTGATAGTTATATTGTTAATTTTATTTATGATGCTACTGAAAGTTATTATCAGAGAGGGAAACATGGTTTTATGTATCTCAGCAATATTAAGTTTCCCCTTTTTATGTTGAAAGTCTTAAAGTTGCACTTGTTTTGCTTTACTATGATTGTTGCTTTGTGCTTTCATGACTTTTTTCTTTACAAGAGTCCTATGCATAGGAAGTGGGTTAGACTTAAATGTGTTTTGAATTTGCTTCCTGATGCTCTCTTTTACTTCAATTCATATTTCCTATGTGAGCATCTTCTCAAACTATCAAGCATAACTTAAAAGCATTAAAGAAAAGTACTTATTGGGAGATAACCCAAAAGTTTTAGACGAGCCTTGTAAGTTATTACCTCTGTAATAACCGCTCCTTATCCTTTTTTATTTTCTTTTTGTGCCAAGAGTAACCTCTAATGAGAGAGTAGTAATGATTGGGAAAGTTGTTGTCCCGAAACAGATTTATGTACTTTACTGTAAAAATTCGTGTAGAATCTCTGTATGTCGTTTTGAGGCGTAAATTTTTGTGCTTCTGCCCCTGGTTATTATCTAACTTTAGTTAGCTCAACACTTTTCTATTTGAGCAACATAAGGTCTTCGAAAAAATTGGTTTTTACCTGCTGGTCTGTTTTGACAGATTTCTGCCATTATTTGCATTTGCTCCTTGTTGGTTCCTTTTTGATTTCTTTTGGGGAATTGAGATTTTTGAGGGAAATGCTACAGTAGATTGTGTTCTAATGGAAGTTTTATTTGTGTTGAAACTGAACCTAAAGACTTATTCTCTTGAGTGCACTAATGTTGCTAATAAAGATTGTGTGAAGTTTTGTAAGAAGGAAAAATTTCAGGTGTATGGAGAGAATGATGTAATGAGATGAAGAATAGACTAAAGATAAAGCTTGGGGATGCCACCCCGTGTCACCCCAAGAAATATTCAAGAGGTACAAGCGTCAAAGCTTGGGGATGCCCAAGGCATTCCCTTCTTCATCAATAAAAATCCAAGGTTTCTTCCAAACACTTCATTTTTATTGTTTCATGCACAGTTGTGTTGTTGTTGGAGCGTCTTCTTTTTCGATTTCGTTTTTGGTTTTAGTTTGCTTGTTTTTCTTAGTTTGTTGAATTAATTGGTTGGACCCCTCTTTCATGCATTGGCTTTCATATAAGTTTGGTTTGGATTGGAAAAGAGTAGGAAAAGTTCATGCTTAAGTGGTAAAAGGAGCTTGTTTTTGACTGTGACCTATGCTTTGTCATGCCATTCTTGATATTTTTTTGGATTTATGCTTAGTGATCTTTGCTGTAGCATGACATGTTATAAACAATTGAGATTGCTTAATGTGCCTTTGAAGAATCATGCATTGTTTTAGCATATTAAAACATAGTATTGTGATATTCTCCTTAAATGCTTTATTTGGGTTGACTTGGAACATGCACACACCATGTTATGACTATCCCAAGTCACCATTGCCTTTATGATCCTTTATTTTTCGACTTGTAATATCACTTTATGCTTTGATTAATGATGTTTTGTCGCTTTGCATGATTATGGCCATTATTGTTCTCTTAGTTGGTCACTCCCAGTCTTTTGCTAGCCTCCATAACCAAGTATGAGTTCCACTCATGCATCCAACTCCTAAAAGCAAGTTATTCCAAAGAGTCCACCATACCAACCTATTAGCATTTGCTATTCCAAGTATAATCATGTTTTTATCTACCTGACGAATTAAACTTATTATGAGAAAACTAGTGATTAAAGCTCTCACGAACTTGATGGCACACTTTACTTTTCTTGCCTTTAATAAACTTGAACCATTGTGTCATCTATGTTGTATATGCTTGCACTTATATGTTGGGGATTCGCAGAACCATGTTGTCATGGGAAACACTTTCAACATTGCACTTGTACATTGTACCTAGTTCATATCATGCTCTTTTGTCTATGGATGTTGTCGGTGTGAAATGAAAGGGGAGCTTGTAAGTCCATGGAGTTAGGTATGTGTGTTAGAGAAATGCCTGGGCCGCTGGTCTAATCCATGTTGTCATGGTGGAAACCTACATCGTAACCATAATGAGCTGTCTATGAAGCATTCTTCTTATAAAAAAAGAGTCAGATATTGAGAAAAAAGAAAAAAGAAAAAAATAGATATGAGAAAAGAGGAAAGAGAGAAAAGAGCACCATTTTCCCATGGTAAATAAGAATATTGCTGAGATGCTCATTGTCTGCTTGCCTTGTCATTTTGATATGGGTATTCTTCCGTATCATCGGGAAAGGGGTACCCCGTTGGCGGTTCTCTATGATACACATGTACTTACTATGAGAAGAACTTACCGGTAACAAACTTGAGTAGCATGAGGAGCGGCCCTCATATTCAACGTACATGAGATTTCCAACTTATACTTTGTCAAGCATATACTCCATAGTTTGTTCACTTTAACCTTAATCACTTCAAGATGCTTATGATAGGGGCAATGAGAGCTGAAAGCTAATAAGTACCATAATTTTTGGAAGCTCTTTATGAAACTTGAATCCCTACTTCCTTCTATGAAGGCCTTTCTTTTACTTTTATGTTGAGTCTCCACCTTCTATCTTTATGCATCTACTTTGAGAGCATAGTGGCCATTCTTAGTTCTATGTGCATTGTCCCAATGCTTGTTGATTGATACATAATTTTGATATTGCTTGTTCTTAAACTATTTGTATCTAGTCACTCTTATGAACTTTGAAGGTGTCCTATGCATTCATGTTTGCTACTCTATGAGGGACAAGCTGAATGCCACTATGATATGTTTTGTTTATGTGAAACAAACAAACGTCTTCCAAAGCATTGTTATTCATGAATCTTTTGTTTGTACCTTTTCATGTTACGACATAGTTGCTATGTCTTATTGTTCGAACTTTATGTTTCATGCTATGTTAAAGTACTATGATCCTAGCTATCAATGTTTTACAAATACTTTGATCAAGTTTTTGATGGTGCATGTCACCTCAAAAATTATTCTTTATTTTTATCACTTACCTACTCGCGGACGAGTAGGAGTTAAGCTTGGGTAATTTTTGATGTTCTTTCCTTGGTTTTTATCTACTTTCTTATGTTGTGTCCAGACTTTGGAATATTTTTATACACATTCTTGGACTAACCTATTAACAAGATGCCACGATGCCAGTTGCCTGTTTTCTGCTGTGTTTGGTTCTAGGAAAGTCAGAAAATGAATATTCTCGAAATTGGACCGGACAAAAGCCAAAGTCGTTATTTTCCCGGAAGACTCACGGAGCCAGAAGGAGAGACAAAGTAGGGCCACAGGGTGGCCACACCACCCCTTGGTTCAGGTCCCCCTGGCCGCGCCACGGCATAGTGTGGGCCCCCTGGCTGGCCACCAACCTTGCCCTTTCTCCTATTAGAAGCCTCCGATGTAGAAACCCTAAATCGTCCAGCCTCTAGCCACAAAATGTTCCGTAGTTTCGCCGCCATCGAAGGAGAGATTCGGGGGACAGAAAGTCTCTGTTCCGACACCCGCCGGGGACAGGGAAGTGCCCCTGGACCCATCTCCATCGATCTCCACCACCATCTCCATTGTCGTTCGTATTCCCATGATGATGAGGGAGTAGTTCTTCCTCGAGGCTAAGGGTTCTACCAGTAGCTATGTGTTCATATCTCTCTATGCATGATGATATTGTGATCATGAGCTTTGTAATCAAGTAGATCTACCTTGCTACTCAAGTGCTTTAATAGATCTCTGCTGTCAACACCCGGATTTTTAATCCCAGATGCCCGTTATGCCATAACTCGCAATCCCAGGATTACCATTTTTGCGAGACATAACGGATTGCATATCACAGTACATCATCCATTACAAACCATACATAAGGTCTTACACAAATAAGGATCTCCTGATCCAGTCTTAATATAACAAGCAGTGGAAATAAAAGATAAGCATAGCGGTGGGGTCCATCTTCAAGGGGCACAGGCAATGCTGACGAAGGAAGATAGTCCTAGTTATCATAGTCGTCCTGCTGGCCAGCATCTTGATAGTCTCCTTAATAGTCTAGCCATGAGAATAGCCAAGGACATAAGCCATGAGTACTCTTTAAGTACTTGCAAACTACCACTAACAAGTAATATAGCTCTAAGTTAAAGTGCTAAATCTAAGTTTAACTATAAAGTTAAGTTTGAAACCTAAGCTGAGTTCAGAAGCAAAGAAAGATAAAATAAAGTTCTAGAATCACTTAAGTTGGGAAGCTATTGTCATAAACACAACCTTGTTGTGGTCAAGTCAAGATTCATCCTTCATTTCATAAGTTGTTTGGAAAACATCTGACAACGAAACAGTATGGCCATTCCAACTGTCCATAACCATGGACGCGGCTATTCGAATAGTTTGACACTCTGAAGAGGTGGTACACTTTCACCACAAGATTCGATACATCTATCAGGGATAACCCTGAATCAACATACTTAGTATGTAGATAATCAAACATAACCTTCCCTTTACACACCCTAGTATAAGCACCTCTCCTATGAGCATGGGCTCCCAACCATGTCCATCAGTCATCTTGGGCACTGCATAGGTGGACATCATGAGAGGTAGCCTCAGCTCAAACCTCTCCTGCGAGGGAACTAATACTAATGCATAAAAATTTCCAGCTAAGCCTTACCCAATTCAGGTAGTGTGGTTGTACGGTAAAATTGGAACGGTATCGCATCTGAATCCAACCATCCGTTTTATAAAAGGGTTAAGGCTCATGCCTCAACATTTTCACCATCATAAACCATTTGTGTTTCTCAACACATGTCAAAACATCTCAATAGAATGACTCATCATTCCAAGGTTTTCATAATTCATTTTCACCAGGTGTTCCCGTCTAAAGTGACTCGAGTTTTTGATCTACTCTAAACTACTAAGTTAAGAGTGTTCACTAAGGTGAAAAAATGGGTTCAATCTCATGCCATAGAATGGCATCTAAAGTGGTTTTAAATAGGTCAAGTTTTATACTCTTTATGCTACCTTCAAAAAACAAGTAAAGTACTTTGCGTAAACTAAGGGAGGTAAAACTTGTAAATAAGACTTGGGGTAACTAATAGTCAAAGTGGTATGACTCAAGCATGCCTATAGCATCTTGGATCCAGTTAACTAGCTTAATTCTAGTTTGCTACAATAGCTTGCCTTGGTTGGTGAAGTGGTTGAAGTTTTCTTCTTCTTCTTCTTGGTAGAACTCCTCCTCCTCGAAATCTTGGTCGGTACTATCGTCTATAAATACATACGGGGTACACAATCACCAAACAATACTTAACTAGTATAATTAGCATTCTAAGACACACATTTGATGATCTATTATCATCTCAAGCATCACAAATTTAATTCAATAGTTTCACTCTTTTTATTTTAGAAAAGTAATTTCTACTCATTGAAAAATTAACTAAGACTTAATATTCACCACTTAAAATATGGGATCATGTGGACACATGTCATCACCACATATTCTATCATGTGAGAATGTGATTTAAAGGTTGGATCATAATTACATTGGTTTAAGTTCAATATTTAATGATTCAAAGTGACTAGAAATGCCTATATAGCATTATTTTGGTACTAGTCCAAAGTCACTGCATGTAAACCTTAATATTATTACATATTTAGATAGATATGGTGAAATTTGATTTTTGAGAGTTGGAATCAACTCAAAATCTATCTTAGTTGATTTTATAAAAATGTTGCAAGGTGCAAATGCTTCTGTTTTGTTATTTTTACTAGGAGAGATCTATAACTCTAATTGAATTAAATACAACGGGCTTGGGTAGATAATTTCAATACCTTTCAGGCAAAATTGGTTTCATGCAATTTGGATTTGTCAAACTCTCTGAATTGATTTTCAAACTCAGAGACAGAACTAAGTTTAAACTAAAAAGAAAAATCCTAATTCAAACTAACTGGGTTGCGCGGGAAACTCTAACGGGCCGGCCCAGTGTCACTCCGCGGAGCGGGGCTCAACAGACAGGGGGGTCCACAAGTCAGCGGCTCATAACGAGCGAAGCGGTACGGGGCGATGTGGGCCGTTAGATTAGAACTGAGATCTACGGCTGGGGATCGTCGTCGACGACGAACAGGTCGCCGGCAAGCTCGAACCCTAGCGGCTCGGTGGGGGTGTATAGGGGGCGTACCAGAGGTCCAGCGACGATGGCGAGGCGGGCAAACGAACTAGTGGTCGATGGTGAGCTCAGGGATGGTCCAGGCAGCTCCGGGGGTGGTCGCAATCAGCGACGCCCTTCTCCTCCAGAGGCGGCCTAGTCCTGTGCAATTCCTACAAGCTGCTGCTCCCCTTGCTCCGGCTAGTGGTGTGGGACAGTCAGTGAGGTGAGGGGAGTGGAGTGGTGTTCTTCAACTGGCTGGGGGTGCCCTCCTTTTATAGGCTCGACGACAAGACCAAGAGGGATGGGCATGCGACAGTGGCGACATGGCTACGGGCGGCTAGAGGCATGGCTGAGGGTGGCGATCGACAGGTGGTCTCCTAGCGGTGCTCTAGGAACTCAATGCGGGCTTAGGGGCGGTGGTATGCGGTTGGGGTGAGCTGGCGCTCTGAGTGGCAGAGGCGGCGGTGTCCACGGCGAGCGGTGGCTGTGGTGCGTTGGGCGGCAAACGGGCGTGTCCGTCGTGTTCCCTGGGTTGTGGCGGAGCGGTAGGCGAGGGCTGCGGTCGAGCGGCGGCTCGTGCACGCATGTCGGGTGCGGCGCTCTAGCGCGTGCTCGGCATGGTGCAGTGGCACTGGGCGCGGGCTCTTCTCGGTGGTCCACTGCTGGGCTTGGCTCGGGAAGGGGACAAAGGGTGGCGGTGAGGTCCTGGCCACCTCCTAGACATGGTGAGAGAGAGGGAGGTGGTCTGCTAGGGCGAGTGCATGGTCGGCCGGCGAGGGGTGGCTCGGCATGGCATGGCTTTGCCAATAGGGGGATAGGGGATGTGTGCTAATGGCATGGTTAGACCCTGGGGGGACAAGGGGATTAAATGAAGATCATTTGGGGGAAAAACCCTGTTCAAAACAGTGACCTAGGATTAGGGTGTAAATCATGCCTGCCAAGTGTTTGATGAAATGGCCGCATAAGATAAACTTTTGAGTTTTGAAAAGATTTTTGGTGGGTTTGCTAGGAATAAGCTTGAGACTCCGTGGGTGCTTGGGTTTTGAAAATTGAGCTTGTTTGAGTTGTTTTTGACATAGTGGGATCTTCCCATATGAAATAGATTCAATTTTAAACTGCCATTTAAAATTAGCATTTGAAAGATTTTTGTAGATCACAAAGTGGGCCCTGGTACCTCATTATGTGTACTATCAAGGGGTGAAAAGATCCACACATGTTTCTGTTAAGTTTTGAATACTAGGAATAGCCAAAGTAGGCATGAGAGTTAATTCGGCCAAAATGACCATTCACTTCAAATATTCATTTTGAGTTATTTTTCTTTGGGAAAAGTGTGGGAATGATTTAGATGATGTTTATTTCTCCTAAGAAACATTTTACAAGCAATGAATCACAGAACCATGGCAATTCAAATAAATTCCTAAATTAAATGCACATACACATGAATGCTTTCATTTTTACTTTGGAAAAGTTTTTGTTAACCTAATTTTGATGATTTGTATCTTGATAAGCTTGGATTGAAGTTTTGGGATGTTACATCTGCTCGCCCCATGTGTTTGAAAGTGACAGCGCACACACTGTGGTGGCACTTAGGCTAGAGATTACAAATACTTGTTATGAGTTATATTTGGAGTTGGATGTCTCTATGAAATTGTGGTGTTTGTTGGAACCATCTAGTGCTCAAGGTGACAGTGTGGGGTTATCTAGATAGGAAAGAGAACTTTGAGGAGTGCTGTTATAACCCTACCATGGATTAGATTTTCCAACCGGAGAGTAGTATAGAGTAGTATCATGAAGAGAATATATTTATATGAGAGTGCTCACTAGTGAAAGTATGATCCCTAGGCCCTTGTTTCTAAGCATTGAAACACCATTTGCAACTAGATCTGTTACATGTTTGTTTGTTGCCATCTTTATTTCATTTTGCCTTTAGTATCTTCCACACCATCAAGCTATTTTATGGCACCATTGTATTATATCCATACCACTTGTATTTTACTATCTCTTTGCCGAACTAGTGCGCCTATACACCTGACAAGTGTATTGTGTGTGTTGGGGACACAAGAGACTTATTGTATCTTGAGTGCAGGGTTGCTTGAGAGGGATACCTTTGACCACTTCCTCCCTGAGTTCGATAAACCTTGGGTGATCCACTTAAGGGAAACTTGCTGATGTTCTACAAACCTCTGCACTTGGAGGCCCAACAACTGTCTACAAGAATAGAAGTGCGTAAACATCACCCCTCAACATCGGGACGCCCTATATAGTTCCCAAGACAACCGGAGCACTTTTTGCACTTCACAAAGTGTGCTCTTTCAATGAGGGGCTCATAGTAACGCGTGGAGGCCGGTAGACCCTTCGTTCCTTCTCAAGGTCGATGTCCCACATGGACCTTTACAGGAGGAGGCCCACCCTCCAGGATTTTAAATCCCCTATGGTAGTTGTAGGTAGCTTATACCAGAAACATCAAGCCCAGACCTGTCACATTCCAGAGTAATGTGGTTGTACGGATTAAGTTGTTATAGCTAAAGCTACAAAGAACCGGGTGCGTTTTCGTAAACATTTTACCTCCTCTTTCCTTCAACATCTTTTGTAAAATGAAAACCTTTTTCTTTCTTGAACTTCTCTTGGTAGGTCAAACCTCACCAAGGTTTTATCATAAAACTCTTTGTAAAACTTTTCCGGGGTCTTCCCATCATATAGCTTTGCTTCGGCTAAATCGGGGTCTCCAAAGGGGTATGGTGTATTACACCATCTACCATACTAGAGACAATTAGGTGTCATCGAGGGGGTTGTACTTGGTAGTACCATTGCTTAATGGTTTGGAGGAGCCAAGCCACTACCTAAGATAACTCATCATATAATAAAACAATGCAGTTTCGTAAACAGTATGTAAAACATGCATGAGTAAAACAATAGCACAAGGCTTATGAGAAAGAAGGTGGCTTCCCTGGGGTCAGTAATATGGCAATATGTCCCTGGACTTCTTCTTTAGATAACTAAGAATACCAATACCGATAATAATAAGATCTCTTCTTCTCGGCGTCAATACAAGCACAACTATCGTCGTCATCGAGTATACATGCAAACAAGCAAGACCACAATCAAAACAAGGCATACACGTGGACATACCTACAGCAGGAAAGTGGACAATACAAGTTTAGAATTCAATAGGTTTTGAGAAGAGTGGATTTAGAAGATTGAAAATGTCTTTGATGCATTTGAGGATATCCTATGGGATTTAGAGTCTAGAAAATTATTTAAGAGAGGGCCTTTAGAAAAAGGACATATTTTGTATGATACCATTGTATAAGAACGATATCAACATATAGGTGTTGATAAAATCAAACCAACAAAAGTGGTTTCACTATTTTATGAAAATCCATTGATTTACTAAGCATTTCCGAGTGAATAAAACTATAGTTTTAGGGAATAATTCATCAGAAAAGTTTTGTGATTCCAAAAATTATTTCCCTGGATGGTTAAGTAGAGTTTGGTAGGCTAATTCACTGAGAGTTCGAATCATGTCAAAATATTTACTAGAATGCCCTCAGGAAATTCCCAAAGGCAGTTCTATAAGGTTTTTGTCTTTTTAACCATATTTAATTTACAGGGAATTTTGATATGATTCCAAAGACACATGTTAGGTACTTTGAATACCTTTCTGTAGAAATTGAATTAACCTTTTTGGAGTTACATAACGACTGAGGTGATTTTATTAGTGAATTAACTCTACATAGAACAGTTTAATTCCTAATAAATCAACCATGGCTCATAAAATTTTGGGCTCATGGGGTTTGATATATATTAGTATTCATGTCTCCTGGGAGTTTGAATTAGGTCAATAATTATCTTGGTTTGACCTAAAGAAATTCCTGAATCCAGATTTGGACTGTTTTTGTTATTTTTACTATGGGCAAAATATGGAGCAACTGACTATGGGGACAGGGTGAAATGCAAGGTATCACTGATACATTTAAGTACCCTATGGTTTCACTCCATTTGGAGTTGTAGAACTCCCTGTAGAATTGTATTTATGAAACGTATACATTTGGGTAGTAGATTTATTGAAATTAATATTGAGTTATTCTGGGAGAACCAAGGGTATTGAGTTTTGGACAAAACATGTGGCTACAATTATAAATTTTGATCTGGCCAAAATACGATAGTTTTCAATTTATTTGAGAATTAAAGCAAGCATGTATTCTGCAGATCTGGAAAAATAAAAATAGAGATGATTTTCTGAGGGGGAAACCTTGAGGCGGGCCCGGTATGGTAGGAAAATGGGCCACAGAGGGGGAAATCGGCCCACCCGGGCGGATCTTGGCACGGGAGGCGACTTTGAATCTGACGGGCGGGGCCCATCTATCAGCGAGAGGTGAGCCACGAAGGGGTATCTGGCGACGTACATCGTTGGATCAAGAGGCGATCGATGGTGCGGGAGCTTCTTATTCCTCGCGGCCGAAGGCGCGAGGAGGAAACCCTAACACGGCCAGTGACCGGGCGAGGGCTCGCCTGCGGTCACAGGGAGGCAACAGGGAGCGGTAGAGAGGGAATAGTGCATGGTGGCGACTCTAGCGATGGGCAGCAAGGGGGTGGTTCGGAGCAGATCTGCGAGGGTCCCGCATCGGGCAGAGGCTTCAGCTCCGAGTTGGTCCACAACGGTGCCAGGGAGGGACCAAGGCAGAGAAAAATGGCGCGGTTAGAAGCAGGGGGAGGATAGGAACTTGACAGGGTAGCCTGCAGGGGGAGGAGGGCGTGAGGGAGTGAGCTATGCTCAGATTCGGAGTAATGGCCGAAAGGCCATTCTTCTCCTTCCTCTGAGCAGAGCAGGGCAGGGGTGGAGTGGCTCTCTGGGAGGGTAGGTGGGTAGTGAGGGAGGAAATGAGGGGCAGAGGCATGCTGGGGTGGCCTCTGGCCTTTCAACCAAAGGGAGAAGGTCTATGGGAGACTATGTCGACTTAGTGCAAGGAACGATAGGGGAGGACTCTTGTTGGCTAGGGAAATGGAGGAGAGGTAAGAGGTGGGGTTCTGAATCGAGCACTAAGTGGACGGGAGCGTGGTGGCTACTGCTCCTTTCTTTCTAGGCTTTTGCTTTAAATGCCATGTCTCTCTCCTCCTATACACAAGGGAACAAAGGTGGGTGGGGGTGCTACAGTAACACACGACCAAAGGGGAGTTGGGGGTGATGGTGGTTTCTGTGGAGAAGTAATGGAGAGGTTTGATGAGGGTTTGGAGGATTTAAAAGATAATTTGAACGATTTCAAATGTTGGCCAAACTTTGGATCATGAAGCAAGTTTCAATACTTGATCTTGGCAGATTGAGGTAATGATGATGGTAGGTAGGTGAGGTCAAGATACACCTCCAGAAAATTATTGAGATTTTTCAGATGATATTTAGTGTATTTTTGATCAATTATTCAAAAAGTGCAGAAGTGATTTATAGAAGCTCATTTGATAATTTTACATTGGACATAGTTGGTTTTCGATCTGAGAAGATTCTAATATGAATACATACTTTGAGGACTTTTCCCATGATTTATTGGGGATTAAAAGTATTTAAAACAATTATTATTCCATTTCTGCCATTTAGGAAAATGGGCAAAACGAAATAGGGAATTCTCCAAAAATATTTATTTTTGAAGGGGGATATAGGTAATTATATATAGGCCTCATATGTGCTTAAGGTTAGGCAAGTATTTTGGGGAAAAACAATCAGTCTTTCATAGAAGTAGATTTGGAGTATTTGTCCCTTAAAAGCATTAAATAGATTTTGGGCCATGATAATTATGGATAATATCCTATAACTTTATATCTGCATGGTATATGATGTCCACCATATATATCCACCATGTGATACCTTGGTTTCTCGGGAGACTTGATTTGTGTGGAAACAAAGGAAAAAATGATCTTAAGCATTGTAAATTTTATCACTTCAAAACATTGTTGGATCTTGGAGTTCATAGATCCCCTTGGGTCATAGAATATGGATGGATATACCAAGTGATGTAGATCACCATGGTACAAGAAGTTGAGATTGAGCATGCTTGAGTTCTCCAAGAATTCATTTCAAACTTTGAATAAAATAAGGATGCCAAAGAAGATTGTCAAGTAGCCGTCAAAACCTTGTGGGTTTTTGAAGCACAAGGATCCATTTAGAACAAGTGAAGTAGGTATTGCTAGACCTTTATGAGTAGAACACAATCATGTAAATATTTGGTCCAAAGAAGGTAGGCTGAAGGTGTGAGCTTTGGCTGAAGTAGGCATGTTGATAAGATTTGCAGGGATTGTTATTTTCTGCCTGCAAAACTATCTAGAACAAGGGGGTTAGAGGATGGTATAACCAAGGGAAAGAGTGGGTCTTGGTAGTCCTTATGATGTTCTACAATATGGTTCAAGTGCATTACCAAAATTGCACAAGGGTTGAGAAAGAGAGGCATTCAGAGAAGTGATGTTGAAACAGTTTCCACACATGCAGATTTAGGGTTTTTGACTAGAGTATGAGTGGGGATTTTTTTGATGGGTTGCAAGGTATCAAAGAATCATCAAGTGGATGAGGTTGAAGTGTAGATTGAGTAGAATAGATCCATGATTTATATTGGTCTTCATTGACTTTGAAATTTCTAGAATGGATCACTTCAGAATTGTTCTAGTTAAGGGTTTTAGATGATCACCTAGTGGCTAGAGATCAGATCCATCGTGTATTCTTGCTTAGCGTTTGGTGATCTTAAGGTATCTTCATCCTATAGGGTGAGATCCTAGAGTACCTCACTTTAGCTCCTAAGCAAACAAGTTAGATAGCAGATCAAGACAATTCATCTTAACAGATCAAGGCAACTCATCTTACAAGCAAATAAACTACTACTAAGGTTACCGTCAAGCTTATATTGAGGTAAGTATTGTTATTTTGAAGAGGTTGGAGTTTTAACAAGGTAAGGTCCTTGGTACATCTACCAAGGGTATAGTCCAAAAGTTTTATAAACAAGTATTAGAGAAACCTAGAGGTAAAAGTATTTTGAAGGTTCTGTCTTCAAAACATAAGGAGATTATAGCTCTCCATAGTTTTGTCAATAGAAGCTACTAAAATAGTTTTGGTTCCATAAGCATCTTGGCTCATGTTTTGAAATGCCAGAACATTTGAGAATATGTAAAATGAGCCAGGATAGTTTTGTTAAATAGCTTCTGACAACTGATGTTGAGGTAAGTAGTATAACATAAGCTATATAATCAGAGGCCTATCAAATGGTAGGTCTCGTAGGAGAGAGGTCCTTGAGAGTTAACACGGTCGGTGGAAATACAAGTTACATCAAGGACCTCATAAAAATGAAAATGGCGTCCAAGTCCATGCATTTATTAGCACAAGGACCCTGAAAACTGAGCAATGGAGTTTGAGATTTGAGGTTTGCGCATACTAGCATTCATCGTACTAAAGTAGAATCTTTCTAGATGCTAAGAATGGAAAATACGATCCAGTGGTTGGCAATGTTTGTAATTTCTAGTCTTGATCCGATGGTTAACGTTCAAAGTTAATCCTTACACTATGTAGTGGTTTATTGGAATGTAAGAGAAAAGACATGATAAAGACAAGATAAGAAGTACTGCGAATGGCCTGTCAAATGGTAGGTCTCGTAGGAGAGAGGTGCTTGAGAGTTAACACGGTCGGTGGAAGTGCAAGTTACATCAAGGACTTCATAAAAATGAAAATTGCATCCATGTCAATGCATTTATTAGCACAAGGATCCTAAAAACTGAGCAATGGAGTTTGTGTTTTGAGGTTTGCGCATACTAGCGTTCCCCGTGCTAAAGTAGAATCTTTCTAGATGCTAAGAATGGAAAAAAAAGATCCATCGGTTGGCAATTTTTTGATTTGCTAGTCTTGATCCAACGGTTAGTGTTCAAAGTTACTCTATAAACTATGGAGTGGTTTATTGTATTGTAAGAGATAAGACACGATAAAGAGAACATAAGAAGTACTGCGAATGGCCTATCAAATGGTAGGTCTCATAGGAGTTAGGTGCTTGATAGTTAACACGGTCGGTGGAATTACAAGTTACATCAAGGACCTCATAAAAATGAAAATTGCATCCAAGTCCATCCATTTATTAGCACAAGGACCCTGAAAATTGAGCAATGGAGTTTGTGTTTTGAGGTTTGCGCATACTAGGGCTCATCGTGCTAAAGTAGAATCTTTCTACATGCTAAGAATGGAAAAGAAGATCCAGCGGTTGGAAATGTTTTGATTTGCTAGTCTTGATCCAATGGTAAATGTTCAAAGTTAATCAGTAAACTATGGAGTGGTTTATTGTATTGTAAGAGATAAGACGTGATAAATAGAAGATAAGAAGTACTGCGAATGGCCTGTCAAATTGTAGGTCTCATAGGAGAGAGGTGCTTGAGAGTTAACACGGTCGGTGGAAGTACAAGTTACATCAAGGACCTCATAAAAATCAAAATTGCATCCAAGTCCATGCATTTATTAGCACAAAGACCCTGACAACTTAGCAATGGAGTTTGTGTTGTGAGGTTTGTGCATACTAGTGTTCATCGTGCTAAAGTAGAATGTTTCTAGATGCTAAGAATGGAAAATAAGATCTAGCGGTTGGCAATGATTTGATTTGCTAGTATTAATCCAATGGTCAATGTTCAAACTTAATATGTACACTATGTAGTGGTTTATTGCATTGTATTGAATTGTAAGAGATAAGACATGATAAAGAGAAGATAAGAAATATAGTCAATGGCCTCTCAAATGTTATGTCTCATAGGAGAGAGGTGCTTGAGAGTTAACACAGTCAGTGGAAGTACAAGTTACAACAAGGAGCTCATAAAAATGAAAATTGCGTCCAAGTCCATGCATTTATTAGCACAAGGACCCTGCAACTGAGCAATGGGGTTTATGTTTTGAGGTTTGTGCATACTAGCGTTCATCGTGCTAAAGTAGAATCTTTCTAGATGCTAAGAATGGAAAAGAAGATCCAGCGGTTGGCAATGTTTTGATTTGTTAGTCTTGATCCAACGGTAAATGTTGAAAGTTAATCCGTAAGCTATAGGTGGTTTATTGTATTGTAGGAGATAAGACACGACAAATACAAGATAAGAAGTACTTCGAATAGCCTACCAAATGGTAGGTCCCATAGGAGAGAGGTGCTTGAGAGTTAACACGGTTGGTGGAAGTACAAGTTACATCAAGGACCACATAAAAATGAAAATTGCATCCAAGTTCATGCATTTATTAGCACAAGGACCCTAAAAACTGAGCAATGGAGTTTGTGTTTTGAGGTTTGCGCATACTAGCGTTCATCGTGCTAAAGTAGAATCTTTCTAGATGCTAAGAATGGAAAAGAACATCCAGTGGTTGGCAATGTTTGTATTTACTAGTCTTGATCCAACGGTTAATGTTCAAAGTTAATCCATACACTATGTAGTGGTTTATTGTATTGTAAGAGACAAGACATGATAAAGAGAAGATAAGAAGTACTGCGAATGGCCTGTCCAATGGTAGGTCTCGTAGGGGAGAGGTGCTTGAGAGTTAACACGGTCGATGGAAGTACAAGTTACATCAAGGACCTCATCAAAATGAAAATTGCGTCCAAGTCCATGCATTTATTAGCACAAGGACCATGAAAATGAGCAATGGAGTTTGTGTTTTGAGGTTTGCGCACCCTAGCGTTCATCATGCTAAAGTAGAATCTTTCTAGATGCTAAGAATAGAAAAGAAGATCTAGCAGTTGGCAATGTTTTGATTTGCTAGTCTCGATCCAACGGTCAATGTTCAAAGTTAATCCGTAAACTATGGAGTGGTTTATTGTATTGTAAGAGATAAGACACGATAAAGAGAAGATAAGAAGTACTTTGAATGGCCTACCAAATGGTAGGTCTTATAGGAGAGAGGTGCTTGAGAGTTAACAAGGTCGGTGGAAGTACAAGTTACATCAAGGACCTCATAAAAATGAAAATTGCATCCATGTCCATGCATTTATTAGCACAAGGACCCTGAAAACTGAGCAATGGAGTTTGTGTTTTGAGGTTTGCGCATACTGGCGCTCATCGTGCTAAAGTAGAATCTTTCTAGATGCTAAGAATGGAACATAAGATCCAGTGGTTAGCAAAGTTTGTATTTGCTAGTATTCATCCAACGGTTAATGTTCAAAGTTAATCCGTACACTTTGTAGTGGTTTATTGTATTGTATTGTAATATATAAGGCATGATAAAGAGAAGATAAGAAGTATTGCGAATGGCCTGTCAAATGGTAGGTCTCATAGGAGAGAGGTGCTTGAGAGTTAACACAGTCGGTGGAAGTACAAGGTACATCAAGGACCTCATAAAAATGAAAATTGCGTCCTAGTCCATGCATTTATTAGCACAAGGACCCTGCAACTGAGAAATGGAGTTTGTGTTTTGTGGTTTGCGCATACTAGCGTTCATATGCTAAAGTAGAATCTTTCTAGATGCTAAGAATGGAAAAGAAGATCCAGCGGTTGGCAATTATTTGATTTGCTAGTCTTGATCCCCAATGGTAAATGTTCAAAGTTAATCAGTAAACTAGGGAGTGGTTTATTGTATTGTTAGAGATAAGACACGATAAATAGAAGATAAGAAGTACTTCGAATGTCCTACCAAATGGTAGGTCTCATAGGAGAGAGGTGCTTGAGAGTTAACACGGTCGGTGGAAGTACAAGTAACATCAAAGACCTCATAAAAATGAAAATTGCATCCAAGTACATGCATTTATTAGCACAAGGACTCTGAAAACTAAGCAATGGAGTTTGTGTTGTGAGGTTTGCGCATACTAGTGTTCATCATGCTAAATTAGAATCTTTCTAGATGCTAAGAATGGAAAAGAAGATCTAGCGGTTAGCAATGATTTGATTTGCTAGTCTTGATCCAATGGTCAATGTTCAAAGTTAATATGTACACTATGCAGTGGTTTATTGTATTGTATTGTAAGAGATAAGACATGACAAGAGAAGGTAAGAAGTACTGCGAATGGCCTATAAAATGGTAGGTCTCGTAGGAGAGAGGTGTTTGAGAGTTAACACGGTCGGTGGAAGTACAAGATACATCAAGGACCTCATAAAAATGTCCAAGTCCATGCATTTATTAGCACAAGGACCCTGCAACTGAGCAATGCAGTTTGTGTTCTGAGGTTTGCGCATACTAGCATTCATCATGCTAAAGTAGAATCTTTCTAGATGCTAAGAATGGAAAGAAGATCCAGCGGTTGGCAATGTTTTGATTTGATAGTCTTGATCCAACGGTAAATGTTGAAAGTTAATCCGTAAACTATGGAGTGGTTTATTGTATTGTAAGAGATAAGACACGAAAAATAGAAGATAAGAAGTACTTCGAATGCCCTACGAAATGGTGGGTCTCATAGGAGAGAGGTGCTTAAGAGTTAACACGGTCGGTGGAAGTACAAGTTACATCAGGACCTCATCGAAATGAAAATTGCATCCAAGTCCATGCATTTATTAGCACAAGGACCCTAAAAACTGAGCAATGGAGTTTGGGTTTTGAGGTTTGCGCATACTAGCGTTTATCATGTTAAAGTAGAATCTTTCTAGATGCTAAGAATGGAAAAGAAGATCCAGCGGTTGGCAATGTTTGTATTTGCTAGTCTTGATCCAATGGTTAATGTTCAAAGTTAATCCATACACTATGTAGTGGTTTATTGTATTGTAAGAGATAATACATGATAAACAGAAGATAAGAAGTAGTGCGAACGGCCTGTCAAATGGTAGGTCTCTTAGGATAGAGGTGCTTGAGAGTTAACTCGATTGGTGGAAGTACAAGTTACATCAAGGACCTCATAAAAATCAAAATTGCGTCCAAGTCCATGCATTTATTAGCACAAGGACCCTGCAACTGAGCAATGGAGTTTGTGTTTTGAGGTTTGCGCATACTAGCGTTCATCGTGCTAAAGTAGAATCTTTCTAGATGCTAAGAATGGAAAAGAAGATCCAGCGGTTGGCAATGTTTTGATTTGCTAGTCTTGATCCAACGGTAAATGTTCAAAGTTAATCAGTAAACTATGGAGTGGTTTATTGTATTGTAAGAGATAAGACGTGATAAATAGAATATAAGAAGTACTACGAATGGCCTGTCAAATTGTAGGTCTCATAGGAGAGAGGTTCTTGAGAGTTAACACGGTCGATGGAAGTACAAGTTACATCAAGGACCTTATAAAAATCAAAATTGCATCCAAGTCCATGTATTTATTAGGACAAAGACCCTAAAAACTGAGCAATGGAGTTTGTGTTGCGAGGTTTGTGCATACTAGTGTTCATAGTGCTAAAGTAGAATCTTTCTACATGCTAAGAATGGAAAGGAAGATCTAGCGGTTGGCAATGATTTGATTTGCTAGTCTTAATCCAATGGTCAATGTTCAAACTTAATATGTACACTATGAAGTGGTTTATTGTATTGTATTGAATTGTAAGAGATAAGACATGATAAATAGAAGATAAGAAGTATTGCGAATGGCCTCTCAAATTGTATGTCTCATAGGAGAGAGGTGCTTGAGAGTTAACACAGTCAGTGGAAGTACAAGTTACAACAAGGACCTCATAAAAATGAAAATTGTGTCCAAGTCCATGCATTTATTAGCACAAGGACCCTGCAACTGAGCAATGGGGTTTATGTTTTGAGGTTTGTGCATACTAGCGTTCATCGTGCTAAAGTAGAATCTTTATAGATGCTAAGAATGGAAAAGAAGATCCAGCGGTTGGCAATGTTTTGATTTGCTAGTCTTGATCCAACGGTAAATGTTGAAAGTTAATCCGTAAACTATGGAGTGGTTTATTGTATTGTAGGAGATAAGACACGACAAATACAAGATAAGAAGTACTTCAAATGGCCTACAAATGGTAGGTCCCATAGGAGAGAGGTGCTTGAGAGTTAACACGGTCGGTGGAAGTACAAGTTACATCAAGGACCACATAAAAATGAAAATTGCATCCAAGTTCATGCATTTATTAGCACATGGACCTTGAAAACTGAGCAATGGAGTTTGTGTTTTGAGGTTTGCGCATACTAGCGTTCATCGTGCTAGAGTAGAATCTTTCTAGATTCTACGAATGGAAAAGAAGATCCAGCGGTTGGCAATGTTTTGATTTGCTAGTCTTGATCCAATGGTCAATGTTCAAAGTTAATACGTAAACTATGGAGTGGTTTATTGTATTGTAAGAGACAACACATGATAAAGAGAAGATAAGAAGTACTGCGAATGGCCTGTCCAATGGTAGGTCTCGTAGGAAAGAGGTGCTTGAGAGTTAACACGGTCGATGGAAGTACACGTTACATCAAAGACCTCATAAAAATGAAAATTGCATCCAAGTCCATGCATTTATTAGCACAAGGACCCTGAAAAATGAGCAATGGAGTTTGTGTTTTGAGGTTTGCGCATCCTAGCGTTCATCGTGCTAAAGGAGAATCTTTCTAGATGCTAAGAATAGAAAAGAAGATCTAGCGGTTGGCAATGTTTTGATTTGCTAGTCTCGATCCAACGGTCAATGTTCAAAGTTAATCCGTACACTATGGAGTGGTTTATTGTATTTTATTGTAAGATATAAGGCATGATAAAGAGAAGATAAGAAGTACTACGAATGGCCTGTCAAATGGTAGGTCTCGTAGGAGAGAGGTGCTTGAGAGCTAACACAGTCGGTGGAAGTACAAGTTACATCAAGGACCTCATAAAAATCAAAATTGCGTCATAGTCCATGCATTTATTAGCACAAGGACCCTGAATACTGAGCAATGGAGTTTGTGTTTTGAGGTTTGCGCATACTAGCGTTCATCTGCTAAAGTAGAATCTTTCTAGATGCTAAGAATGGAAAAGAAGATCCAGCGGTTGGCAATGTTCTGATTTGCTAGTCTTGATCCAACGGTAAATGCTCAAAGTTAATCAGTAAACTATGGAGTGGTTTATTGTATTGTAAGAGATAAGACATGATAAATAGAAGATAAGAAGTACTTCGAATGGCCTACCAAATGGTAGGTCTCATAGGAGAGAGGTTCTTGAGAGTTAACACGGTTGGTGGAACTACAAGTTACATCAAGGACCTCATAAAAATGAAAATTGCATCCAAGTCCATGCATTTATTAGCACAAGGACTCTGAAAACTAAGCAATGGAGTTTGTGTTGTGAGGTTTGCGCATACTAGTGTTCATCATGCTAAATTAGAATCTTTCTAGATGCTAAGAATGGAAAATAAGATCTAGCGGTTGGCAATGATTTGATTTGCTAGTCTTGATCCCATGGTCAATGTTCAAAGTTAATATGTACACTATGCACTGGTTTATTGTATTGTATTGTATTGTATTGTATTGTATTGTATTGTATTGTATTGTATTGTATTGTATTGTATTGTATTGTATTGTATTGTATTGTATTGTATTGTATTGTATTGTATTGTATTGTATTGTATTGTATTGTATTGTAAGAGATAATACATGATAAGAGAAGGTAAAGTACTGCGAATGGCCTGTAAAATGGTAGGTCTCATAGGAGAGAGGTGTTTGAGAGTTAACACGGATGGTGGAAGTACAAGTTACATCAAGGACCTCATAAAAACGTCCAAGTCCATGCATTTATTAGAACAAGGACCCTGCAACTGAGCAATGGAGTTTGTGTTCTGAGGTTTGCGCATACTAGCATTCATCATGCTAAAGTAGAATCTTTCTAGATTCTAAGAATGGAAAGAAGATCCGGCGGTTGGCAATGTTTTGATTTGATAGTCTTGATCCAACGGTAAATGTTGAAAGTTAATCCGTAAACTATGGAGTGGTTTATTGTATTGTAAGAGATAAGAAACGATAAATAGAAGATAAGAAGTACTTCGAATGGCCTACGAAATGGTGGGTCTCATAGGAGAGAGGTGCTTGAGAGTTAACACAGTCGGTGGAAGTAATAGTTACATCAAGGACCTCATAAAAACGTCCAAGTCCATGCATTTATTAGCACAAGGACCCTGCAACTGAGCAATGGAGTTTGTGTTCTGAGGTTTGCGCATACTAGCATTCATCATGCTAAACTAAAATCTTTCTAGATGCTAAGAATGGAAAGAAGATCCAGCGGGTGGCAATGTTTTGATTTGATAGTCTTGATCCAAAGGTAAATGTTGAAAGTTAATCCATAAACTATGGAGTGGTCTATTGTATTGTAAGAGATAAGACACGATAAATAGAAGATAAGAAGTACTTCGAATGGCCTACGAAATGGTGGGTCTCATAGGAGAGAGGTGCTTGAGAGTTAACACGGTGGGTGGAAGTACAAGTTACATCAAGGACCTCATAAAAATGAAAATTGCATCCCAGTCCATGCATTTATTTGCACAAGGACCCTAAAAACTGAGCAATGGAGTTTGTGTTTTGAGGTTTGCGCATACAAGCGTTCATCATGTTAAATTAGAATCTTTATAGATGCTAAGAATGGAAAAGAAGATCTAGCGGTTGGCTATGTTTGTATTTGCTAGTCTTGATCCAATGGTTAATGTTCAAAGTTAATCCATACATTATGTAATGGTTTATTGTATTGTAAGAGATAAGACATGATAAAGAGAAGATAAGAAGTACTGCGAATGGCCTGTCAAATGGTAGGTCTCTTCGGAGAGAGGTGCTTGAGAGTTAACACGGTTGGTGGAAGTACAAGTTACATCAAGGACCTCATAAAAATCAAAATTGCGTCCAAGTCCATGCATTTATTAGCACAAGTACCCAGCAACTGAGCAATGGAGTTTGTGTTTTGAGATTTGCGCATACTAGCGTTCATCGTGCTAAAGTAGAATCTTTCTAGATGCTAAGAATGGAAAAGAATATCCAGCGGTTGGCAATGTTTTGATTTGCTAGTCTTGATCCAACGGTAAATGTTCAAAGTTAATTAGTAAACTATGGAGTGGTTTATTGTATTGTAAGAGATAAGACATGATAAATAGAAGCTAAGAAGTACTACGAATAGCCTGTCAAATGGTAGGTCTCATAGGAGAGAGGTTCTTGAGAGATTAACACGGTCGGTGGAAGTACAAGTTACATCAATGACCTCATAAAAATCAAAATTGCAACCAAGTCCATGCATTTATTAGCACAAAGACCCTGAAAACTGACCAATGGAGTTTGTGTTGTGAGGTTTGAGCACTAGTGTTCATCGTGCTAAAGTAGAATCTTTCTAGATGCTAAGAATGGAAAAGAAGATCTAGCGGTTGGCAATGATTTGATTTGCTAGTCTTAATCCAATGGTTAATGTTCAAAGTTAATATGTACACTATGCAGTGGTTTATTGTATTGTAAGAGATAAGACATGATAAGAGAAGATAAGAAGTACTGCGAATGGCCTGTCAAATGGTAGGTCTCGTAGGAGAGAGGTGCTTGAGAGTTAACAAGGTCGGTGGAAGTACAAGTTACAGCAAGGACCTCATAAAAACGTCCAAGTCCATGCATTTATTAGCACAAGGACCCTGCAACAGAGCAATGGAGTTTGTGTTTTGAGGTTTGCAAATACGAGCGTTCATCATGCTAAAGTATAATCTTTCTAGATGCTAAGAATGGAAAGAAGATCCAGCGGTTGGCAATGTTTTGATTTGATAGTCTTGATCCAATGGTTAATGTTCAAAGTTAATCCGTAAACTATGGAGTGGTTTATTGTATTGTAAGAGATAAGACACGATAAATAGAAGATAAGAAGTACTTTGAATGACCCACGAAATATTGGGTGTCATAAGAGAGAGGTGCTTGAGAGTTAACACGGTCGGTGGAAGTACAAGTTACATCAAGGACCTCATAAAAATGAAAATTGCATCCAAGTCCATACATTTATTAGCACAAGGACCCTGAAAACTGAGCAATGGAGTTTGTGTTTTGAGGTTTGCGCATACTAGCATTCATCATGTGAAAGTAGAATCTTTCTAGATGCTAAGAATGGAAAAGAAGATCCAGCGGTTGGCAATATTTGTATTTGCTAGTCTTGATCCAATGGTTAATGTTCAAAATTCATCCATACACTATGTAGTGGTTTATTGTATTGTAAGAGATAAGACACGATAAAGAGAAGATAAGAAGTACTGCGAATGGCCTACCAAATGGTAGGTCTCATAGGAGAGAGGTGCTTGAGAGTTAACACGGTCGGTAGAAGTAGAAGATACATCAAGGACCTCATAAAAATGAAAATTGCATCCATGTCCATACATTTATTAGCACAAGGACCCTGAAAACTTAGCAATGGAGTTTGTGTTTTGAGGTTTGCGCATACTAGTGTTCATCGTGCTAAAGTAGAATATTTCTAGATGCTAAGAATGGAAAATAAGATCCAGTTGTTGGCAATGTTTTGATTTGCTAGTCTTGATCCAACGGTCAACGTTCGAAGTTAATTCATAAACTATGGAGTGGTTTATTGTATTGTAAGAGATAAGACATGATAAAGAGAAGATAAGAAGTACTTCGAATGGCCTACCAAATGGTAGGTCTCATAGGAGAGAGGTGCTTGAGAGTTAACACGGTCCTTGGAAGTACAAGTTACGTCAAGGACCTCAAAAATGAAAATTCCATCCAAGTCTATGCATTTATTAGCATAAAGACCATCAAAACTGAGCAATTGAGTTTGGGATGTGAGGTTTGCGCATACTAGTGTTCATCGTGCTAAAGTATTATCTTTCTAGATGCTAAGCATGGAAAAGAAGATCCAGAGGTTGGCAATGATTTGATTTGCTAGTCTTGATCCAATGGTCAATGTTCAAAGTTAATCTGTACACTATGAAGTGGTTTCTTGTATTGTATTGTATTGTATTGTAAGAGATAAGATATGATAAGAGAAGATAAGAAGTACTGCGAATGGCCTATCAAATTGTAGGTATCGTAGGAGAGAGGTTATTGAGAGTTAACACGCTCTGTGGAAGTACATGTTACATCAAAGACCTCATAAAAACGTCCAAGTCCATGCATTTATTAGCAGAAGGAACCTGCAATTGAGAAATGGAGTTTGTGTTTTGAGGTTTGCGCATACTAGCGTTCATCGTGCTAAAGTAGAATCTTTCTAGATGCTAAGAATGGAAAGAAGATCCAGCGGTTGTCAATTTTTTGATTTTCTAGTATTGATCCAATGGTAAATGTTCAAAGTTAATCCGTAAACTATGGAGTGGTTTATTGTATTGTAAGACATAAGACACGATAAAGAGAAGATAAGAAGTACTCCCAATGGCCTACCAAATGGTATGTCTCATAGGAGAGAGGTGCTTGAGTGTTAACACGTTCGGTGGAAGTACAAGTTACATCAAGGACCTCATAAAAATGAAAATTGCATCCACGTCCATGCATTTATTAGCACAAGGACCCTGAAAACTTAGCAATGGAGTTTGTGTTTTGAGGTTTGAGCATTCTAGTGTTCATCGTCCTAAAGTAGAATCTTTCTAGATGCTAAGAATGGAAAAGAAGATCCAGTGGTTGGCAATGATTTGATTTGCTAGTCTTGTTCCAACGGTCAATGTTCAAAATTAATCCATACACAATGAAGTGGTTTATTGTATTGTAAGAGATAAGACATGATAAAGAGAAGATAAGAAGTACTGCGAATGGCCTGTCCAATGGTACGTCTCGTAGGAGAGAGGTGCTTGAGAGTTAACACGGTCGGTGGAAGTACAAGTGAAATCAAGGACCTCATAAAAATGAAAATTGCGTCCAAGTCCATGCATTTATTAGGACAAGGACCCTAAAAATGAGCAATGGAGTTTGTGTTTTGAGGTTTGCGAATCCTAGCGTTCATCATGCTAAAGTAGAATCGTTCTAGATGCTAAGAAAAGAAAATAAGATCGAGCGGTTGGCGATGTTCTGATTTTCTAGTCTTGATCCAACGGTCAATGTTCAAAGTTAATCCGTAAATTATGGAGTGGTTTATTGTATTGTAAGAGATAAGACACGATAAAGAGAAGATAAGAAGTACTTTGAATGGCCTACCAAATGGAAGGTTTTATAGGAGAGAGGTGCTTGAGAGTTAACACGGTCGGTGGAAGTACAAGTTACATCAAGGACCTCATAAAAATGAACATTGCATCCAAGTCCATGCATTTATTAGCACAAGGACCCTGAAAGCTAAGCAATGGAGTTTGTGTTCTGAGGTTTGCGCATACTAGCGCTCATCGTGCTAAAGTAGAATATTTCTAGATGCTAAGGATGGAAAGAAGATCCAGCGGTTGGCAATGTTTGTATTTGCTAGTATTGATTCAACGGTTAATGTTCAAAGTTAATCCGTACACTATGTAATGGATTATTGTATTGGGAGAGATAAGACGTGATAAAGAGAAGATAAGAAGTACTGCGAATGGCCTGTCAAATTGTAGGTCTCATAGGAGAGAGGTGCTTGAGAGTTAACACGGTCGGTGGAAGTACAAGTTACATCAAGGACCTCATAAAAATGAAAATTGCATCCAAGTCCATGCATTTATTAGCACAAGGACCCTGAAACTGAGCAATGGAGTTTATGTTTTGAGGTTTGCGTATACTAGCGTTCATTGTGCTAGAGTGGAATCTTTCTAGATTCTAAGAATGGAAAAGAAGATCCAGCGGTTGGCAATGTTTTGATTTGCTAGTCTTGATCCAACGGTCAATGTTCTAAGTTAATACATAAACTATGGATTGGTTTATTGTATTGTTAGAGATAAGACACGATAAAGAGAAGATAAGAAGTACTTCAAATCGCCTACCAAATGGTAGGTCTCATAGGAGAGAGGTGCTTGAGAGTTAACACGGTCGGTGGAAGTACAAGTTACATCAAGGACCTCATAAAAATGAAAATTGCATCCAAGTCCATGCATTTATTAGCACAAGGACCCTGAAAACTGAGCAATGGAGTTTGTGTTTTGAGGTTTGCGCATAATAATGTTCGTCGTGCTAAAGTAGAATCTTTCTTGATGCTAAGAATGGAAAGGAAGATCCAGCGGTTGGCAATGATTTGATTTGCTAGTCTTGATCCAATGGTCAATGTTCAAAGTTAATCTGTCCACTATGGAGTGGTTTATTGTATTGTAAGATATAAGGCATGATAAAGAGAAGATAAGAAGTACTGCGAATGGCCTGTCAAATGGTAGGTCTCGTAGGAGAGAGGTGCTTGAGAGTTAACACAGTCGGTGGAAGTACAAGTTACATCAAGGACCTAATAAAAATCAAAATTGCGTCCAAGTCCATGCATTTATTAGCACAAGGACCCTGCAACTGAGCAACGGAGTTTGTGTTTTGAGGTTTGCGCATACTAGCGTTCATCATGCTAAAGTAGAATCTTTCTAGACGCTAAGAATAGAAAAGAAGATCCAGCAGTTGGCAATGTTTTGATTTGCTAGTCTTGATCCAATGGTAAATGTTCAAAGTTAATCAGTAAACTATGGAGTGGTTTATTGTATTATAAGAGATATGACACGATAAATAGAAGATAAGAAGTACTTCGAATGGCCAACCAAATGGTAGGTCTCATAGGAGAGAGGTGCTTGATAGTTAACACGGTCGGTGGAAGTACAAGTTGCATCAAGGACCTCATAAAAATGAAAATTGCATCCAAGTCCATCAATTTATTATCACAAGGAACCTGAAAACTGAGCAATGGAGTTTGTGTTGTGAGGTTTGCGCATACTAGTGTTCATCGTGCTAAGGTAGAATCTTTCTAGATGCTAAGAATGGAAAAGAGGATCTAGCGGTTGGCAATGATTTGATTTGCTAGTCTTGATCCAATGGTCAATGTTCAAAGTTAATATGTACACTATGCAGTGGTTTATTGTATTGTATTGTATTGTATTGTATTGTAAGAGATAAGACATGATAAGAGAAGATAAGACGCACTGCGAATGGCATGTCAAATGGTAGGTCTCGTAGGAGAGAGGTACTTGAGAGTTAACACGGTCGGTGGAAGTACAAGTTACATCAAGGTCCTCATAAAAACGTCCAAGTCCATGCATTTATTAGCACAAGGACCCTGCAACTGAGCAATGGAGTTTATGTTCTGAGGTTTGCGCATACTAGCGTTCATCATGCTAAAGTATAATCTTTCTAGATGCTAAGAATGGAAAGAAGATCCAGCGGTTGGCAATGTTTTGATTTGATAGTCTTGATCCAACGGTAAATGTTCAAAGTTAATCCATAAACTATGGAGTGGTTTATTGTATTGTAAAAGATAAGACACGATAAATAGGAGAAAAGAAGTACTTCGAATGGCCTACGAAATGGTGGGTCTCATAGGAGAGAGGTGGTTGAGAGTTAACACGGTCGGTGGAAGTACAAGTTACATCAAGGACCTCATAAAAATGAAAATTGCATCCAAGTCCATGTATTTATTAGCACAAGGACCCTAAAAACTGAGCAATCGAGTTTGTGTTTTGAGGTTTGCGCATACTAGCGTTCATCATGTTAAAGTATAATCTTTCTAGATGCTAAGAATGGAAAAGAAGATCCAGCGGTTGGCAATGTTTGTATTTGCTAGTCTTGAATCCAATGGTTAATGTTCAAAGTTAATCCATACACTATGTAGTGGTTTATTGTATTGTAAGAGATAAGACATGATAAAGAGAAGATAAGAAGTACTGCGAATGGCCTGTCAAATGGTAGGTCTCTTAGGAGAGAGGTGCTTGAGAGTTAACATGGTTGGTGGAAGTACAAGTTACATCAAGGACCTCATAAAAATCAAAATTGCGTCCAAGTCCATGCATTTATTAGCACAAGGACCCTGCAACTGAGCAATGGAGTTTGTGTTTTGAGGTTTGCGCATACTAGCGTTCATCGTGCTAAAGTAGAATCTTTCTAGATGCTAAGAATGGAAAATAAGATCCAGCGGTTGGCAATGTTTTGATTTGCTAGTCTTGATCCAATGGTAAATGTTCAAAGTTAATCAGTAAACTATGGAGTGGTTTATTGTATTGTAAGAGATAAGACATGATAAATAGAAGATAAGAAGTACTACGAATGGCCTGTCAAATTGTAGGTCTCATAGGAGAGAGGTGCTTGAGAGTTTAACACGGTCGGTGGAAGTACAAGTTACATCAATGACCTCATAAAAATCAAAATTGCAACCAAGTCCATGCATTTATTAGCACAAAGACCCTGAAAACTGAGCAATGGAGTTTGTGTTGTGAGGTTTGAGCATACTAGTGTTCATCGTGCTAAAGTAGAATCTTTCTAGATGCTAAGAATGGAAAAGAAGATCTAGCGGTTGGCAATGATTTGATTTGCTAGTCTTAATCCAATGGTCAATGTTCAAAGTTAATATGTACACTATGCAGTGGTTTATTGTATTGTAAGAGATTAGACGTGGTAAGAGAAGATAAGAAGTACTGCGAATGGCCTGTCAAATGGTAGGTCTCCTAGGAGAGAGGTGCTTGAGAGTTAACACGGTCGGTGGAAGTACAAGTTACATCAAGGACCTCATAAAAACGTCCAAGTCCATGCATTTATTAGCACAAGGACCCTGCAACTGAGCAATGGAGTTAGTGTTCTGAGGTTTGCGCATACTAGCGTTCATCATGCTAAAGTAGAATCTTTCTAGATGCTAAGAATGGAAAGAAGATCCAGCGGTTGGCAATGTTTTGATTTGATAGTCTTGATCCAACGGTAAATGTTTAAAGTTAATCCGTAAACTATGGAGTGGTTTATTGTATTGTAAGAGAGAAGACACGATAAATAGAAGATAAGAAGTACTTCGAGTGTCCTACGAAATGGTGGGTCTCATAGGAGAGAGGTGCTTGAGAGTTGACACGGTCGGTGGAAGTACAAGTTACATCAAAGACCTCATAAAAATGAAAATTGCATCCAAGTCCATGCATTTATTAGCACAAGGACCCTGAAAAACTGAGCAATGGAGTTTGTGTTTTGAGGTTTACGCATACTAGCGTTCATCGTGCTAAAGTAGAATCTTTCTAGATGCTAAGAATGGAAAAGATCCAGCGGTTGGCAATATTTTTATTTGCTAGTCATGATCCAATGGTTAATGTTCAAAGTTAATCCGTACACTATGTAGTGGTTTATTGTATTGTATTGTATTGTATTGTAAGAGATAACAGGCAATAATGAGAATATAAGAAGTACTGTGAAAGGCCTATCTAATGGTAGGTCTCGTAGGAGAGAGTAGCTTGAGAGTTAACACGGTCAGTGGAAGTACAAGTTGCATCAAGGACCTCATAAAAATGAAAATTGCATCCAAGGCCATGTATTTATTAGCACAAAGACCCTGAAAACTGAGCAATGGAGTTTGTGTTTTGAGGTTTGCGCATACTAGCATTCATCGTGCTAAAGAAGAATCTTTGTAAATGCCAAGAATGGAAAAGTATATCGCGCGGATGGCAATGTTTGGATTTGCTAGTCTTGATCCAAATGTTAATGTTCAAATTTAAACCGTACACTATGTAGTGGTTTATTGTATTGTATTGTATTGTATTGTATTGTATTGTATTGTATTGTATTGTATTGTATTGTATTGTATTGTATTGTATTGTATTGTATTGTAAGAGATAAGACACAATAAAGAGAATATAAGAAGTATTGTGAATGGCCTATCTAATGGTAGGTCTCGTAGGAGAGAGTAGCTTGAGAGTTAACACGGTCGGTGGAAGTACAAGTTACACCAAGGACCTCATAAAAATGAAAATTTCATCCAAGTCCATGCATTTATTAGCACAAGGACCCTCAGAACTGAGCAATGTATTTTATGTTTTGAGGTTTGCGCATACTAGCGTTCATCGTGCTAAAGTAGAATCTTTCTAGATGATAAGAATGGAAAAGATGATCCAGCGATTGGAATTGTTTGGATTTGCTAGTCTTGATCCAACGGTCAATGTTCGAAGTTAATGTGTACACTATGTAGTGGTTTATTGTATTTTATTATATTGTATTGTAAGAGATACGACACGATAAAGAGAAGATAAGAAGTAATGTGAATGGCCTATCAAATGGTTGGTCTCGTAGGAGAGAGGTGCTTGAGAATTAACACGGTCGGTGGAAGTACAAGTAACATCAAGGACCTCATAAAAATGAATATTGCATCCAAGTCCATGCATTTATTATCACAAGGACCCTAATAACTGAGCAATGGAATTTGTGTTTTGAGGTTTGCGCATACTAGCGTTCATCGTGCTAAAGTAGAAACTTTCTAGATGTTAAAAATGGAAAAGAAGATCCAGCGGTTAGCAATGTTTGGATTTGCTAGTCTTGATACAAGGGTCAATGTTCAAAGTTAATCCATACACTATGCAGTCGTTTATTGTATTATAAGAGATAAGACATGATAAAGAGAAGATAAGAAGTAATGCGAATGGCCTCTCAAATGGTAGGTCTCGTTGGAGAGAGGTGCTTGAGAGTTAACACGGTCAGTGGAAGTACAAGTTACATGAAGGACCTCATAAAAATTAAAATTGCATCCAAGTCCATGCATTTATTAGCACAAAGACCCTGAAAACTGAGCAATGGAGTTTGTGTTTTGAGGTTTGCACATACTAGCGTTCATCGTCCTAAAGTAGAATCTTTCTACATGCTAAGAATGGAAAAGAAATCTAGCAGTTGGCAATGTTTTTATTTGCTAGTCTTGATCCAATGGTCAATGTTCAAAGTTAATCCGTACACTATGCGGTGGTTTATTGTATTGTAGGAGATAAGACATGATAAAGAGAAGATAAGAAGTACTGCTAATGGCCTATCAAATGGTAGGTCTCGTAGGAGAGAGGTGCTTGAGTGTTAACACGGTCGGTTGAAGTACAAGTTACATCAAGGACCTCACAAAAATGAAAATTGTGTCCAAGTCCATGCATTTATTAGCACAAGGACCCTAAAAACTAAGCAATGGAGTTTGTGTTTTGAGGTTTGCACATACTAGAGTTCATCGTGCTAAAGTAGAATCTTTCTATATGCTAAGAATGGAAAAGAAGATCTAGCAGTTCGCAATGTTTAGATTTGCTAGTCTTGATCCAACGGTCAATGTTCAAAGTTAATCCATACACTATGGAGTGATTTATTGTATTGTAAGAGATAAGACACGATAAATATAAGATAAGAAGTGCAGTACCGTGAATGACCGATCTTTTGAATAACCTTCCCTCCTGATGTTTGGGAAGCAAGTGAAAATTTCAAAAACCAGAAAACTTTGAAATTTTGTGCCGCCAAGGACAAAAGTGGTTTCCTTCCTATGTACTCCTCGTACCTACTCCACACCAACGTGCGGCTGCCGAACATGCTAGAGACCCAAAGCCGCCATACCAAGGCACACGTGTGCAGTGCCATGTTGTGGACGAGGGGAGAGAGATCAATCAGACCGGTGCACAAGGGAAAGGGGAGGAGAGATGGAGCATAGCAAAGGAGAGAGAAAACACACGATTTGTTTTGTGTGCATAGGTCCTGAAATTTACTAATAGTAGAGTGTAGTACACTATAAGGCTGCATGAGTACCTCGTGTCAGAAACCCACCATAACTTTGCTCTGACATGGAACCTCCTTCAACTTCTCTTCACTACTGCTCTCTTCCCCTGCCAACATTTTATTCTCTCAACATGTACAGCGCGTGGACAGAGGTGACCATATGTCTAATCAAAGAAATATACTTCTCCTGCATTGTGTAAAAAAGCACACCTTAATAAGGCCTACTATGTGGCATCCGCTAAGGTTCACCTTATACATAGTGGAAAAAATAAAGTTATATTTAAGCCTAAGGTGCACCTCAAGCTTGTGGGTTGCCCATAGAGAATAGAAATATCATTCCCTACTTCATGTGATCGTTTTCAAAAGGGGTTCAAAAATTTCAAGATGCAAAATCTTTTTTTATAGGAAGATGCAAAATCTTAGCTAAAGGTTGAACCAGTCATCAAACCTCTTTGCGGTTTCTGATGGGTATATTAATTGACTGCTCGATGGGTACCTCCAGAAGATTTTTTCATAAAACTTTCAAAGCAACCTACAATTTATTACTTGTAGTTCAAATTTGAACTTATTTCGATACATTGACATGAAGTCAGTCAAGTGGGTGGAGTTAACTAGGAAGCTTGAAAACTCATAAAACATCGGAATCACAAGTACAACATGTTGTTGATCCACTGTATATGTGTGAAAACTTGGCTTGTGGCATTCAGATCGAATATTCTTCGCACTTTCTTTACAAAAAAGAATGATCTCGTCATCAATTGAGAATGTTCTTTCCTAGTAGTTGGACACTCACACCGACGACAGTGCTTTACAAGAAGAGATGCACCCATCTACCTTCGAAAAGACAATTAAGTTAAGAGCAATCTATCACGCTTACTTGTAGCTCCAGTTTGACTTAATTTTGTTAAACTGTCAAGATGCAAAATCTTAGCAAGAAGTTGAACCTGTTGTGGATGAGGAAGGGACAAGCCAGACTGTGCACCCGTGGCTGCAGAGAAGAAATCGATGGAGAATCGATGGTGAGAGCCAGCGAAGGAGAGAGAAAACACAACTTGTTTTAGGTGCATATAATAGTAGCAGGTCCATACATTTAGTACTAGGGGAGTGTACCCTGTACCTCGTGTCAGAATCCCATCATAGCTTTGCTCTGACATCGCACCGCCTTCAAGTCCTCTTCTGCGCTGCTCTCGCACTACCTCTTTTTTTGAAAGTCTCATGCTGCCTTGATGTAAACCGTACTTGCTCCCACCGACCGTGTCAAATTTTAATTACTAGTAAGCGCGATAGATAGATTCCTCTTAAAATTTTCCAAAAAACTTTTGAAGCTAACCAGGAATTCAGTACATCGAAAACCACAAAAAAGCTTTTTCCTAAAACTTCCAAACCAACCTACAATTTACTTGTAGTTTAAAATTGACCAAATTTCAATAAATTGGCACAAAGTCTCATTCAAGTCAGCAGAGTTAGCTAGGAAGTTTTAAAATTCGCAAACCATGGGAAAATCGAGAATGTTCATTCCTGATAGTTGGAAACTCACACCAACAACATCGTTTACTAAAAGAAGATGCACCCATATATATTCGAAAAAAATTAATCCAATAGCAATCCATCACGCTAACTTGTAGCTCAAGTTTGACCTAATTTCGTTAAGTTATCAAGATGCATATTTTAAGCAAGAAGTGGAACATGTTGTTAAAATTCCAGGACCTTTACTGTATTTATGCACGCGAAACAAATTATGTTTTCTGTATCCTTCACTGCCTCATCACCATCCACGCACACCCTGGCCGACTAATCTCTCCCTTGTCGACGACATGGCTCTACCCACATGTGCGTCGACTTGCCTAGTCGTTCCCTTTCACACCTTACGAAGAGGAAGCACCAAGGACACCCCTATCATGCTGGTTCGAAAGTGTGAGGAGCATTTTGTGTGTGTGAAGCGAGTATAGTAGTACGAAGGGCATGGCTTAGTTTCTCGCTCGAGAAGGAACCGACTACTTTCCTTGCTTAACATTACGGCCCTTTATGCTAAATTTATGGAACTCTACGTAATTTTCTCTATTTTGAGCTCTTTGATGTAAACCGTACTCGCTCCCACCAACCGTGTCAAATTTTAACCACTAGTAAGCGCGATAGATAGATTCCTCTTAAAATTTTCCAAGAAACTTTTGAACCTATAACCAGGAATTCAGTATATCGAAAACCACCGAAAAGCTTTTTCGTAAAACTTCGAAAGCAACCTACAGTTTACCTATAGTTCAAATTTGACCTAATTTTGATAAATTGGCACATAGTCTCATTGAAGTTAGCAGAGTTGGCTAGGAAGTTTTAAAATTTGCAAAACATGTTCTTTCCTGATAGTTGGAAAAATCACACCACGACATCGTTTATTAAAAGAAGATGCACCCATCTACCTTCAAAAAACAATTAATCCAAGAGCAATCTATCACGCTAACTTGTATCTCAAGTTTGACCTAATTTCGTTAAGTTGTCAAGATGCATTTTCTTAGCAAGAATTTGAACGTACTGTCAAAATTTTAGGACCTTTACTATATATATGCACGCAAAACAAATTATGTTTTCTCTCTCCTTCACTACCTCATCACCATCCACGCACTCCTCGGCCAGCTGATTTCTCCCTCATCCACAATGTGGCATTGCCCACGTGCGTCGACCTAGCCTGTCGTTCCATTTCACACCCTACAAAGAGGAAGCACCAAGCACATCCCTCATCACGTTGGTTCGAAAGTGTGAGGAGCGTTTTTTTGTGTGAAGCGAGTACAATTGTACGAAGGGTATGGCTCAGTTTCTCTCTCGAGAAGGACCCACCTGTTTTTCCTTGCTTAACTTTAATGCTCTTTCTGCTAAATTTATGGACCTCTACATGTAATTTTCTCTTTTTCAGGTCTTCGATCTAAACCATACTGCCACTGATCATGTCAAATTTTAAATACAAGTAAGCGCGATAGATAGTTTCCTCTTCAAATTTTCCAAAAAACTTTTGAAGGTAACCAGGAATTTAGTACATCGAAAACCACCAAAAAGCTTTTTCATAAAACATCCAAAGCAACCTCAATTTACTTTTAGTTAAAATATGAACTAATTTCGATAAATTGGCACATAGTATCATTCAAGTCGGAAGAGTTAGCTAGGAAGTTTTAAAATTCACAAAACATGGGAAAATCAAGAATGTTCTTTCCTGATAGTTGGAAACTCACACCAACGACATCGTTTACTAAAAGAAGATGCACCCATGTACCTTCGAAAAGATAATTATTCAAAGAGCTATCTATCACGCTTACTTGTAGCTAAAGTTTGACCTAATCTCATTAAGTTGTCAATATGTAGGCTTAGCAAGAAGTTGAACCTCTTTTCAAAATTTCAGGACCTTTCCTATATATATGGATGCAAAACAAGTTGTGTTTTCTCTCTCCTTCACATTGCATCATCACCATCCAGACACACCCCAATCGGTTGACCTCTCCATATTCCACAACATGGTGCTTCCCACGTGCATCGACCTGCCTTGTCGTTTCATTTCACACCGTGCAAAGAGAGGAAGCACCAAGCATAAAGTGTGAGGAGCGTTTTTTGTGTGTGTGTGAAGCAAGTACACTGGTACGAAGGGTATATGGCTAAGTTGCTCTCTCGAGAAGGACCCGACTACCTTTCCTTTCTTAACTTTAGGGCCCTTTATGCTAAACTTATGGACCTCTATGTAAATTTTTTTTAGGTCTTCGATACAAATCGTACTTTATCCCATTGTCCATATCAAATTTTAACTACTAGTAAGTGCGTTAGATAGATTCCTCTTAAAAAGTCCCAACAAACTTTTGAAACTCTAACCAGTAATTCAGTACATCGAAAACAACCAAAAAGCTTTTTCGTCAAACTTCCAAAGCAATCTATAATTTACTTATACTTCAAATTTGACCTAATTTTGATAAATTGGCATAGAGTCTCATTCAAGTCGGCAGAGTTAGCTAGGAAGTTTTACAATTCGCAAAACATGGGAAAATTGAGAATGTTCTTTCCTGACAGTTGGAAACTTATACCGAGAACATCGTTTACAAAAAGAAGATGCATCCATATACCTTCAAAAAGACAATTTATCCAAGAGCTATCTATCACGCTTACTTCCATCTCAAGTTTGACCTAATTTTGTTAAGTTGTCAAGATGTAGAATCTGAGCAAGAAGTTGAACCTCTTGTCAAAATTTTGGGACCTTTACTATATATATGCACACAAAACAAATTGTGTTTTATCTCTCCTTTCCTGCCACATCACCATCCACACACGTCCTGGCCCACTGATCTCTCCCTCGTCTACATCGTGGCGCTACCCACGTGCGTCGACCTGCATTGTCGTTCCATTTCACACCCTGCAAAGAGGAAGCACCAAGCACACACCCAACATGCTGGTTCAAAAGTGTGAGGAGCGTTTTGTGTGTTTGTGTGAAGCAAGTATAGTAGTACGAAAGGTATGGCTTAGTTTCTCGCTCGAGAGGACCCGAGTGCTTTTCCTTGCTTAACTTTAGGGCCCTTTGTGCTATGTTTATGGACCTCTATGTAATTTTCTCTTTTTTGAGGTCTTCGATGTAAACCGTACTCCCACCGAGTATGTCAAATTTTAATTACAAGTAAGCACGGTAGATCGATTTCTCTTAAAATTTTCAAGAAGACTTTTCAAGCTAACCAGGAAGTCAGTACATCGAAAACTATCGAAAAGCTTTTTCTTAAAACATCCTAGCTTATAGACAAATTTTGCCACCATAGGTGATGCCCTAATACTAGTATGAAAATAGAAGCTGTAAATAGTACTCCGCTGACGTGACGAGCATGAACTATGCTAGGAAGTGACATGTTTAATTTATTGCACAGTGGCGTGTTTTACACGCATTCACGCTAGCCGACGTCCTTGATGCAGCCGCTTCTTATAGTAGAAGAAAAGAAAAAACCTCTTTCAAAGAGCCATCATATCTTCTCCATCTCTCTTTAGTTTATCCCCACTCGCCGATGCTGCCTGGCCGCATCTCTGGCACGCGCTTTAGACATTTTACTCCCCATCTTGCATGCTGCATCACTCCCTCTAGGCCACCAGCCGCCTCCTCCAAAAATCACCAACAACTCTACATAGATCCACCCTCGCCCCCAATCCATTCGGACGGGATGGCAGATTCGAGGTGCAACCCGCGTCACTGTGGCTAGAGTAAGATCGGCGAAAACATCTTCAAATAAATCACTATGGGTCTGCACACTATCAACGCCGTTAGGCTGGCCACATGCTCCAGGGATCTATACCGCCAGGTCACCGGTGTAAAATGTAGCAGGTGCCCTAACGACCAATGTTGTTCATTGGTCTCCTACAATTACTATGCCCCGTACGCATCCTGCATGGAGCAAGCATGTGAGTTCGTCACTCGACCATTGACTGTGCACGAGCTCGTTGACCACTTGAAACTTGCCAACAAGATGTACTATTTGCCCAAAGTGACCTACACCAACAAGCACTAGTACCAGACTAACCGGGTACATGCACCAGAGATCATCGGCATCGGGAAAGAGGGCATGGAGTTTGTCGCCATAATTGGATGGTCCACCATAGACATCTTCCTATCCGTCAGGTACATCAGGTCGGCGGTGTGCGAATCGCCGCGGTACAAGGTGATGTTATGGTCGCTACCATCATGGAATAAGCTCCATTCGGTCGAAATGTCAGCGACATCTGAGCATACGAGCAGGCCTTCTTTGCCTGAACTCGTGCTGAAAGGGCTCACGTCGTACCTGTCGAAACCGCGACGTTACCGACGAGCTTCTGAAGATGTTTTCAAAATTCCCCCTGGATTACAAGAATATTGTCAACACCAGGATTTTTAATCCCAGATGCCTGTTATGCCATACCTCGCAATCCCAGGATTACCATTTTTGCGAGACATAACAGATTGGATATCACAGTACATCATCCATTACAAACCATACATAAGGTCTTACAGAAATAGGGATCTCATGATCCAGTCTTAATACAACAAGCAGCATAAATAAACGATAAGCGTAGCGGTGGGGTCCATCTTCAGGGGCACAGGCAATGCTAACGAAGCCAGATAGTCCTAGTTATCATAGCCGTCCTGCTGGCTATCATCTTGATAGTCTCCTTCGTAGTTTGGCCATGAGAATAGCCAGGGTCAAAAGCCATGAGTACTCTTTAAGTCCTCGCAAACTACCACTAACAAGTAATATAGTTCTAGGTTAAAGTGCTAAATCTAAGTTTAACTATAAAGTTAAGTTTGAAACCTAAGCTGAGTTCAAAAGCAAAGAAACATAAAATAAAGTTCTAGAATCACTTAAGTTGGGAAGCTATTGTCATAAACACAACCCTGTTGTGGTCAAGTCAAGATTCATCATTCATTTCATAAGTTGTTTGGAAAACATCTGACGACGAAACAGTATGGCCATTCCAATTGTCCCTAACCGCGGACGCGGCTATTCGAATAGTTTGACACTCTGCAGAGGTGGTTCACTTTCGCACAATATTCGATACATCTGTCAGGGATAACCCTGAATCATCATACTTAGTATGCAGATAATCAAACATAACCTTTCCTTTACACACCCTAGTATAAGCACCTCTCCTATGAGCATGGCCTCCCAACCTGACCATCAGTCATCTTGGGCACTGCATAGGTGGACAACATTGAGAGGTAGCCTCAGCTCAAACCTCTTCCACGAGGGAACTAATACTAATGCATATAAATTTCTGGCTAAGCCTTACCCAATTCAGGTAGTGTGCTTGTACGGTAAATTTGGAATGGTATCGCATTCAAATCTAGCCATCCGTTTTATAAAAGGGTTAAGGCTCATGCCTCAATAATTCACCATCATAAACCCTTTGTGTTTCTCAACACATGTCAAAACATCTCAATAGAATGATTCATCATTCCAATGCTTTCATAATTCATCTAAAGTGACTCAAGTTTTTGATCTACTCTAAACTACTAAGTTAAGAGTGTTCACTAAGGTGGGAAAGATGGGTTCAATCTCATGCCATAGAATGACATCTAAAGGGGTTCTAAATAGGTCAAGTTTTATACTCTTTATGCTACCTTAAAAACAAGTAAAGAACTTTGGGTAAAGTAAAGGGAGTAAAGCTTGAAGATAATACTTGGGGTAACTAATAGTCAAAGTGGTATGACTCAAGTATGCCTATAGCAACTTGGATCAAGTTAACTAGCATAAATTCTAGCTTGCTACAATAACTTGCCTCGATTGGTGCAGTGGTTGAAGTTTTCTTCTTCTTCTTGGTTGAACTCCTCCTCGTAGACTTGGTCGGTACTATCGTCTATAAATACATACGGAGTATACAATCACCAAATAATACTTAACTAGTCTAATTAGCATTCTAAGACACACATTTTATGGTCTATTATCATCACAAGTTTTATTAGCTAGTTTCATCCTTTTTATTTTAGAAAAGTAATTTCTACTCAATGAAAAATTACCTAAGATTTAATATTCACTAGTTAAAATATGGGATCATGTGGACACATGTCATCACCACATATTCTAACATGTGGGAATATTAGCGGCTCGGTGGGGGTGCATAGGGGGCGTACCAGGGCTCCAGCGACGACGGCGAGATGGGCAAACAGACTGGTGGTCGACGGCAAGCTCAGGGACGGTCGAGGCGGTTCCGGGGGTGGTCGCAATCAGCGGCGCCCTTCTCCTCTAGAGGCGGCCTGCTCCGGTACAATTCCGGCGAGCTGCTGCTCCCCGTGCTCTGGCTAGAGGTGTGGGGCGATCAGTGAGGTGAGGGGAGTGGAGTGGTGTGCTACAAACGGCTGGGGGTGCCCTCCTTTTATAGGCTCGACAGCGAGACCGAGAGGGATGGGCAGGCGACGGTGGCGAAATGGCTACGGGCGGCTAGCGGCATGGCTGAGGGTGGTGATCGACACGAGGTCTCCTGACGGTGCTCTAGGACTTTAGTGCGGGCTTAGGGGCGGTGGTATGCGATCGGGCAGAGCTAGCGCTTTAAGCAGCAGAGGCGGCGGTGTCCACGACGAGCGGTGGTTGTGGTGCGTCGGGCGGCGAACGGGCATGTCCGCTGTGCTCCCTGGGTCGTGGCGAAGCGGTGGGCGCTGGCTGCGGTCGAGTGGCGGCTTGTGCACACGTGTCGGATGCGGCGCTCTGGCGCGTGGTCGGCATGGCGCGGTGGCACTGGGCGTGGGGTTTTCTTGGTGGTCCACTTCTTGGCCTGGCTCGGGGAGCGGACAGGGGCGGCGGTGAGGTGCTGGCTACCTCCTAGACATGGCGAGAGAGAGGGGGATGGTCTGCTACGGCGGTGACCAAGTTGGCCAGCGATTCGATGCTCGGGGTGGCTCGGCACTGTGGCTACGGACAAGGGGGTGAGATGCTAATGGTCTGGTTTGATCAAGAGGGGACAAAGGGATTAATTGGAGATCAAATGGGGGCAAAACCCTGTACAAAACAGTGAACTAGGATTTAGTGTTTGATTCTGCCTGCCAAAGGTTTTGATGAAATGCTCGCATGCAATTTCTTTTTGAATTTTGAATAGATTTTTGGTGGGTGTGCTAGGCATAGGCTTGAGGCTCTGTGGTTGCTTGGGTTTTGAAAATTGAGCTTGTTTGAGTGGTTTTTGAAATAGTGGTATCTTCCTATATGAAATAGATTCAATTTTAAACTGTCATTTAAAATTAGCATTTGAATGTTCTAGCAGATCACAAAGTGGGCCTTGGTACCTCATTATGTGTACTAGCAAGGGGTGTAAAGATCCACAAATGTTTCTGTTAAGTTTTGAGTACTAGGAATAGCCAAAGTAGCCATGGTAGTTAATTTGGCCAAAATGACCATTCACTTCAATTATTCATTTTGAGTTGTTTTTCTTTGGGAAAAGTTTGGGAATGATTTAGATGATGTTTATTTCACCTAAGAAACATTTTACAAGCAATGGATCACAGAACCATGGCAATTCAAATCAACTCCTAATTTAAATGCACATACACATGAATGCTTTCATATTTTTAATTGGAAAAGTTTTTGTTAACCCTCATTTTGATGATTTGGATCTTGATAAGCTTGGATTAAAGTTTTGGGATGTTACAAACCTTCCCTCCTTAAACAAAATCTCGTCCCGATATTTACAAAGAAAACTAGGAACTAAGGAGATCTTGGAACTCTGTCCTAATGTAATCTTCGCGCTCCCAAGTGGCTTCCTCCTCGGTATGGTTGCTCCACTGAATCTTGAGAAACTTGATGCTCCTGGTCCTGGTGGTTCTGTAGGCTTCTTCTAAGATACGGATGGGCACTTCCCGATAGGTCAGGTCCTTGTTGATCTCTACAGCTTTGTCGTCGATGTTCTTTAAAACATCAGTATTCTCGGGCACTTCCAAGCATTTTTGAAGTAATGAGATATGGAACACATTGTGGATGGCTGACATCTCCTCGGGCAGTTCTAGTTGATATGATACTTCTCCTCGACGGTTCAGAATCTTGAAGGGCCCGATATATCTGGGGGCTAACTTTTCTTTCAGGCTAAAGCGTTGAGTTCCTTTCAATGGAAAAACTCCGACATTCAAAGTCAGGTCTCTCCTTCTCTTGTCAACATAACTCTTCTATCTGGATTGGGCGGTCTTGAGGTGCTCACGGACTTTGTGAACCTTCTCTTCGGCTTCTCGAAGAATGTCAAGTCCAAAGATCTGACTCTCTCCTACTTGCGACCAATTCAAAGGGGTACGGCACTTTCTTACGTATAGGAATTCAAATGGTGCCATCTGCAAACTAGCTTGATAACTGTTGTTATATGAGAATTTTGCGAAAGGCAGGCAGTCTTCCCATTTTGATCTGTATTCTAACACACAAGCTCTAAGCATATCCTCTAAGATCTTGGTCACTCTCTCAGTCTGTCCATCAGTTTGCGGGTGGTAAGCGATACTGAAGTTCAACTTGGTTCCCAATCCTTCTTGGACTTTCTGACAAAATCTCTAGGTAAACTGAGTTCCTCGATCTGATACTATGGTCTTGGGGGTTCCATGCAGACTAACAATCCTAGCAATATACAGTTCTACTAACTTCGCACTTTGGTAGGTACTCTTGACAGGTATAAGTAGGCTACCTTGGACAATCTATCAACTATGACCCAGATTGAGTCATTTCCCCTACTAGAAGTAGGTAAACCGGTGATAAAGTCCATTCCCACGGAATCCCATTTCCATTCCGGAATCTGCAATGGTTGCAATAGTCCTGCAGGCCTCTGATGCTCTGCTTTGACTCTTTGACAGATATCACACTTGGCGATGTAGCTTCCGATTTCTCTCTTCATCTTGTTCCACCAAAATTGCTCTTTCAAATACTGATACATCTTCGTTCCTCCCGGGTGGATAGAATAAAGAGTATCATGAGCTTCCTTCATGATAACTTGCTTCAGTTCCGAATCTGCTGGCACACAGATACGTCCTTTGTACCACAGTACTCCTTCTTCGTCTTAAGTGAATCCAGGTACCTTTCCTGTACCAATACGATGTTTGATTTTGTCGATACTTTCATTCCCCTTCTGGGCTTCCTTGATTTGGCAAATCAAAGTGGGTTGAAGTTCAATGCTAGCTAAGAATCCTTTGCTAACTAATTCCATCCTGAACTGCTCCAACTCTTCATACAAACTTGGTTGTTTATCCTTGATCATAGTGTTTAGCCTACACGCCAATCTGCTAAGAGCATATGCTACCACATTGGGTTTGCCGGGGTGATAGTGAATGTCAAGGCCATAGTCCTTGATTAACTCTATCCATCTCCGTTGCCTCATATTCAGCTCCTTTTGAGTGAAAATATATTTCAAGCTCTTGTGATCTGAGTAACTCTCACAGCGGTTACCCATCAAATAATGACGCCATGTCTTCAATGCTAGAACCATAGCTGCTAGCTCAAGATCATGGGTCAGATAGTTCTGCTCATGCTGTTCTAGTTGTCAAGACTGATACGTGATGACTTTGCCTTCTTGCATCAATACACATCCTAGACCAATCTTCGATGCGTCACAATACACATCAAATGGCTTCTTGATGTCTGGCATGACTAATATTGGGGCCGATATCAATCTCTTTTTCAGCCCTTGGAAACTGGCTTCACATTTGTCTGTCCATTCAAACTTCTTGTGCTTCTTCAACAATTGGGTCATGGGTCTGGCGATACTCTAGAATCCTTCTACGAACTTGCGGTAGTATCCCGCTAATCCGAGAAATGCACGGACTTGGGTTTGACTGGTTGGAGCTTCCCATTCTTCGACATCTTTGATCTTGGCGGGATCAACAGAGACTCCTCCAGCAGACACAATATGTCCTAGGAATCCTATTCCTTCAGCCAGAACTCACACTTGCTGAACTTGGCATATAACTGATGCTCTCTCAAGGTTTCTAGGATGATTCTCAGATGTTGCTCATGCTCTTTTTCTGACTTGGAGTAGATAACGATGTCATCGATAAACACAACTACAAACTTATCTAGGAAATTCATAAAGATCTTATTCATGAGGTTCATGAAATAAACAGGGGCATTGGTTAATCCAAAAGACATAACCGTATACTCGTATAAACCATAGCGAGTAGTAAAGGCAGTCTTCGGAATATCCGTTGCACGAATCTTAAGTTGGTGATAACCATTCCTAAGATCAATCTTTGAGAATACCTGGGCTCCAGTCAACTGATCAAATAGATACTCTATCTTTGGCAAGGGGTACTTGTTCTTGATGGTAACGTCATTCAACTTTCTGTAATCTGTGCACAGACGGTTGCCTCCATCTTTCTTGTCGACGAATAACACTGGTGATCTCCATGGCGATGCGCTTGGTTGAATCAAGCCTTTTTCTAACATGGCATCCAACTGCTTCTTCAGTTCCACTAACTCTAAGGGGTTCATGCTATAGGGTCTCTGGGCTATGGGTCCGGTTTTGGGGATTAGTTTGATAATGAACTCAATATCCCTATCTAGCGGCATTCCTAGCAGTTCATCTGGGAATACGTCGGGGTATTCACAGACTACTCTGACTTGGTCTATAGTGGGTAGGGCTAGACTCTTGTTGCACTTGAATTGACGAGGTAAGGTTTCATATCTATGCTCTACTGTTACTCCAGAACTATTGGTCATGGTGATGGCTTTCTTAGCACAGTCTATCAGTCCTTTATGCCTTGACATCCAGTCCATACCTAGTACTACATCCAATCCTTTGGTTCCAAGTACAATTAGGTTGGCATAAAAATCTATCCCATGTATTTTGATAGACACAGCTTTGCAAATTTTTCTAGCTTTGGTTGTTGAACCGGGGATTTGAACTATCATGACATGCTTCAAGTTGGTTGGGTGAATCTTACAAGTGCATGCAAATTCTTCAGTGACAAATGAATGTGATGCTCCCGAATCAAACAATACTCTTGCTAAAACTGAGTTGACAGAAAACATACCCAGCACTACATCTGGCGCTTCCTTGGCTTATTCTGCGTTCATGTGGAAGAGACGGCCGTTGCGGTTGTGAGGGTTCCCTGGGGCAAATCTTCTTCCTGGTTGAAAACGACGCTGAGCTGGGGCATTCACATTGGCATTGGCGGCAGTCTTCTTGGGACACTCATTGGAATAGTGACCCTTCACTCCACACTCGAAACAAGTGATCTGGGACTTATCCTTGACTGTGACAGGTACAGAATTGCTGCCAGTTATGGGTGCAGTGTTGTTGTTGTTGTTGCTGTTGTTGCTATTGTTCTTGGGAGGTGCACGGTTGAAATTGTTGGCATTGCCAGAGTTGTGGTTGTTTCCTCCGGACTTCCCATTGCCTCCGCTACGGTTGGGGTAGCTTGGGCGAGACGTTGGGGGTCGGTTGTTCCTTGGTGCATATCTTGATGAGGGGTTGGGACGGTACTTCTGGTGACTGCTAGATCTAGATTGCTGCATCATGCGACGCTTGTGGTTGTCGTTTGCCTGGTTAATCTTCCCTTCCATCTGAATGGCAAAGTCGACTAGCTCTTCGAGATCCTCAAAACGGATGTTGACAAGGACAGTCTGCATCTCATCATGCAGTCCGTTCAGGAATCTCTCCTTCTTCTTGGCCTCTGTGTTGATCTCATCAGGTGCATATCTGGCAAGTGACAGGAATCTATCACAGTACTCCACCACAGTCAGTCTTCCTTGCTTCAATTCGCGGAACTCATCTCTCATTCTGTTGACTAGACGTTGCGGCACGTGGGTGCGGCTGAACTTGACTGTGAATGCTTCCCATGTCATCACTTGACCATGGTTCATATTGCGGATACTATTCCACCAAGCTCTTGCATCTCCTGCGAGGTAGTGGGTGGCGAAGAGAACTTTCTCATTTTCATCAACTCTTGCAACTTCTAAGTTGTTTTCCATTGTGTGCAACCAGTCATCAGCATCTAGTGGGTTTTCAGATTGGTTGAAGATTGGAGGATTGGTGTTCTGATTTTTTTTTAGTTTGGATCCCTGGTGATCTTGATTTCCATGCCCTTGGTTGCTGAGAGCCATCTGGGCGATCTGTTGAAGTGTTGCTAAGTTAGCTTGGCACTCCGCCCTGCTTGCTTCACGGTCTGCGATGAGATTCTGCAAGATCTGCAGCATTGGGTCTTGCGACGAGCTGCTCCCTCCTTGGTTTCCATGAGGCATCTGAAGATTGAGATAGATATAGGGGTAAGAGGGAAATTCTAAGGTTCATGGTTTTGGGTTTTCAAAGCTAAAACTTTGAGTTAGACTCAGGCTTTTCAACTAACTTCATTTTCATTCATGCAAACAAGCACATGATACAACACACACCACAACAATCAAAGGGAAAACAGATGGTTTGAAGAACCATTTTGTAAGCTACGATATAGTGGGACCGATACATCTCATGCTACGACAGTGCTCTAGTGCATCTACTCATCGTCGATGAAGTTGGAGTCCTCATCATCAGTGTAGAAGTCCACGGCATCCTCCTCCAGAAAGTCATCATCGTTGCTGAGGTAAGAGTCCATTTCTCCCTGGATGTCTTCACGCTCCTCTTCTTCTTCCTTTGCTGCAAGCTGGGCTTCCTGCTCCTTGACGGTCTTCTCGAGGTCGGCCACCTTCTTGCGAAGACGGGCGATGGTGCGATCCTTCTTTGCACTCTGGCGGCGAAGAGACTAGCGATCTTGGACGAGCAGTGCGAAAGTCTGAGCCTTCTGGTCGGCAATGGCACGGTTATGGTTGGCTCACTCCCTAGCATTGTCCAGTTCCTGCTGTCTGTCGTGCAGCAAGAATTCAAGATTCTCCACTTGACGCCTCAACTCTGGGTGACTTGGCATCTCCATCGGCATTCCCATGAAGTCACGTCTTCCATAGTGGGCAAAACGGGTTCCTTGGATTTTGTTGACGCTGAGGGCACATAGACGTGCGAGAGCTTCATGCATTGCCTTGGCTAATCCATCTAGCCAGTTGTTCTCTCTCACGGAGAAATGAATTCTCCCAGAAGTTGGTGCTTCGATGCTTCCTCTAAGATCCGCGGTGACTAGCCACTGTAGGTCTCCTCCTGGGGGTCCTGGAATTTGAGCTCCAAGAAACTCTGGATGTGGGCGTCCTAGTAACTCTGACAGTGAATTCAGATCCCTCTCGAAGATCAGCTGACCGCCGTTTCCCAACTGGTAAAACTTGCTGAACTGAGTCTCCATCTACAAGAATGCAGGATAGAGGAAATTAGTGAAGTGATCAAGTGTGTCAAATTTTAAGTAGTAATGTAAGAATTTTGAGGAACCTGAATTTTTGAGAAAGAATGAATCCACAAGGATAAGAGAGGAGATAGTTTTCCATAAATACTCACTTTGGTTTTGAAACTAAGTTTTTGTTCGGACGTCCATTCTAACTAGGGTCTCCTATGCTTAGGATGGCTCTGATACCAACTTGTCAACATCCGGATTTTTAATCCCAGATGCCCGCTATGCCATACCTCGCAATCCCAGGATTACCATTTTTGCGAGACATAACGGATTGGATATCACAGTACATCATCCATTACAAACCATACATAAGGTCTAACACAAATAAGGATCTCATGATCCAGTCTTAATACAACAAGCAGCGGAAGTAAATGATAACCGTAGCGGTGGGGTCCATCTTCAGGGGCACAGGCAATGCTCACAAAGCAAGATAGTCCTAGTTATCATAGCAGTCCTGCTGGCCATCATCTTGATAGTCTCCTTCATAGTCTGGCCATGAGAATAGCCAGGGACAAGAGCCATGAGTACTCTTTAAGTACTCGCAAACTACCACTAACAAGTAATATAGTTCTAGGTTAAAGTGCTAAATCTAAGTTTAACTATAAAGTTAAGTTTGAAACCTAAGCTGAGTTCTGAAGCAAATAAAGATAAAATAAAGTTCTAGAATCACTTAAGTTGGGAAGCTATTGTCATAAACACAACCCTATTGTAGTCAAGTCAAGATTCATCATTCATTTCATAATTTGTTTGGAAAACATCTGACGACGAAACTGTATGGCCATTCCAACTGTCCCTAAACGTGAACACGGCTATTCGAATAGTTTGACACTCTATAGAGGTGGTACACTTTCCCCACAAGATTCGATACATCTATCAGGGATAACCCTGAATCAACATACTTAGTATGTAGATAATCAAACATAACCTTCCCTTTACACACCCTAGTATAAGCACCTCTCCTATGAGCATGGGCTCCCAACCATGTCCATCAGTCATCTTGGGCACTACATAGGTGGACAACATTGAGAGGTAGCCTCAGCTCAAACCTCTCCTGCGAGGGAACTAATACTAATGCATATAAATTTCCGGCTAAGCCTTACCTAATTTAGGTAATGTGGTTGTACGGTAAATTTGGAATGGTATCACATCCGAATTCAACCATCAGTTTTATAAAAGGGTTAATGCTCATGCCTCATTAATTCACCATCATAAACCATTTGTGTTTCTTAACACATGTCAAAACATCTCAATAGAATGATTCATCATTCTATGGTTTTCATAATTCATTTTCACCAAGTGTTCCCATCTAAAGTGACTCAAGTTTTTGATCTACTCTAAACTAATAAGTTAAGAGTGTTCACTAAGGTGGGAAAGATGGGTTCAATCTCATGCCATAGAATGACATCTAAACGGGTTCTAAATAGGTCAAGTTTTATACTCTGTATGCTACCTTCAAAACAAGTAAAGAACTTTGGGTAATGTAAAGGGAGTAAAGCTTGAAGATAATACTTGGGGTAACTAATAGTCAAAGTGGTATGACTCAAGTATGCCTATAGCATCTTGGATCAAGTTAACTAGCTTAAATTCTAGCTTGCTACAATAGCTTTCCTTGGTTGGTGCAGTGGTTGAAGTTTTCTTCTTCTTCTTGGTTGAACTCCTCCTCCTCGTAGACTTGGTCGGTACTGTCGTCTATAAATACATACGGAGTACACAATCACCAAACAATAATTAACTAGTCTAATTAACATTCTAAGACACACATTTTATGGTCTATTATCATCGCAAGCATCACAAGTTTTATTAACTAGTTTCATCCTTTTTATTTTAGAAAAGTAATTTCTACTTATTGAAAAATTAACTAAGATTTAATATTCACCACTTAAAATAAGGGATCATGTGGACACATGTCACCACCACATATTATAACATGTGGGAATGTAATTTAAGGGTTGGATCATAATTACTTTGGTTTAAGTTCATTATTTAACAATTTAAAGTGACTATAAATGCCTATATAGAATTATTTTGGTACTAGACCAAAGTCACTGCATGTAAACCTTAATATTATTACGTATTCAGATAGGTATGGTAAAATGTGATTTTTGAGAGTTGGAATCAACTCAAAATCTATCTTGGTTGATTTTATAAAAATGTTGCAAGGTGCAAATGCTTCTGTTTTTTATTTCTACTAGGAGAGATCTATAACTCTAATTGAATTAAATCCAACGGGCTTGGATAGATTATTTCCATACCTGTTAGGAAAAATTGGTTTCATGCAATTTCGATTTGTAAATCTCTCTAAATTGATTTTCAAACTTAGAGATAGAACTAAGTTTAAACCAAAAAGGAAAATCCTAATTCAAACTAACTAGGTCGCGCGGGAAACTCTAACGGGCCTGCCCAGTGTCACTCCGCAGCGCGGGGCTCAGCTGACATGGGGGGTCCACCAGTCAGTGGCTCATAGCGCGCGAAGCAGTACGGGGCAATGTGGGGTATTGGATTAGAGTGGGGATCAACGGCTGTGGATCGTCGTCGACGACGGACCTGTCTCCGGCGAGCTCTAACCCTACCAGCTCGGTGGGGGTGCATAGGGGGCATACCAGGGCTCCAGCGGCGATGTCGAGGCGGGCAAACGGAATGGTGGTCGACGGCGAGCTTAGGGACGATCGAGGCGGCTCCAGGGGTGGTCGCAATCAGAGGCGCCCTTCTCCTCCAGAGGCGGCCTGCTCCGGTACAATTCCGGCGAGCTGCTGCTCCCCGTGCTCCGGCTAGAGGTGTGGGATGATTAGTGAGGTGAGGGGAGTGAAGTGGTGTGCTGCAAATGGCTGGGGGTGCCCTCCTTTTATAGGCTCGACGGCGAGACCGAGAGGGATGGGCAGGCGACGGTGGTGACATGGCTGAGGGTGGTGATTGACGCGCGGTCTCCTAGCGGTGCTCTAGGACTTTAATGCGGGCTTAGGGGCGGTGGTATGCAGTCGGGCGGAGCTGGCACTCTGAGCGGCAAAGGCGGCGGTGTCCACGGCGAGCAGTGGTTGTGGTGCGTTGGGCGGCGAACGGGCATGTCCGGGGTGCTCCCTGGGTCGTGGCGAAGCGGTGGGCGCGGGCTGCGGTCGAGCGGCGGCTTGTGCACGCGTGTCGGGCGCGGCGCTCTGGCGCATGCTTGGCATGGCCCGGTGGCACCGGGCGCGAGGTTTTCTCGGTGGTCCACTACTTGGCCTAGCTCGGGGAGGGGTCAGTGGGCGGCGGTGAGGTGCTGGCTACCTCCTAGACATGGCGAGAGAGAGGGGGACGATCTACTACGGCGGTGACCAAGTTGGCCGGCGAGTTGATGCTCAGGGTGGCTCAGCACTGTGGCTAGGGACAAGGGGGTGAGGTGATAATGGTCTGGTTTCATCAAGAGGGGACAAGGGGATTAATTGGAGATCAAATGGGGGCAAAACCCTGTACAAAACAGTGAGCTAGGATTTAGTGTTTGATTCTGCCTGCCAAGTGTTTGATGAAATGGGCGCATGAAATTTCTTTTTGAATTTTAAAAAGATTTTTGGTGGGTGTGCTAGGCATAAGCTTGAGGCTCTGTGGGTGCTTGGGTTTTGAAAATTGAGCTTGTTTGAGTGGTTTTTTGAAATAGTGGGATCTTCCCATATGAAATAGATTCAATTTTAAACTGTCATTTAAAATTAGCATTTTAATGTTTTTAGCAGATCACAAAGTGGGCCTTGGTACCTCATTATCTGTACTAGCAAGGGGTGTAAAGATCCACAAATGTTTCTGTTAAGTTTTGAGTACTAGGAATAGCCAAAGTAGGCATGGTAGTTAATTTGGCCAAAATGACCATTCACTTCAATTATTCATTTTGAGTTGTTTTTCTTTGGGAAAAGTTTGGGAATGATTTAGATGATGTTTATTTCACCTAAGAAACATTTTACAAGCAATGGATCATAGAACCATGGCAATTCAAATCAACTCCTAATTTAAATGCACATACACATGAATGCTTTCATATTTTTAATTGGAAAAGTTTTTGTTAACCCTCATTTTGATGATTTGGATCTTGATAAGCTTGGATTAAAGTTTTGGGATGTTACAAATATCAAGTAAGAGTGAGTTAACACATATAAATCTTCTTGTTATGATCCTAATACGAGAATATGTAATGTCATACTAATTAATTACTTTATGTTGGTGACAGACCCAATTGGTATGGGCTATCCAGCCAAACATGTCTTCATGTTCAATGCTCGCAGATGCAGTCCAATGAAACTACGTGGTGCCTGGCTGCGATTTTGCCGCAATTCCGTTTGTGCTCCACTCCCACCTCAGAGAAGCCCACACCATGAGGTTGCGCATTTTACACTATGGTAGGAATGGCATGTACATCTCTAAGCCGATGCCGGCACCGCGATCGCAAAATGTAGATATCGGGCTAACCGTGTTCGATGACACGGTGTTCTGCATGCTATTTGACGGGCGTGACAATGTCATCCTTATATCCGTTGTGTGTGTCAGGCCCGTGGTGCGCGTGACGCTGCAGTTCATGGTGAAGGTGAGCTCTACACATCCAAATGGCTTGTGTGAGAAGGTATTCTATGCGAATTCTAAAGCCACTTGCTCTTTGTAGGTTTGTCGGTCTAATTTGGTTGCTCGTCGTCAGAATCGACCATCAAAGTTCACCGTGGAATACAAGCTTCGTATCGACAAGATTCTTAGCGATTAACACATCTTTATCTTCTTATAATGATCCTAACTTGAACACATGTACTCCTCGATAGGATTTTTCTTATCATTTTGGGACATGTGGTTCCTAGCTTAAGGTAGTTCTGAGTATTTTGTATGGAGTTCTGCTACTGCTAATCTATTTTGTAGTAGGAGTAATACCTATGTACATGTACTTGTTCAGACCGACGGATCTAGTGCAGAATATGGTCTCTCTTTCCTTTTGAATCATGTCCTTGATACATCTACCGAATTTCAATGTTTGCATTGCTGAATCTGTCAATTCCTTTGGTCATTATCTATACAGCTAAATCGGTCACTTTGAAATGGTGCTAAATCTGTCAAGTACCGCTTATTATGAACTGGGAATTTGATGATATTTTTCTGTCTTATTCAGTACTGCTGAATCTTTCAAATGCCATTGAATCTATCAAATTTTCTGTTGTTGCTATTACTTAAGTCTTTATTAGAACTAATAGTGATGTATTGGTACTTGTTTAGATCAAGACCAGTATATGGTCTTGCTCTTATTTTGGAACATGGCTAGAATATGTTCTCTCTGTCCTTTTGAATTATGGCCTTGCTACATATATTGAATTGCAGTGTCTGCATTGTTAAATCTGTCAATTCTTTTGGTCATTATTTGTACTGCTAAATCAGTCACTTTGAAATGCTGTTGAATCTGTCAAGTGCAATTGATTATGTATTTGAAATCTATTGATATTTTTCTATTTTATTCAATGCTGCTGAATCTTTCAAATGGTAGTGAATCTATCGAATGTTCTGTTGTTGCTATTACTAAAGTATTTTTTAGAACTAATAGTGATGTATTGGTACTTTTTTAGTTCAAGACCAGTAGATGGTCTTGCTCTTCTTTTGGAATATGGATAGAATATTTTCTCTCTGCCCTTTTAAATTATGGCCTTGCTACATCTATTAAATTTCAGTGTCTACATTGTTAAATCTGTCAATTCTTTTGGTCATTATCTGTACTGCTAAATCGGTCACATTGAAATGCTATTGAATTTGTCAAGCATAGGCCATGAAATTAGCCTATCAGCTCCAAGCATAGCCCAATACCTTCTAATTCGGCCTTTTCGTGGTCTTGTGGCCACCGACCATAGCCCATTCAATTTAGGAGTGAACCCATGTAATGTAAGCCATGAAGAATACGGCATCCGCCCCAAGCTAGCCCAAAATCTTTTTAATTCGGTCTTTATGAGCATTTTTTGGACTATGAGTTGACATCTAGGACCCTAAAAATAGTCCAACATACCCATGTTTCTTTCAAATAGTGGTTGTCAGTTGAGACCCAGCATAGACACATTTCCTGCACAGAGGTGGTTGACATCTGGGACCCAGTAAGGTACCAAGGTCAAAATAGCGGACATGGCCAAAAAAAGTCCATCATACTCATGTTTCATTTACAGAGAGGCTGATATGTGTGACCCAGCAGCGCGACTTTATACAGATGCTGCAGCGAGCAACGTTGCTGGATCGAAACAGGGAGGCGCGAGCGAGAAAAAAGTTCACCATGCACAAATTTCTTGTAATGAGAGTCTGAAATGGGGGACCCAGTAGCCTGAGCAAATGGAAGATTTGTCGAGCAACGGTATCTAGTTCAAAACAGGGTAACACTAGAGATGAAAAAATTCCATCATACCCATGATTCTTCGAATGTGAGGTTGACATAAGGGACCCACCAGCCTGAATTAAGGGCTGATGTAGCGAGCAACGCTATCAACTTCAGAACACGAAGGCGCGACAGAGGGTAAAAAATCTATCATACACACGTTTCTATTAATGAGAGGATGACATGTGGGGCCCAGTAGCGTGATTAAATGGTAGATGCATCGAACAACACTATCAAGTTCAGAGCAGGGTAGCGCGAGCGAATGGAAAAAATCCACCATACACACGTTTCTTATAATAAGAGGATGACATGTGGGGCTCAGGAGGTTGGTTAAACAGTAGGTGCGTCGAGCAGCGCTATCAACTTCAGAACAGGGTAACGACAGTGAAGGAAAAATTCCATCATACACACATTTCTTATAATGAGAAAATGACATGTGGGTCCCAGGAGGTTGATTAAACGGTAGATGCATCTAGCATGGCTATCACCTTCGGAATAGGGTAGCGCGAGCGAAGGAAAAAATCCTTCATACACATGATCCTTCTAATGAGAGGCTGACATGTGGAACCTAGCACCCTGAATAAACGACAGACGCATCGAGCAACGTTATAGAGTTCAAATTAGGGAGGCGCGACCGAAAAGTATGGTCTGCCATAGACACTGACGTCTGGATCCCACACGCCTCAAAAGTCTTCGGCGAGTCAACATCGCGCGAGGAAACAAAAATCTTGCTTCTGCCACGCGCTGGCCGAGCTTCCTCCATGTTTTAAGCAGATCCGTCATAGTAGACGGTCGCGAAACCGGAAAAAAAAGATTTCCATCAGCCACGGCCAAGCCGAGAATTTCGTCGCGGAGGACGCGCCTTCTATGACGACCGTCAGGCCAAGTCGTTGCGGAAGGACACATGCTCTTGTAGTGCATGCTACTAGGGTTCCTGGACATGGGTGGACACATGCAGGAGTGGCATGATTGCATGTGTTCTTTTCCAAAACCACAATGATGAACACTGATACAAACACACACACACACATCCAAGTGGGTGTGGTGATGCAGAATATTTCAAACTGGTGATACAATGCATGTGGCATTTGAATCCCATCATGTTGCTAGGGTTCCTAGACATGGGTGGACACATGTTGGAGTGGAATCATTGCATGTGTTCTTTTCCAAAACCACAATGATGCACACTAATACACACACACAAACATCCAAGTCGGTGTGGTGATGCAGCATCATTCAAACTGGTGATACCATGAATGTTGTAATTGAATCTCAGCATACTGCTAGGGTTCCTGGACATGGATGGACACATGATGGAGTGGCGTCATTGCATGTGTTATTTTCCAAAACAACAATGTTGCACACTAATACACACATATACATCCAAGTGGGTGTGGTGATGCAGCATCTTTCAAACTCGTGATACAATGCATGTTGTAGTTCAATCAGAGCATGCTGCTAGTGTTCCTGGACATGGTTGGAGTGGCATCATTGCATGTGTACTTTTCCAAAACCACAATGAAGCACACTGATACACACAGATCCAAGTGTGTGGGTGATGGGCTGGATTCCTGCACCAAAACAGGGTTATTGCAGTACTTGCAGTAGCAAATATTTAAGAGTTTGTCCCGATGGGAGCTCGGCGAACATGACCCTTGGAGCCACGTTGTCAATGCGACCACGTACGCAGCCAAACCATGGTTTGGAAATTCCCTATTCTATAAGTTGCTAGGATAAATGAATTTAAGATGTTTTTTAATAACTACTATTGGAACTGGAAGAAAACTAAAACAAAAGTAAAACTGAAAATAGGTGAATGCAATGAGATGAAATATTAATGCTATGATTCTTCAAGTAATGTTGTGTATACAGGTGTGCATGATAAGTGCTTATAGAATAGTTGTTAACTATAATTGTGGCGGTCCCTCATATATCGTTGTCTCCCACCGTTGGTAAGTGGAAACTAGTCAACTCAATTATCCACACTTCGCTAACTCTCTAACACTTCGCTAGGAAACCACACAGACAAGGTTTATGCAATATAACTTCACTCAAGGAACTCAACTCAAGGAAACTAATTACTAGAAGATACTTCGGAAGGGTTCCAGATTCGATGCCTTCTTGCCAAGCATCAAATTTCAAGTCATCAGATGAGACAATAATCAATAACTAAAGATTTACGAATCCCCTCTACTATTTCAGCGAAAGACCCACCTGAAGGACCCCCAAATTCGCTAGCACTCTTAGTTCTAACCCTTTTTGAAGATCCGTAAATCTAACTTCCTTGATAGGCTAAGTACAAAAAAAGTAGTATATCAGCCTCATAGGACCTAGTTCACGGATGTCGTTGGAAGGTTTCAACTACGGGCAGAAGATTGCGATATCCACCTAACATCATCTGATGACACCAAGAAGGAAGGATTGCGTTAACTCCGAGCCACCCTAGTTTAACTGTATGGGGGAACGCATAAGAGTGTAACTCTCCTCTAGAAACAACCTCAGGAGTTTAGCTCTAAGTCATTAAATAGGATACGATAAGCCCCTAAGGAAAACACCATAAATCCTTACAGAAGGAAGACCATCTATCACAATCAGGACTGAAATATTTTCAATTCTCTGTACATCCAAGAAGATTGAAGCCCAACCTCACTGACACAATAATCGTGTTCAAAGACAAATCCGACAAGTTAGTACGCGAGAAAGACATGACACTAACTCCAACACAAAATCCCCTAACCCTACTCTCCTGAATCTTGAGACGAGATTATTTTAAGGGGGGAGGTCTGTAACATCCCAATTTTAGCAACCCTGATTTGTTATCCAGAATGCAAAAATCAGGAGGAACAAAAAACCCTTCACCAGATCAATTCTGAAGTGATCCATGCTAGAAGTTTCCAAGTCACTGAAAACCAATATCAAGAATGGATATATTCTACTCAATCTATACTTCAACATCATCCACCTAATGATGCTTTGGTAGCTTGCAACCAATCAAAAATACCCCCTCTTGTACTCTAGTTAAAAACCCTAAATCTGCTAAATTTGACTAAGTCTGGAAACTATTTCAACAACACTTCTTTCAATTCCTCTCCTTCTAAACCATGGTGCATTTCTGGAAATTCGCTTGAACCAAATTGTATACCATCATAAGGACTACCAAGTATCACTCTTTCCCTTTGCTAGACCCTCCTATAATCCACTTGTTCTTGATGGTTTTGTAGGCAAGAAAATAACTTTTCTGCAAATCTTATCAACTACCCCACTTTGTCAGAAGTTCACACCTTCATCCTACCTTCTTTGGAACAAGTATTTACATGATTGTGTTGTACTAATAAAGTTCTAGATATACCTACTTACCTTGTTCAAAATGGATCATTGTACTGCAAAAACCCACAAGGTTTTGAAGACTATTTGATAATCTGCTTTGGCACCCTTGTTTTATTCAAAGTTTGAATCAATTCCTAGAGCACTCAAGCATGATCAAGCTAAACTTCTTGTACCATGGTGATCTACTCAACTTGGTATATCCATACATATAGCCCATGCCCCAAGGGGAGAATCGAGCTCTAAGATCCAACCATATTTTGAAGGTATAAAAATAATAAGGCCCAAGATCCTTTATCCCTGGTCTCTCTTCCAAAAAAAGTTGGATATCCATAAACCAATAGTGCAAATGGTAGATACAACCTGTGGACATCATCTAACTTGGATACAACAGTTTATAAAATATTATCCATAATTCCTTTGGCCCAAAAACAATTAAATTCCTTTAATTAACAAAAATCTCAAAACTCCTATAAAGGCAAGTTTATTTTTCTCCAAGCTAATTTTCCAACTCAAGGCACATTTGAGGCCTATATAACATACCCCACCTCCCCACCTCAAAATTAAATATTTTTGAAGAGTTTTAATAATTCTTTTTGCCTAATTTCCTAAATGGCTGAAATGGAATAATAATTGTTTTAGATACTTTTAACCTTCAATAAATCTTGGGAAAAAGCCCCAAAGTGTAAATTCATAATTGGGACCACCTCAAGACAAAATACAACCTTGGCAAATGCAAAATTTTCAAATGAAGTTAATAAAACAGATTCAGTAATATTTTAATAATGGATAAAAAAGGGATCTAAAATGATCCAATAAAGCCCAAATAATTCCCTAGGAGGTAACATTAATGTAACGCCCCAAAAATATTAATCCAGATTATCAAGTTCTAATCACCTATAGGGTTAACAAAAACTTTTATTACTAAATTCTATATGAATGCATGTGTGATTTTCATTAACAAAAACTTTTATTAGAGTGACATTGCCACGTGTGTTTGCTACAAATGATAAGAAATGGTTTAAAGATGAATACTACATCATCTAGGCCAATTACAAACAAAATCAAAAGAAAAAGAAATCAATTATGAATCAAATAAGCAAATGGTCATTTTGACCAAAGTTAACCACTAGGCCACTTTGTGAGTTCCTAGAAAAGAATTTCTATCAGAAACATTTCCACTTCTGTTCACCCCTTGCTAGACCAACTAAAAGTGAACCCAAGCCCAATTTACAAACTCATAGAAACTATTTTCAAATCTATTTAAAGGATAGTTCAAAACTGAATCAAGTTCATATGGTAAGATCACCATTTTGCAAAAACCGATCAAACCAATTCCACTCGACTTTTCCAAGCAACCATAGACACTCAAGCATAAGATCAAAACACTCACCAAATTTCATTCAAAAATTTCACATTTGAATTCTTCCAGCCATTTAGTCGAACACATTGCAGACACTAATTAAACCCTTCCTAACTCCACTGTTTGGAGCACTGATCACTCGACCATTTGCCCCCATTGCACACCCCTGTCTTCCCCAGCATCTAGAAGCGCAAGACATGCACCCCCATTTGCCGTTGCGCCAGTGCAGCGCTGCCCAAGGCTTTCCACGCCGGCTGACCACGGACCGCTCACCACATACCATGCTGCCCTCGTCCATGATGTCTAGGAGGCAGGCAACTATCCACCGCCACCCCCTGCCTAGCCCTTGACTGCAGCCAGGCCATGGACCACCCCAGCATCACCGTGCCCACTTTTTCTGCGCCGTGCCGAGAGCGCGCCAGAGCGCTGCAGCCGACCAGCTCGCACGCGCCGCTCCTCGCCCTAGCCGCGCGTGCACACAATCGCCATAATACCAGCTAGCTCCCAGACATCCCCGTTCGTCGCAGCGCGAGCCGTAGCACCCGTGCACCATCTCGAACAACGCCAGTTCTGCGTAGAGCAGCGCCCGCGCCCGACCATCCTCAATAGCCCTGTGCCGCGCCATTAAACCCATGATGACCGCTAGGGAGCACTGTGTCGCCCTACCCTCAGCCATGCCGATAGATCGATGTACCACCATCGCTAGAGAAGCCAACCCATCCCGCTCTGTCCCTTCGCCGGTGTATAAATAGAGGCATCCTCCGCCTCAATTCACCACACCACCTCACTCCCCACTCCTCACAACACCTCCCACACCCTTTCTCGGAGCAAGGCAGGCACCGCATCGCCGGAATTTGGCCGGAGTCCACCGCTACAGAGGAGAAGAGGAGCCGTCGATTGGATCCGCCCCAAGAGCCGCCGCGAGCACCGTTCGATCCGCCGTCGTCTACAACGTCATTTGCCCCCATCGCCGACCCTAGCTGGAGCACTGGTAAGCCTCACACGGCCCCCACAGCCGTGTTGTTGGGTCCGCAGCATAGAAAACAAAAAATTTCCTACGGTGTGAACTACACGCCAAGATCTATCTACTAGGTAGCAACGGGTGGACATACATCCAACGAGAACTTACCCTTGAAGACAACGAGTTTTGTTAACGAGTAGGAACTCGTGGTTGATGTAGTCGTACACTTGTCGATCTCAAGATCGTGAGGAAGTCCAGCAGGTCCGGCTCCAGCACGTCCATCAGATCCAGATCTAGCACCACCAAGTCCAGCACCGCAAAGCAGCTATGCATCCGTGATCGCACACACGTCCGGTACCCTGACAACCTACGTCCTAGCTCCAGAAAAGCAGTGGAAGCATAACTCCTTTCCAGATAAATCCACCAGGAACATGTATCTCGCTAATTTGAGACCATGGGGGAATAATACTAGAGGGGGAGAGAGATCCTTCACAAGAAGGTGTGTAGTGAGAAGTGAGGAGAGGGTGGCCTTTTATAGGAGGAGGGGGTGCCCCTCCTTCATGGCCGGCGCATGGAGGAGGTTCCTCTTCACCTCCTCCATTCATGTGGTGGTAACCCCTCCACATTAAAACGCCTCTTCACATTCCATTTTAAAGTCTCCACTTTAAATGCATTAAATTTCTTCAAATTTAATGCTCTCTCATTTAATAAAACTCTTTTATTATTTTTATTCATAATTTTGTTAATTACTTTAATTAACAAACATTCACATAAAACCCCCTGCAACATTTCAATATTACATGCAGAACCAATTTCAGCAATTTCACCCGAAACAGTTTCGGTGTCTATTGAAATAATTCTAGCGCTTTCTTAAATCTTTATCTGAAACATATTTGCTCCAAATGGTGTTGGTATCCCTTAAGTGTGTCACCCTACGGTTCGCGAATAATGCAGACATGATCGAGACCCCTCTCCGATCAATAATCAACAGTGGGACCTGGAGATCCATACTGACTCCTACACATTCAACGATGACTTCTGTGATCGTGAGAACCTTTAACGCTAGTAAATAAATCCCTTTGTCTCATGATATATTACATGTCCGAGATTCGATCATCGGTATCTCCATACCTAGTTTGATCTCGTTACCGACATGCACTCTTTTCTCGTTCCCGTGATATAACATTCTAGTGATCACATCACTTGCTTGCAAGCTATTTCAATGTGATATCACCGAGAGGGCCTAGAGTATATCTATCCGTCATCGGGATTGAAAAATTCCACTCTTGATCCATCAGCCTCAACAAAACACCTTCGTAGCACTGAACCCATCTTTATAGTCACCCTGTTACAGTGTGACATTTGATGTTATCAAGATACTCTTCCGGTGTTAGCAATTAACATGATCTCATGGTCTAAGGTTAAAGATTACTTTGTATGATGTTATAGCAATATAAACATAATGACTTTGATCGTAATGCTATACTTCGGATGAATGTTCATCACATCATTCCACCAATGTTGTGACCTCGTTATTAACAACATCCAATGTCCATGATCAGGAAACCTTGATCATCTTGTTAATCAACGAGCTAGTCTATAAGAGAGGCATAACTAGGAACCCTTTTTGTTTATTAAACACACATGTATTGGCGTTTCTAATCAATACAATTATAGCATGCAAAATAAACATTTATCTTAAACATGGAATAAGATAATAACCACTTTATTATTGCCTCTCGGGCATATTCCCTTCTGGTGTTGCATATACGCTATTGCTAGTGGTTAACATAATCTCCGGATTTGACAGTTTCAGGTCCGTGTGTATTTGCATGTCTTTGCGTCTCTACGCATCACTCATTCTCAAATGAGATGGCATTGTATAAATTTGGTCCTTTGGTGAGACCTTTAGTTTGTTCGGCTTAAAATATGTTGATATTATTTTCACACAATATATCTTCATAGTATTAGCCCACTTTGAACCACACCTAGTTTGATAACAAACTACTTAACACAAATGCCCTCCTTTGCTGCTACTATAGCAGTTATATACTTAGCCTTTTGTTGTAGTATCCGTCACAATGTCTCAACTTTGGAACTCATCCAAATCCATCATGGAACATCCTTTCCATTACATTGTGCCACCCATAGTCTAAATTGAGATAAATTTAATTTGTATCTTGTGACAAAATTAGTATCAATGTAACACTTTACAATGAACTACCTTTAACTATTTGTCACTTATACATGATATATTCTTAGTTCTTCCAAAGCTCATAAGAATATCTTTAATATTGTCCAATGATCATCTTATGAATCACTCTGGTATATGCTCATAACATTTAGAGCATAGGACATTCTGGATATATACATATCATGGTATAATCGATCAAAATCTTCATGTGATTTTACTCACCAAGTGTTGAAACACTTGAATTTTGATACAATCATTTCCATGCAGCAAGAACCTTTCTTGTTGTTTCCATATTGAACCCTTTTAATATCTCATATATGTATGTCTGGCACAACCATATTTGCGCCTTAATCTATCCATATAGATATTGATGCCAAATATTCCGGGTTTGCCCAAGTCTTTCATCGAAATCTTATTTTAATGAAATTCTTAACTTGTGTCAATACAAGATACATCATTTCCAATCAACAATATGTCCTCTACATAATCTATTAGAAATATGTCTCAGCGCTCCCACTTAATGTCTTGCAAATGCAAGCATCTTCATCATCTCCGATGAATTTAAACTCTTTTAACAATTTCATCATGGTGAAGATTCCAGCTCCGCTATGTTTACTTCAACTATTGAAGTTTGCATGTCCTTTTAGCACCCTTTGAATTAACAAAACCCTTCGGACCATGTCATGTACACGTCCTAGGTAACCGTTCTATTAGAAGAACATTGTTTTGTTTATTCAACTACCATATACTAAATTATATGTAGTGGTTGCTACATTAATCCGTTAAGACTATATATCGCTATGAAAGATCAAATCTTGTCATAGTCAACTCCTTGAACATTGTCGTAAACTTCTTTCCGACATGTCGACTATTTCATAGATGTTAAACATCCATGTCTTATTTCTTTGTAGATCCAAACACGACCGATAGGCTTCACGCCTTTCCGGAGGGTCTTCCAAGTTCAGAAACTTGATTTCTCGTGTATGGATACTATCACGGATTCTATGACTTCTAGTCATTTTATGGAGTCAGGGCCCATCATCGCTTCTTTGCATGTAGTCGGTTCATCATTGTCAAAACAATAACGACCTGCTTATCAAATCGTACTATTTGATTCTTACCGACGCACACGGTTCAATAGGAACTCTAATCTCCGAGATCACACCTTTTGTAATCATGGGAGCCATGAGCATTGTGGCCGCCACCGGGACACTTTCCGGCGCTGCGCTACTTAGCACATATAGCTAAGGTTCAACAAACTTATAAAAGTTCTATTGTCCTCCCACTTAACTTTTCATGAAAAATTCCTTCTCAAGAAACTTGACGTTCCAAGTGACAAACTCTTTTGTCCTCTGTGTTATGGAGAAATTCCCAACAAATTCTTTGGGATAACCTACAAAGACGTGCTTATCCGAATTTGGTTCTAAACATTTTACTTATGCATAGCATACCAAAATTTAAGAAAAGACAATTCGGGTTTTATCCCAAACCATAACTCATATGGTGTCATTTCAATGGATCACGATGGTGCTCTTTTCAGTGTAAAAGCGGTAGTCTCTAAAGCTTCAATCCTTAAAATATAATAGCAGTTTTATAAATGACACCCTTGATCTTACCATGTCAAACATGGTTTGATTTCATCTCTTGAATATGCCATACTCCTATGGTTTATTGGGAAAACACAAATCATGGAACAATTCCTCAAGTCTTAGGTGTTTTTGCTAAACATGTAACTCAAATATCTTCCTTTATGATCGAATCATAAACTCTTTATTTTCTTGTTATAATGATTTTCCACTTCATCTTGAAAGTCTTTGAACAATTTTCAAATGTTTCATACTTCTTCCTTATTAAGTAAATATACAGATATATTCACTCAAATTTTCGAAGAAAGCATATGAAGCAAAAATATCCATCGCATATGGCTACACATAATGGACTATGCACATCAGCATGCACAATTTCCAATAAGCTAGTCATTCGTTCCTCTTTGGCCTATGAATGGAGTTTCAATTATCTCAAGGAAAGTCTCACATGCGTCAATTGATCAAAATCAAAGACTCTAAAATTCCATCAACATGCAGTTTCTTCATGTTTTCTTTCAAATATAATTTAAACAGCGATGTCACTTCATAAGTGATCTTTCAATCATTTGTCTTGCTACATTTTAGCAATAGTGTTTATTGATGTGATTTCTCCCACTAGACTTGTAAAAGTTCATCCATCCTTTATGGAATACGGTAATTATTGGAACAACCATTGTTCTCATAATACCGGAACAAAATAACAATTATTAAAAAAAATCTTGAAGGCTAGGGTTGACGACAACGAAAAACACAATAACACTTTATTTGTTTTCGATGAACATCATCACTCATTCTCTTGCTAGTTACTTAGGCCATTGTAGTTCATGAATTGCGTTGTCCTGTATGACACTTCATACCAGCCAATTCGGTATCCAATACCGGTATCCGATACCTAAGAGCCACATTGTTTAACAAGCAAGGAATAAAGCCATAACATGTATATCTTCTATATACCTAAGTTGGACATCTCCAACCTTTTATTTTCTGCCAAATATTTTATAGATTCTCTTTCAGCAATTCCTTTTCTTTTAAAAGAATCTATCAACATCAATAGTGGTGTCATCAACATGACACATGGTACAAAGCTTGTATATAGTCAAATACTAATACCTTTGGACCTGCACTTTGAAGTGGATCACCATCATCAAATGTTTGGCATTCTTTCAAAAATCCATTCTTTAGTAATCTATTAGTATAGTAAACATTTTACTTACATCTTCTATTCATCCTTATCATGACAACTTTCATGATCAAGCTACTATTGCCTATAAGGAAGAATCGCGAGTATAATATCAGTTCCCAAAACCTTTTTGGTAGATTAGGACGCTTAGCGTCTCCAACCTTCACAAATTCTCATACAATATGAGAACATGTATTTTGCTAAATTATACTCTATCATAATGCAACCAAAAACATTATTTTAGATATCACAATATCTTTCACACATGATGGTTTCTGAAACAATTTTCAGCTCCAATATAATCTTGATATTAAAACAACTTTCTGAATATCAATAATCATGGAGGCAAACATGATACTTTAGATACTAACATTGGAATTCTTACTCTTGATTTAATACTACTTAATAAACTTCATGGAGTAAATAGAGTTTGCTGAAAGTTTGCAATAGGTCTTATAAACTTTAAACTGACATTCAAAACAATACGATACCAGTTCGTAAAGTAAATATCTAGAATTCTATAGTTCTATTATCTCAAATAAAAACTAAGCATAAGGTAGAAAACAAATGCCAATGACTACAACAAACTATGCAAATTCACTTTGATTTAATTTATGACAAATTTGGTTCGACTAATCCAAATTAGAAATGAACTCCCACTCAAAAACGACATCCCTCGTATCTTTTTGGTGATTACATGAACCAAATCCACTACACCAAGTCCGATCATCACGTGAGTTGATGTAGCTTCAAAGGCGAGCATCTATATGGGCATCATATCAACTATATGAGTCATGCTTAACCTTTCGGTCCGTGTTCCGAGGCCATGTTTGTACATGCTAGGCTCGCCAAGTAAGAACCTTAGTACTCGCATGTGTAAAACTGTCTTACACCCATTGTATGAAAGCATAGAGTCAAGTACACCCGATCATCACGTGATGTCTCGAAATACGATCCACAAAATGGTGCATACTTAAGGAAGAACACATTTTTATCTTGATATCTAAATGAGGGATCATCTTACAATGCTACAGAAAGCGCCAAACTAGCAGTATAAGATGTTAACATCTAATGTGTAAAGTGAGATGATATGGTCCATGCATTTGATCTCTATCATTTGCATCGTGGTATGATCTCTATCATTCCTTTGTGTGTAAGGCCAAGGTTAATGGAACTTACACGTTGAGTGTGTTTTAAGAGTATCTATCATACATCTACGTACAACAATACCATATCAAGACACTAGCCCAGCAACGATCTAAACTAGACGCCTCTAATTTATCAATTGCAAGTTTTACGTGGCTTAGGGCTTTCGGAGGTAGAACCGTTCTTACCTACGAACATGAACCACAACGAGGATAACCAAGTTATTAGCAACTCGTTGTAAATTAGATATTGACTATAGTAGGAGAGACAGACACCCGCCAGCCACTTATGCAAAACAAGTTGCATGTCAGTCGTGGAACCGGTCTCATGTACGATGACATGTAAGGTTGGTCCGGGCCGCTTCATCCCACTATGCCACCAAATATCCAAAATACATAGAAGATGCAATAACATGATCATCATCGCCCACATATAAACATATGTGTACTTCCCGTGCAAAGCACCTACGCATAGATCAGGCTCTGATACCACTGTTGGGTCCGCAGCATAGAAAACAAAAAATTTCCTACTGTGTGAACTACACGCCAAGATCTATATACTAGGTACAAAGCAACGGGTGGACATACATCCAACAAGAACTTACCCTCAAAGACAACGAGTTTTGTTAACGAGTATGAACTCATGGTTGATGTAGTCGTACACTTGCCGATCTCAAGATCGTGAGGAAGTCCAGCAGGTCCGGCTCTAGCATGTCCATCAGATCCAGCTCCAGCACCACCAAGTCCAGCACCGCAAAGCAGCGGTGCATCCGTGATCGCACACACGTCTGGTACCCCGACAACCTCCATCCCCCGCTCCAGCAAAGCAGTGGAAGCAGCAACTCCTTTCCAGATAAAGCCACCGGGAACATGTATCTCGCTAATCCGAGACCATGGGGGAATAATACTAGAGGGGGAGAGAGATCCTTCACAAGGAGGTGTGTAGTGAGAAGTGAGGAGAGGGTGGCCTTTTATAGGAGGAGGGGGTGCCCCTCCTTCATGGCCAGCGCATGGAGGAGGTGCCTCTTCACCTCCTCCATTCATGTGGTGGTAACCCCTCCACATTAAAATGCCTCTTCACATTCCCTTTTAAAGTCTCCACTTTAAATGCATTAAATTTCTTCAAATTTAATGCTCTCTCATTTAATAAAACTTTTTTATTATTTTTATTCAGAATTTTTCTAATTACTTTAATTAACAAACATTCACATAAAACCCCCTGCAACATTTCAATATTACATGCAGAATCAATTTCAGAGATTTCACCCGAAACAGTTTCAGTGTCTATTGAAATAATTCCAGCCCTTTCTTAAATCTTTATCTGAAACATATTTGCTCCAAATGGTGTCGGTATCCCTTAAGTGTGTCACCCTACGGTTCGCAAATAATGCAGACATGATCGAGACCCCTCTCCGATCAATAATCAGCAGCGGGACCTGGAGATCCATACTGACTCCTACACATTCAACGATGACTTCTGTGATCGTGAGAACCTTTAATGCTAGTAACTAAATCCCTTTGTCTCGCAATATATTACATGTCCGAGATTCGATCATCGGTATCTCCATACCTAGTTTGATCTCGTTACTGACATGCACTCTTTTCTCGTTCCCGTGATATAACATTCTAGTGATCACATCACTTGCTTGCAAGCTATTTCAATGTGATATCACCGAGAGGGCCCAGAGTATATCTATCCGTCATCGGGATTGACAAATTCCACTCTTGATCCATGAGCCTCAACATAACACCTTCGTAGCACTGAACCCATCTTTATAGTCACCCTGTTACGGTGTGACGTTTGATGTTATCAAGATACTATTCCGGTGTTAGCAATTAACATGATCTCATGGTCTGAGGATAAAGATTACTTCGTATGATGTTATAGCAATGTAAACATAATGACTTTGATCGTAATGCTATACTTCAGATGAATGTGCATCACATCATTCCACCAATGTTGTGACCTCGTTATTAACAACATCCAATGTCCATGATCAGGAAACCTTTATCATCTTGTTAATCAACGAGCTAGTCTATAAGAGAGGCATAACTAGGAACCCTTTTGTTTATTAAACACACATGTATTGACGTTTCCGATCAATACAATTATAGCATGCAAAATAAACATTTATCATAAACATGGAATAAGATAATAACCACTTTATTATTGCCTCTCGGGCATATTCCCTTCACGTGTTAGGGTTCAGACCTCGCCGGAGTTGTTCGATGTAGGAGATGAATCTCAACCGTTAGATCAGGTTCTAATCATAGGGCCTAGATTGAAACATACCGTTCTGGTTAGATAGAGTCACTAACTAATGGGACCGTTCTGTCAGTATCCCTCTGCGTTGCGCTATGCAGATTGGGCCAGCCCAGTAGGTTTACATTTTTAGTTAAAACCAGATTCTACTAGTAGATTCAGAAATCATTTCAAAGATATTCACTAAACCAAATTGCATGATTCCAATTTAGTTGGAAAGATATTCAAATTATCTATCCAAGAACGTTGGATTCAAACCATTTGAAATTATAGATAACCTATACCAAAAATAATAAGACAGAGACATTTCCAACTTCAGACATTTTTCAAAAATCAACCATAAATGCTTTTGAGTTGATTCCAACTCTCAAAAATCACATTTCATAAGATCTATCTGAATATGTAAAAGTATTTAGGTTTGAATGTAGTGACATTGGACTAGTACCAAAAGAATGCTATTTAGGCATTTCTAGTCACTTTAATTCTATTAAATGATAATGTTAAACTTTATAAAATATGAAAAACACTTTAAATCACATTCTCATGTATTAGAATATTTGGTGATGACATGTGTCAACATGATACCATATTTTAATTGGAGAATATTAAATCTTAAGTATTTTCAATGAGTAGAAATTACTTTTCTAAAATAAGACTAAGTCTTTATTTCATGTGATGATTGTGATGATGCTAGATCATCAAGTGTAAGCCTTAGTGTGCTAAATAGAAATAGTTAAGTATTGTTTGGTGATTATGTACCTTGTATTCATTTGTAGACGATAGTACTGACCCGGGATATGAGGAGGAGGAGGAGTACTACCAGAAGAAGAACCTATTCTTTCAAAATATTCATGTTCCTAAAAAATTCTTGCATTCCTACATAAAATTTGACACACTTGATCACCTCACTAACTTACTCATCCTAAATTATTATAGATGGAAGTAGAGTACTACAAGTTCTACTAGCTAGGCAACGGAGGCCAACTGATCTTTGAGAGGGATCACTTACCATGTATTACAATTTGTGGTGATGACATGTGTTAACATGATCCCGTATTTTAATTGGAGAATATTAAATCTTAAGTATTTTCAATGAGTATAAATTACTTTTCTAAAATAAGACTAAGTCTTTATTTCATGTGATGATTGTGATGATGCTAGATCATCAAGTGTGAGCCTTAGTGTGCTAAATAGAAATAGTTAAGTATTGTTTGGTGATTGTGTACCCCGTATTCATTTATAGACGATAGTACTGACCTAGGATACGAGGAGGAGGAGTACTACCAAGAAGAAGAAGAAGAGAACTTCAACCACTGCACTACTCAAGGCAAGCCTAGCACTACAAGTTAAGTATGCAAGTTAAAACTTGTCAACTTGATAACCTATGCAAGATGAATTAGGCATGCTTCGTTATCCAACTTTGATTATACCAATCCCAAGTTTTACTTGCAAGCTTTATTCTTTTACTTTTACCAAAGTTCTTTACTTTTAGTTAGTGCTTTGTGAGTATTGGGAAAAATTGTATAGATACCATAAAGAGTATAAAACTAGGCCTAACAAGTTATACTTAAATGTCATCCCAAGGCATGAGATTAGAGTTGGATAGTTACCCTTGATTAGCTCCCCTCATTAGTGAATACCCTCAATTTAGTGGCTAGTGCTAAGCATAAAAGTTGATCACTTTAGATGGGAATACTTGGTGAAATTGATTATGAAAACCTTGGAATGATGACTCATTCTATTGAGATGTTTTGACATGTCTTGAGAAACACAATCATGTTGATGATGAAAATGTTGAGGCATGAGCCTTAGCCCTTTTATAAAAACTGATGGTTGGGTTCAGATGCGATACCATTCCAATTTTACCGTACAATCACAATACCTTAATTGGGTAGGGCTTAACTGTAACTTTATATGCCTTAGTATGGGTTCCCTCGCGGAAGAGGTTGAGTTGAGGCTACCTTGTGAGTGTGAATGTCCACCTATGCAGTGCCCAGGATGGCAGATGGCCATGGCTGGGAGGCCAAGCTCATAGGGGAGGTGCCTATACTAGAGTGTGTAATTGAAAGGTTATGATTGATTATCCGCATACTAAGTATGATGATTCAGGGTTATCCCTGACAAATGTATCCAATTTTGTGGTGAAAGTGTACTACCTCTACAGAGTGTCAAACTATTCGAATAGCCGCGTCCGTGGTCATGGACGGTTGGAGTGGCCATACTGTTATGTCGTCATATGTTTTCAAAATGACTTATGAATTGAACTATAACTTTGACCTGACCACAACAAGGTTATGAACCTGAAAGCTAGGTTCCCACTTAAGTGGTTTAGAACATTAACTTAGTTTTCTTTACTTCTAAACTCAGTTTTAGATAAATCTGGCTTTTTGCAAATAAACCTAGATCTTAAGATTCCTACTAGAACTACCTTACTTGTTAGTGATAGTTTGCGAGTACTTAAAGAGTACTCATGGCTTTATCCCTGGCTATTCCCATGGCCAGACTATGAGGAGGACTACCAGGATGATGTACAACAGGAGGTCTACAACAACTAGGATCATCTCCCATCGTCAGCATTGCCTATGACTCTGAAGATGGAGCCCCTACTACATTTATTTTCTGTTGCTTGATTTGTATTAAGACTGGATCATGATATCCTTTATTGTGTAAGACCTTAGTATGGTTTGTAATGGATGATGTACTGTGGTACCAATTCTGTTATGTCTCGCAAAAATGGTAATCCTGGGATTGCGAGGTATGGCATAACAAGCATCTAGGATTAAAAATCCGGGTGTTGACAAGTTGGTACCAGAACCATCCTGACCATAGGAGACCCTAGTTAGAATGGACGTCTGAACACTTATCCCTGATTCTTTCAAAAAAAATCATGTTCCTCAAAAATTCAAAGAGCCTAGTGATTCAAATAGTTATTTTCCATTTTTAGTGAAAACCACATTCTGTCAGTAGATTCAAACATCAATTCAAACAGATTCACTGAATCAATTTGCATGATTCCAATTTTGTTAGAAAGATATTCAAATTATATATCCAAGCCCGTTGGATTCAAACCTTTTCAAATTATAGATCACCTATACTAAAAATAACAAGACAAAGACTTTTCCAACTTCAAACATTTTTCAAAAATCAACCATAAATGCTTTTGAGTTGATTCCAACTCTCAAAAATCACATTTGATAAGATCTATCTGAATATCTTAAAATATTTAGGTTTGCATGCAGTGACATTGTACTAGTACCAAAAGAATGCTATTTAGGCATTTCTAGTCACTTTAATTCTATTAAATGATAATGTTAAACTTTATAAAATATGACCAACACTTTAAATCACATTCCCATGTATTAGAATATGTGGTGATGACATGTGTCAACATGATCCCATATTTTAATTGGAGAATATTAAATCTTATGTATTTTCAATGAGTAGAAATTACTTTTCTAAAATAAGACTAAGTCTTTATTTCATGTGATGATTGTGATGATGCTAGATCATCAAGTGTGAGCCTTAGTGTGCTAAATAGAAATAGTTAAGTACCTCGTATTCATTTGTAGACGATAGTACTGACCCGGGAGATGAGGAGGAGGAGTACTAGCAGAAGAAGAACCTATTCTTTCAAAATATTCATGTTCCTCAAAAATTCTTGCATTCCTACATAAAATTTGACACACTTGATCACCTCACTAACTTACTCATCCTAAATTATTATAGATGGAAGTCTAGTACTGCAAGTTCTACCAGCTAGGCAACGGAGGCCAATTGATCTTTGAGAGGGATCTAGCTGCACTATTAGAGTATCTTGAGCGTCCGCACCCGGAATTCTTCGGGGCACAACTCAACGATCACGTAGGAGGAAATCTACAATGGCTGATAGTTGCAGATCTCAGAGGCAAGATGGAAGCACCCACTTTAGAGAAGATCCAATTCACCTTGCGTGAGAACAACTGGCTAGATGGATTAGCCAGAGATATGCATGAAGCTCTTGCCTGTCTGTGTGGGCAAAACATCAACCAAATCCAGGGAACTCGCTTTGCTCACTTTGCAAGGCGTGATTCTATGGGAATTCCCTTGGAGATGCCAGGACACCCGAAGCTGAAGCACCAGGTGGACAATCTTGACTTCATGCTGTATGATAGACAGAAGGAGTTGGACAATGCTTTTGCCTATGCCAACTGTGGGCTCCCCGGATTTACCATCTGAGAAATCCATGTTATGCATATTTCCACGTTCCCATGATCACTGAGTCGTGGAACATAACCGACAGGTATCATTACAACATCCGAAACATAACAAGATACAAGATTTACATAAGTGCCATTATGGCTACATCATTATTAGCAGCGGAACCACGCCAAGCGCAGATCCCAATCGTGCCTCAACCTACAGGCAACTAACTGGGAACACGGCCTAGCTCGCTGGACGTCACCTTAATCTCCTGGAAGTCTGGCCAAGTAAATAGCCAGTGACCCAGCCGTGAGTACTTCGAATGTACTCGCAAACCACCAGGATAAGTGAACAAAGGAAATGCAAATATGGCTGTCAGGAGATAGATCTATCTAGGGTTGCTTTTGAAAAGCCTAAGCTAACTTTGAAAATCATGGCATCTCCATATCTTTGTTGAAAAAGAGTTTTGAAAACATGCTTCTGTTTTATAAATCCAGACATCTCCATGTCTTTGTTGAAAAGAGTTTTGAAAATAGTTTTCGTAGTAAAAAACCCCTTTTTTCTAAACATCTTCGACCCCACGGGTCAAAACAAAGCTTTCGAACTCGGGTTCCCCCGGAACCTTTGTCGTCAAAGTACTTGTTTCCCAAACAAGCACAATTTGGGTACTCCTAGCCAACACCTTTACAACCGTCCTTGACCCTGGACACGGCTATTCAAATAGGTTATACTCTGCAGAGTTTGCACACTTTACCCACAAGAATCAATACATCCGCCGGGATACAACCACGACCCACTACCATTGTAGATGGGGGTCCGGATAATCAAACCTAACTTTTCCCTTGTCTACACTAGCAAAGGCATGCTTTTCCTCTTGGGTTTGTTCTCCCCGGCAACGAGTATGTGGCACACAGCCATAGTCCTTCCTTCCGTACACGCGCATACCCAAGCCGCAGCTTGGCATATACCTTAAATCTGGAGACCCCACTTCCTTCCGTACTTCCTAAGTCATACCGTCCGCGGGAGACCCAATTGTTGCACCGGCCTCCTGCCAGGTCAGGCTCACTCTTGCCGAAGCAACCGACAGGCTTCAGATCCGTGATCTGGGAAACCTTCCCAGTCTTCTAGGGATTTCTCCCTATAAGCATGGTAGAAGTGCCTCGGCAAATGCGGACAAACTACGGGTTAAGCCCCAGCTACCTGGGGTAATGTGGTTGCGCGGTAAAAATTGTTCCAGTAAAGGCATAGAACATCCCAATCATCTTCTCGTTTCTCCTCATCACCATTTTTTGTTAAAACTTCCGCTGGGAACGATGCCTCTTCCCCGGGTTTTACAAAGCTGTTTTTGAAACATTTGTAGTGGGGAAAATCCCAAAACAGTTATTTTCTCAAACCGGGGTTTCCTAGGAGGTAGGATGCTAACCATCGTACTCTCGGTCTAAAGGGGTAAAATGGTGAGTACATCAGGGTGGTGCCTCGAAGGACACGAAATCATAACTTGGAGGAGCCAAGTTACTACCGTAGTATTTGTAAAACAAGATTTGCAGGTAGAGTATGAAATTTATAAAGAGGATATAAAAAAGGTAAAGGAGAATAGGACAAATAACAGAGTTCGGGAAATGGTGGCTTGCCTGTGATTAGCAATAAGTCCCTGGACTTCTTCAGATGACCAAGAATACCCAATAATAATAATAAAAGAAGTCCCTTCCTTCTTGTCGTCAGACACTCACACTATCATCGTCATCGGGTACACATGCAAGCAGACAAGTCCAAAATCAAAACAAGACATTCAAGCACCAAACCATACAGAAAACAAACATATTGAAAACTACTAGACTTGGGAGGGCTTTGGACGAGTGGTCTTCAAATGGTGGAATTTGCAAGAGTGCCACTGTAGTGGTTTCCATTTGGAAGATAGTTGTCTAGGGTAGATACAAGGGACTTGGGTTAGGGTTCTGTGGTCAGTAGGTTACCAAAGGGCAAAAGTGATATCCAGAGATAGGTCTTGACAAGACAAATCCATCACAAGTGGTTTCACTTTATTATCACCTTTCTAGATTAATTATGCTTTTTATAGTGAAATAAACTCTTGTTTGAGGAAATAATTCACCAGAAAAAGTTCTGGAGCTCCAAAAATTATTTCCTTGGATGGTTTGGTATTAATTGCTGTAATGAACCACGTAGAGTTGGAATCAGGTCAAAACAATTACCATAATGACCTCAGGAAATACCTAAAGACAGTTCTATATGATTCTTCTCCTAATGACCAGATTAAATCTACAGGAGATATTTTAGTTGGTTCTAAGGGCAGGTGATAGGTATATAAGATACCTTTCTATAGGAATTGGATTCACCCTTTTTGGAGTTTCCAACCTCCTAGAGTGATTTAATTAGTGAAAATACCCTTCACAGGATTATTTAAATCACTAAAATTCATCCATAGCTCAGTTAATTCTGAGCTGCTAGGATTTGGTAGATATGGATTCTCGTGTGTACTAGGAGGTGGAATCAGGTCCATACCTCACTTGGTTAGACCTAGGGAATTTACCTAAGACCATTAGTTGCTAGTTTTGTTATTTTTACTAAAGGAAGAATAAAGTCAACCTTGGGATGGGACCTGTGCTGGTAAGTAGGTATTTGAAATACCTTCCAGTAGGTCTTTTGTTCAACTCAAAAGGAGTTGTAAAACTCCCAGAGGAAATTAATTAAGTGTACCAGATATATTTTAGCAGAATAATTGCCAGTAATTAAAGAAAATTGTTTTGGCCATGGGGTTGCTTCTGCATGTTTGAGAAAACACCAGAGAACCACCATAAATTTGGATCTAGTAATTTGGAAAAGATTTACCATTTTATTTAGATTTAAACCTAGCAGAAACATTTCTGGAATAAAAGGATCTGTTAAAAAAAAGAAAAAGGGGTGCACTAGGCTAGATCTGGGGAGCTATTGGGCTACAGAGGGGGATTCGGCCCACGGCGCTCAGCGGGGCGTGCGGGAGGAGGGGGTTTTGAACCTGACGGGCGGGGCCTGTCGGTCAGCGGCAGTGGGACGCCAAGGGGTATCGGCCGCTGTCGGCCGTTGGATCAAGTCGCGATGGACGACGCTAAGTCGTCGTCTACACGAAAGAGGATGGCCGGCGACGGGAACCCTAGGCGGAGCAGGGAGGAGTAGGGAGGATACCTGGGGGCTCGGGGGAGGTTGAGGAGGCAGCAGGACGACGCGATGGTCGACGAAGAGCCGAACGAGGGGCGGCAAGAGGGGATCTGACGCCGGGAGGTACCTAGAGGGTCGGAGGCCGAGGGCGACCTCGTTGGAGCTCAACGCCGATGACAGAGGAGGGGTTCCCGGACAGAAAGGAGAGCACCATTAGATGCAGGAGAGCAAGGGGAACTCAGGCGCTGACATGCAGAGAGAATGGGGGAGGGAGGAGAGAGCCTTGCTCGATTTGGAGAGGAGGCCGAAGCTCTCCTCTTCTTCTTCCTCGGATAGCACAGAGCAGGGGAGAGGTAGGCGGTGCTGGGGGAGGCAAGTGGGATGGAGAGGGGGCAAATGAGGGGCAGGGGCGAGATGGGGTGGCCTCTGTCCGTATATACTAGGGAGGATAGGTAGATGGGGTAAATTACCAATGGGGGCATCGGGGAGGGCAATGCTGGCCAGTGATTGGTCCAGAGGGAGGTGGAGAGGGTTATGATGGTCATTTTGGGCATCCTGGATCAGAGAGGGAGGGAGAGCTACTGTGGTAATTAATTAGATTAGATCTTAGTAAGATCTTGGTTGTCTCTCTCTCCTTCTAGTAGTACAAGGGAAAATGGGTAATTGTTGGGTGGTTCTACAGTGGTGATCGACCAGTGTGGTGTCCTGGTGCTAAGGATGAGCCTTGATCAAGCTTTGGGGAAATTTGGAAGTGGTTTAGACTAGTGGTTTACTAGTTTGGCAAAATTGATCCAATGGTGGGTTGTGAAGGAAGTCCATTTATTTGCATTGGACCAGAGCGGAAAATGGTACTGGTACATAGGCGAGGTCAAGGTAGACTCCTAGGATTTAATTGGGACTTTTAGGTGGAGTTAAAGTCCACTTAAATCCACTTAATCAAAAAGGGCAGAAGTGGTTTCTAGAAGGTCATTGGATAAATTATCATTTGACAGGGTTGGGTTTTGATGTGGGTGGGTCCCAAATGTGAATGCACACTTAGGGGAATTTTCCCGAGATTTATTGAGGCTTGTGAGTAATTAAAACAATTATTATTCCAATTCAGCCATTTAAGAAAATGGACAAAAAGAAATAACAGAGCTTCTGAAAAATAATTATCTTTGAGGTGGCAAGATAGGATATGATGGGTGGGGCTCACAGGAGCCAGAAGTTGGGGAAGTGGTTTGGTAAAAACCAATCTTTCCATTATAGAGGGGGTTCTGGAGATTTTGACTATTTAAGAATTTAGATAGTTTTGCGGCCCTCATAATTATGGATAAATATTGGTGAACAAGGTAGGTGAGATAGACAATGGGTAGAAAGCATTTGCAACCTTGAGGAATGAAAATTCCAACTAGAAAAGGATGGAAAACATGGAGTTGATGATCTAGGGTGTTGTTATTTTTATACCATCAAAACATGATTGCATCCTGGAGCTCAGAGCTCACCTTGGTGCAAGGGATAGATGGATAGGTATACCATTTCATATAGATGACCATGGTAGGAAGAGTTTGAATTAATAATATTTGAGGTGATCTAGAATTGTTGGCAAACTTTGTTGAAAATACGGCTGCCATGCAGAAAGAGTTAGGATGCCTTATAAACCATGTGGGTTTAAGCAGCACAAAGATTCACATGGATCAAGTGAAGTAGGTTCTGATAGACATCAATAGGTAGATCACAACCATGCAGAGAGTTGGTCCAAAGAAATTTGGATGGTGGTGTGAGCTTCTACCAAAGTAGGTATGTTGAATAGATTTGCAGGAAATGTTATTTTCTTGTCCACAAAACCAACATGGACAAGGGGGTTGGAGGAGGATCTAACCAGGGGCCAGTGTGGGCCTTGGTAGTCCTTAAAATGGTTAACAATATGGTTCAGATGCATTTCTGAAAATGCACATAGTTTGGGAGAAGGAGGCATTCAAAAAGGTGATTCTGAAACTGTTTCCAGACTTGTGACTAGAGTATGAGAGGGGATGTTCTTGGAGAAGTTGCAAGGTATTAGAGCTTTACAAAAGGGGTGATATGGAAGTGTAGAGTGAGTAGAAGAGATCCATGCTTGATATTGATCTTCAAGGACTTGAAAACATTTAGAATGGAAGTCCTCAGAATAGATCTGGTTGAGGGTTTTAGATGATCACCTATTGGTTAGGGATCATATCTAGATTTGCATTCTTGCTTAGGGATTGAAGAGTTGGAAAACACCTTGATCGTAGTGATGATCTTCTAAAGTAGCTCATTCTACTTCCTAAGCAAACAATTCAAACAGCAGATCAAAGCAACTCATCAGACAGCAGATCAAGACAACTCATCAGACAGCAGATCAAGGCAACTCATCTTATACTAAGCATAACCACTAATGGGGTTACCATCAATCTTAGCTTGAGGTAAGGTTAGGTCATTTTGAAGAGGTTGAGTTTTGAATAAGATGAGGGTTCTTGGTATCTCTACCAAGAGTAGAATTCAAATGCTTTGAAAGGAGATTTTGGTAAAGCTAGAGATAAGATTAGTTGAGTACTCTGTCTTGAAAACATAAGGAGATTGTATTATATATTTCTCCATAGTTTTGTTAATGGAAGCTACCAAAAATAGTTTTGGGTTACATAGGCATCTTGGCTCATGTTTTGAAATGCCAGAACATTTGAGAATATGTAAAGTAAGCCAAGATAGTTTTGGTAAATAGCTTTTGTCAACTTAGATCGAGGTAAGGAGTATCCTAAGTTACACATCATAAGCACAAGTGCAAGCAAACAACAAGCAAGCACTGCACCAAGCACAAGAAAAAGTTTTTGTTCCCCCTGATTTTTGCATTCTGGACAACTAATCAGGGTTGCTGAAATTGGGATGTTACAGACCTTTCCCCCTTAAAAGAATATCGTCCCGAGATTTCGGAGAGTAAGGTTAGGGGATTTGTCTCAGCGTTAGTGCTATTTGGTTATTGCGGACTAACTTGCCGACTTTGCCTTCGAGTCGAAGCACCTGGACAGTGAGGTTGGACTTCAATCTTCTTGAAACTCGGAGGTCGAGCTGGCTTCAACCTTGCTTGCGGGGAGGCATCTTCCTGCTGTATGGGTCTACGGTACTTCTCTTAAGTGGGTTGTTGAATTCAAGTCTGCGGCCAGTCTGTGTCTTTGAGATCTCTTTCTTCGGGTCCCACAGTTGGATTTTCTTCTGGCAGAGAGGTAGCCTATTTGGTGGGAAAGACGCAGTCTTTCCCCCTTGGGATTGGACATGGATAGGTCGGAGAGTCACAACTAGGAGACTTTCTTAGGACGGTGACAAGAAAGGGTTCTTAAGGTGGCGGACATCGACTTAAGAGAGGGTATCAACATAGGTGGCGTTCTAGGGGGACATGGGCTAGTTTACTAAAGGTGACACTCGTCGACTATCGGGGAGTCCTAGAGTAGGGTTACGGAGCTTCTCTCTATCTTTACTTCCACTGGGCGCTGTCATCTAGGAAGGCGCGGGACATCTTCAGTCTAGCTGCGGGGCAGCGAGCGGTAGGGTGACCATCTTTTCAGCGCGAGGGGATCTTGGATGTCTTCGAGCTTCTCTGTCGAGGAAGTCTTGGCGGATTTTCTCTCAGGGCATTCTCTCTTGAAGTGACCGAGTAGACCACACGTGAAGCAAGGGTGCTTCTTCCGTCGTGGCTGAGTTGACAACTTTTCTAGGCGGACATCGGGAGGTTGACGGGCCTTGCCAGTGAGGGGATATATTGGGCATTGGACGGGGACATGGTCTTGGCCTTCATACATGAAACAGGTGATAAGTCGAGTTGGGCAAGCTTTGGGGGAATGGGGTTCTCCACAGTTGGGGAAGTTAACGGAACATCGGCTGGCTAGGTGCCCTTCGTCTCCACAGCGGCTACATGCCTTCTTCGAGCTTCCAGTCTTCATGGCCATCCTGGGGTGGTCTTGTTGGTGGCAGACGAATCGGGTTGGGTCTGATGCAACTACTTGGCTAAAACACGCAAAAAGGAACAAATCAAGCAATCATAGCAATCAAGGAAGTCATTACATACCAACCAAATCTGCACCCGAGGGTGCTAATAGTACTTAGACATTACAAAACGCATTCAGGGACGATACATGACTCTACCCTATTGCTAGAGGGGAGAGTACATCAACGCGGGTGATTACTTGGAGGGTGCATCTGCGGAGTCGAGGCTAGCTTCTGGCAGGTCAGTGGAGGTTTCATGCGCCTTCTTGAGGGGCTTGAACCTACGGAGGTACTGACTGGCGGTGGTGCACTTCCTGCTTTTCTTGGGAGCGGCTTCCCTCGAGGTTCCTTCAGTTTCCATTGAGCGTGCTTGATTCCTTTGCAGGGTTTCCGGAGCTTCCTTACGGTTGAGGATGGCTTGCAGGTAGTGGAGCTCCATCTGGGAGTGGCGGTATTCATCTATGACTGATGTTAACGCCTCATTGCTAGAGTAGCTGTAGCGGGTCTGAAAGGAGAGGGCAGGATTCGCCAGGCTGGGGTCTTGAGTTCCTCCGGTGTTGTGGGATCCCCGGATTATTCATCCGATAAATCCTTGTTATGCATACATCCATGTTCCCATGATCAGTGAGCCGTGGAACATAACCGACAGGTACCATTACAACATCCGAAACATAACGAAAATGCAAGACTTACATAGGTGCCATTATGGCTACATCATTATTAGCAGCAGAACAACACCAAGCGCAGAGCCCAATCACGCCTCAACCTACAGGCAGCTGACTGGGAAGATGGCCTAGCTCGATGGACGTCACCTTACTCCTGAAAGTCTGGCCAAGTAAATAGCCAGGGACAAAGCCGTGAGTACTTTTGAATGTACTCGCAAACCACCGAGATAAGTGAACAAAGGAAATGCAATTCTGGTTGTGGCGAGATAGCTGTATCTAGGGTTGCTTTTGAAAATCCTACACTAACATTGAAGTTATGGCATCTCCATATCTTTGTTGAAAAAGAGTTTTGAAAACATGCTTCTGTTTTATAAATTAAGATATCTCCACATCTTTGTTGAAAAAGAGTTTTGGAAACAGTTTTGTGGTGAAAACCCTTTTTAAACATCTTCGACCCCATGGGTCCAAAACAAAACCTTCGAACTCGGGTTCCCCCGGAACCGTCGTCCTCAGAGTACTTGTTTCCCAAACAAGCACAGTTTGGGTACTCCTAGCCAACACCTTTACAACCGTCCTTGACCGTGGACACGGCTATTCGAATAGGTTATACTCTATAGAGTTTGCACACTTTACCCACAAGAATAAATACATCCGCCGGGATACAACCACGGCCCACTACCGCAGTAGATGGGGGTCCGGATAATCAAACCTAACCTTTCATTTGTCTACACTAGCAAAGGCATGCTTTTCCCCTTGGGTTTTTTCTCCCCGGCAACGAGTATGTGGCTCCCAGCCTTAGTCCTTCCTTCCGTACACGCGCATACCCAAGCCGCAACTTGGCGTATACCTTAAATCTGGAGACTCCACTTCCTTCCGTACTACCTAAGTCATACCGTCCGCGGGAGACCCAATTGTTGCACCGGCCTCCTGCCAGATCAGGCTCACTCTTGCCGAAGCAAGCGACAGGCTTCAGATCCGTGATCTGGGACACCTACCCGGTCTTCCAGGGATTTCTCCCTATAAGCATGGTAGAAGTGCCTCGGCTAATTCGGACAAACTACGGGTTAAGCCCCAGCAACCTGGGGTAATGTGGTTGCGCGGTAAAAATGTTCCAGTAAAGGCGTAGAACATCCCAACATCTTCTCGTTTCTCCTCATCACCATTTCTATTGTTAAAACTTCCACTGGGACGGATGCCTCTTCCCAGGGTTTTACAAACTGTTTTTAGAACCTTTGTTGTGGGGAAAATCCCAAAAACAGTTTGTTTTCTCAAAACCGGGGTTTCCAAGGGGGTAGGATGCTAACCATCTTACTCTCGGTCTAAGGGGGGATGAAAGATAGGTTCATCGGGATGGTACCTCAAAGGACACGAAATCATAACTTGGAGGAGCCAAGTTACTACCGCAGTATTTATAAAAACAAGACATGCAGGTAGAGTGTCAACACCCGGATTTTTAATTCCAGATGCCCGTTATGCCATACCTCGCAATCCCAGGATTACCATTTTTGCGAGACATAACGGATTGGATATCACAGTACATCATCCATTACAAACCATACATAAGTTCTTACACAAATAAGGATCTCATGATCCAGTCTTAATACAACAAGCAGCAGAAATAAAAGATAAGCGTAGCGGTGGGGTCCATCTTCAGGGGCACAGGCAATGCTGACTAAGGCAGATGGTCCTAGTTATCATAGCCGTCCTGTTGGCCATCATCTTGATAGTCTCCTTCATAGTCTGGCCATGATAATAGCCAGGGACAAAAGCCATGAGTACTCTTTAAGTACTCGCAAACTACCACCAACAAGTACTATAGTTCAAAGTTAAAGTGCTAACTCTAAGTTTAACTATAAAGTTAAGTTTGAAACCTAAGCTGAGGTCAGAAGCAAAGAAAGATAAAGTAAAGTCCTAGAGTCACTTAAGTGGGGAAGCTATTGTTATAAACACAACCATTTTGTGGTCAAGTCAATATTCATCATTCTTTTCAAAGTATTTGGAAAACATCTGACAACGAAACAGTATGGCCATTCCAACTGTCCATAACCACGGACGCGGCTATCCGAATAGTTTAACACTCTGCAGAGGTGGTACACTTTCACCACAAGATTTGATACATCTATCAGGGGTAACCCTGAATCATCATACTTAGTATGCAGATAATCAAACATAACCTTCCCTTTACACACTGTAGTATAAGCACCTCTCCTATGAGCATGGCCTCCCAACCATGACCATCAGTCTCTTGGACACTGCATAGGTGGACATCTTGAGAGGTAGCCTCAGCTCAGACCTCTCCCATGAAGGAACTAATACTAATGCATATAAATTTCCAGCTAAGCCTTACCCAATTCAGGTAGTGTGGTTGTACGGTATATTTGGAATGGTATCGCATCCGAATCGAACCATCAGTTTTATAAAAGGGTTAAGGCTCATGCCTCAACATTTTCATCATCATCAACCATTTGTGTTTTCTCAACACATGTCAAAACATCTCAATAGAATGACTCATAATTCCAAGGTTTTCATAATTCATTTTCACCAAGTGTTTCCATCTAAAGTGACTCAAGTTTTTGATCTACTCTAACTACTAAGTTAAGAGAGTTCACTAAGGTGGAAAAGATGGGTTCAATCTCATGCCATAGAATGACATCTAAAGGGTTCTAAATAGGTCAAGTTTTATACTTTTTATGCTACCTTCAAAACTAAGTAAAGAACTTGGTGTAAGCTAAGGGAGTAAAACTTGTAACTAAGACTTGGGGTACTAATGGTCAAAAAGGGAGTGTGATCAAGGCATGCTTAAGGCATCTTTGCTAAACCATCTAGTTTGGTCCTATCTTGCTAAGCACTAAACTTGCAAGTGTTAGCTTGCACAGTTAATGGTGGCTTGCACTTAGATAGTGCTAGCTTGCTAATAGTAGCTTGCCTTGGTTGGTGCAGTGGTTGAAGTTTTCTTCTTCTTCTTTTTGGTAGAACTCCTCCTCCTCAAAAGCTTGGTCGGTACTATCGTCTATAAATACATAGGGAGTGCAAAAATCACCAAACAATACTTAACTAGGCTAAATAGCATTCTAAGACACACATTTGATGATCTATTATCATCACAAACCTCACAAGTTTAATTCAATAGTTTCCTCCTTTTTATTTTAGAAAAGTAATTTCTACTCATTGAAAAATTAACTAAGATTTAATATTCACCACTTAAAATATGGGATCATGTTGCCACATGTCATCACCACATATCCTAACATGTGGGAATGAGAATTAAGGGTTGGATCAATATTACTTTGGTTTAAGTTCATTATTTGCTGATTTAAAGTGACTAGAAATGCCTATATAGCATTATTTGGGTACTAGTCCAAAGTCACTGCATGTAAACCTTAATATTATTACATATTTAGATCGATATGATGAAATGTGATTTTTGAGAGTTGGAATCAACTCAAAAGCTAACTTGGTTGATTTTATAAAAATGTTGCAAGTTGCAAATACTTCTATTTTGTTATTTTTATTAGGAGAGATCTATAACTCTAACTGAATTAAATCCAACGGGCTTGGATAGATCATATTAATACCTTTCAGGAAAAATTAGTTTCATGCAATTTGGATTTGTCAAACTCGCAGAATTGAATTTTAAAATAGTGGACAGAAACTAGATTTAACTAAAAAGAAAAATCCAGATTTGAACGGGTGGGCTAGCGCGGGAAAAGACTTGGGCCGGCCCAGTGGCGCTCCGCGGCGCGGGGCTCAGCTGACAGGGGGTCCCGCTTGTCAGCGGCACTTAACACGCGAAACGGTACGCGCGCTGTGGGCCGTAGGATTAGAAGGGAGATCGACGGCTGAGGGTCGTCGTCGACGACGAACAGGTCGACGGCGAGCTCGAACCCTAGCGGCTCGGTGGGGGTCTGCTGGGGACGTACTAGGGCTCCAGTGGGGTCGGCGAGGTAGGCAAACAAAGTGGAAGATGACGGCGAGGCGAGGCGCGATTGCGGCGGAGCTTGGGGTGGTCGCAATCAGCGGTGCCCTTCTTCTCTAGAGGCGGCGGCTCCGGCTCCAATTCCGGCGAGGCAGAGCTCGCCTTGCTCCAGAGAGGTGAGGGGAGTGGAATGGTGTGGAGAGAAGAGGTTGGGGAGGGCTCCTTTTATAGTTCCAACGGTGAGGCCGAGCGGGATGGGCAGGCGACGCTGGCGACATGGCTACGGCGGAGTAGAGGCATGGCTATGGGTGGCGATCGACGTGCGGTTCCCTGGCGGTGCTCTAGGCATTGAATGCGGCCGTAGGGGCGGTGGCATGCGGTCTGGGCGAGGTGGTGCTCTTAGCAGCAAAGGCGGCGGTGTCCACGGCGAGCGGTGGCTGTGAGGCATTGGGCGGCTAGCGGGGGTGTCTGGGGTGCTCTCCAGGTCATGGCGGAGTAGCGGGTGCGGGCTGCGGCCAAGGGGCGGTCTGTGCGAGCGGGGACAGAACGCGCTCTGGGGGTGGCACCGGCATGGTGCTGTGGCACTGGGCGCGGGCTTTCCCCATTGGTCCACGGCAGGGCTTGGCTCGGGTAGGGGACAGAGAGGGGCGGTGAGGTGTGGGCTACCTCCTAGATATGGAGAGAGAGGCGGGAGAGGGCTGCTGCGGCGAGTGCATGGTCGGCCGGCGAGAGGGTGCTTGGCATGGCATGGCAGTGCAGCTAGGGGGTAGGGGAGATGCTGGTGTGGGTCTGGTTGGGCTAGAGGGGGATAATATGATCAAAGCACTTCCAAATTGCTAGACAAAATCAGCCCAAAACAGTATTAGTTAGGCCAATATGATCCTGCCAGCAAGGTGTTTGACAAAATGGCCGAAAGAGGAAAAAGTATTGAATTTTGGTTTCAAAATTTTTGAGTGATCTCCACTAGTGCTGGGTAGTCTCTGGTTGCAAGGGTTTTGAAAGTGGAGCTCAAAAATATGGGTTTTGAAATAGGGGTGATTTATGCATATGCATTAGATTCAATTTTTAAATGTCATTTAAAATAAGTTAAAGCATGTTTTTAGCAGATCAAAAGGTGGGCCTTGGTACCTCATTATGTGTACTAGCAAGGGGTACAAAGATCAAGAATTGTTTCTGTTAAGAAATGAGTGCTAGGAACACTCTAAGTAGTGTAGTGGATTAAAATGGCCAAAATGACCATTCCTCCTTTTTAACTCTTTGATTTGATTTTCTTTAGGAAAAGTTTGGGAATGAGGTAGATGATGTTTAAATCACCTAAGCAAAATTTTACAAGCATTGGATCACTCAATCATGGCAATTCAAACAACTCCTATTTTAAATGCACACATATATGAATGCTTTCATTTTAAATTTGGAAAAGTTTTTGTTAACCCCATTTTTGGTTGACTTGATCTTGATAAGCTTGGATTGAAGTTTTGAGATGTTACAAATCTTCCCCCCTTAAACAAAATCTCGTCCCGAGATTTACAAAGAAAACTAGGAACTAAAGAGATCTGGGAACTCTGTCCTAATGTAATCTTCTCGCTCCCAAGTAGCTTCCTCCTCGGTATGGTTGCTCCACTGAATCTTGAGAAACTTGATGCTCCTGGTCCTGGTGGTTCTGTACGCTTCTTCTAAGATACGGATGGGTACTTCTAGATAGGTCAGGTCATTGTTGATTTCCACAGCTCTGTGATCGATGTTCTTGAAAACTTCAGTCTTCTCAGGCACTTCCAGACATTTGCGAAGTAACGAGATATGGAACACATTGTGGATGGCTGACATCTCTTCAGGCAGTTCCAGGTGATATGATACTTCTCCTCGACGGTTCAGAATTTTGAAGGGTCCGATATATCTGTTGGCTAACTTTCCCTTCAGACTAAAGCGTTGAGTTCCCTTCAATGGTGAAACCTTGAGATATACAAAGTCTCCGACATTGAAAGTCAGGTCTCTCCTTCTCTTGTCAACATAACTCTTCTGTCTGGATTGGGCGGTCTTGAGGTGCTCACGGACTTTGTGAACTTTCTCTTCTGCTTCTCGAAGGATGTCGGGTCCGAAGATTTGACTCTCTCCTACTTGCGACCAATTCAAAGGGGTACGGCACTTTCTTCCATATAGGAATTCAAATGGTGCCATTTGCAAACTAGCTTGATAACTGTTGTTATATGAGAATTCTGCGAAAGGCAGGCAGTCTTCCCATTTTGATCCATATTCCAACACACAATCTCTAAGCATATCCTCTAGGATCTGGTTGACTCTCTTAGTCTGTCCATCTGTTTGCGGGTGATATGCGGTGCTGAAGTTCAACTTGGTTCCTAATCCTTCCTAAACTTTCTGCCAATATCTCGAGGTATACTGGGTTCCTCGATCTGATACTATGGTCTTGGGGGTTCCATGCAGACTAACAATCCTAGCAATGTATAGCTCTGCTAACTTTGCACTTTCGTAAGTGGTCTTGACAGGTATAAAGTGGGCTACCTTGGACAGTCTATCAACTATGACCCACATTGAGTCATTTCCCCTACTAGACGTAGGCAAACCGGTGATAAAGTCCATTCTGACGGAATCCCATTTCCATTCCGGAATCTACAATGGTTGCAACAGTCCTGCAGGTCTCTGGTGCTCTGCCTTGACTCTTTGACAGATGTCACATTTGGCGATGTACCTTCCGATCTCTCTCTTCATCTTGTGCCACCAAAATTGCTCTTTCAAATCCTGATACATCTTTGTTCCTCCGGGGTGGATAGAATAAAGAGTATCATGAGCTTCCTTCATGATAACCTCCTTCAGCTCTGAATCTGCTGGAACACAGATACGGCCTTTGTACCACAGTACACCTTCTTCGTCTTCAGTGAATCCAGGTACCTTTCCTGTACCAATACGATGTTTGATTCCGTCTATACTTTCATTTCCCTTCTCGGCTTCCTTGATTTGGCTAATCAAAGTGGGTTGAAGTTCAATGTTGGCTAAGAATCCTTTGCTAACTAATTCAGTTCTGAACTGCTCTAATTCGTCATACAAACTGGGTTGCTTCTCCTTGATCATGGTGTTAAGCCTACATGGCAATCTGCTAAGAGCATCCGCTACCACATTGGCTTTGCCGGGGTGATAGTGAATGTCAAGGTCATAAGCCTTGATTAACTCTATCCATCTTCTTTGCCTCATATTCAGCTCCTTCTGAGTGAAGATATACTTCAAGCTCTTATGATCTGAGTAAATCTCATAGCGATTCCCCATCAAATAATGACGCCATGTCTTCAGTGCTAGAACCACACCTGCTAGGTCAAGATCATGGGTCGGATAGTTCTGCTCATGCTGCTTCAGTTGTCGAGACAGATACGTGATGAATTTGCCTTCTTGCATCAATACACATCCTAGACCACTCTTGGATGCGTCACAATACACATCAAACGGCTTCTTGATGTCTGGCATGACCAAAATTGGGGCGGATATCAACCTCTTCTTCAGCTCACACTTGCTAAATTTGGCATATAACTGATGCTCTCTCAGGGTTTCTAGGATAACTCTCAGATGTTGCTCATGCTCTTCTTCGGACTTGGAGTAGATAAGGATGTCGTCGATAAACACAACTACATACTTATCTAGGAAATTCATAAAGATCTTATTCATGAGATTCATGAAGTAAGAAGGGGCATTGGTTAATCCAAAAGACATAACCGTATACTCATATAAACCATAGCGAGTAGTAAAGGCGGTCTTCGGAATATCCGTTGCACGAATCTTAAGTTGGTGATAACCAGTCCTAAGATCAATCTTTGAGAATACCTGAGCTCCAGTCAACTGATCAAATAGATCCTCTATCTTTGGCAAGGGGTACTTGTTCTTGATGGTGACATCATTCAACTTTCGGTAATCTGTGCACAAACGGTTGCCTCCATCTTTCTTGTCGACGAATAACACTAGTGATCTCCATGGCGATGCACTTGGTTGAATTAAACCTTTGGCTAGCATAGCATCCAACAGTTTCTTCAGTTCCACTAGTTCTGAGGGGTTCATGCTATAGGGTCTCTAGGCTATGGGTCCGGTTCCGGGGATTAGTTTGATAATGAACTCAATATCCCTATTCAGGGGCATACCTGGCAATTCATCTAGGAATACGTTGGGGTATTCATAGACTACTCTGACTTGGTCTATGGTGGGCAAGGCTACATTCTGGTTGCACTTGAATTGTCGGGGTAAGGTTTCAGAGATATGCTCTACTGTGACTCCAAAACTACTGTTCATGGTGATGGCTTTCTTAGCACAGTCTATCAATCCTTCATGTCTTGACATCCAGTCCATACCTAGTACTACTTCCAAACCTTTGGTTCCAAGTACAATTAGGTTGGCATAAAAATCTATCCCATGTATTCTGATAGGTACAGCTTTGCAAATTTTTCTAGCTTTGGTTGTTGAACCGGGGATTTGAACTATCATGACATGCTTTAGGTTGGTTGGACGAATCTTACTAGTGCATGCCAATTCTTTGGTGACAAATGAATGCGATGCTCCCGAATCAAACAATACACTTGCTAAAACTGAGTTGACAGAAAACATACCCAGCACTACATCTGGCGCTTCCTAGGCTTCTTCTGCATTCATGTGGAAGAGACGGCCGTTGCGGTTGTCAGGGTTCCCTGGGGAAAATCTCCTTCCTGGTTGAACATGACGCTACTGCTGAGCTGGGGCATTCACATTGGTATTGGATGCAGTCTTCTTGGGACACTCATTGGAGTAGTGACCCTTTACTCCACACTCGAAACAAGTGATCTGGGACTTGTCCTTGACTGCGACAGGTAACGCATTGCTGCCAGTTCTGGGTGCAGTGTTGTTGTTGTCGTTGTGGTTCTTGGGAGGTGCACGGTTGAAATTGTTGGCATTACCGGAGTTGTGATTGTTTCCTCCAGACTTCACATTGCTTCCGCTACGGTTGGGGTAGCTTGGGCGAGAATTTGGGGGTCGGTTGTTCCTTGGTGCATATACTGGTGAAAGGTTGGGACGGTACTTCTGGTGACTGTTGGATCCAGACTGCTGCATCATACGAAACTTGCGGTTGTTGTTTGCCTGGTTAATCTTCCCTTCCATCTGAATGGCAGAGTCGACTAGCTCTTCGAGATCCTGGAAACGGTTGTTGACGAGGACAGTCTGCATCTCATCATGCAGTTCGTTCAAGAATCTCTCCTTCTTCTTGGCCTCCCTGTTGATCTCATCAGGTGCATATCTGGCAAGTGACAGGAATCTGCCACGGTACTCCACCACAGTCATTCTTCCTTGCTTCAATTCGCGGAACTCTTCTCTCATTCTGTTGGCTAGACCTTGCGGCACGTGAGTGCGACTGAACTTGACCTTGAATGCTTCCCATGTCATCACTTGACCATGGTTCATATTGCGGATGCTATTCCACCAAGCTCTTTCATCTCCTGCCAGATAGTGGGTGGCAAAGAGAACTTTCTCATTTTCATCAACTCAGGCAACTTCTAAGTTGTTCTCCATGGTCTGTAACCAGTCATCAGCATCTAATGGGTTTTCAGATTGATTGAAGATTGGGGGATTTGTGTTCTGGAAGTTTTTGAGTTTGGATCCCTAGTGATCCTGATTTCCATGCCCCGTGTTGTTGAGAGCCATTTGGGCGATCTGTTGAAGTGTTGCTAAGTTGGCTTGGCGCTCTGCCCTGCTTGCTTCCCGGTCTGCTATGAGATTCTGCAAGATCTACAGCATTGGGTCTTGCGACGAGCTGCTCCCTCCTTGGTTCCCACGAGTCATCTGAAGATTGAGATATAGGGGTAAGAGGGAAATTTCTAAGGTTCATGGTTTTGGGGTTTTCAAATCTAAAACTTTGAGTTAGATTCAGGTTTTTCAACTAACTTAATTTTCATTCATGCAAGCAAGCACACGATACAACACACACCACAACAATCAAAGGGAAAACAGATGGTTTGAAGAACCATTCTGCAAGCTAAGATACAATGAAATCGATACATCTCATGATACGATAGTGCTCTAGTGCATCTACTCATCGTCGATGAAGTCGGAGTCCTCATCATCAGTGTAGAAGTCCACGGCATCCTCCGCCAGAAAGTCATTATCGTTGCTGAGGTAAGAATCCATGTCTCCCTGGATGTCTTCACCCTCATCTTCTTCCTCCTTTGCTGCGAGCTGAGCTTCCTGCTCCTTGAGGGTCTTCTCGAGGTCGGCCACCTTCTTGCCAATACGGGCGATGGTGCGATCCCTCTTGGCACGCTGGCAGCGAAGAGACTGGCGGTCCTAGACAAGCAGTGCGAAATTCTGGGCCTTCTGGTCGGCAATGGCACAGTTCTGGTTGGCTAACTCCCTGGCATTGTCCAGTTCCTGCTGTCTATCATGAAGCAAGAAGTCAAGGTTCTCCACTTGACGCCTCAACTCGGGGTGGCCCGGCATCTCCATTGGCATTCCCATGAAATCATGTCTTGCATAGTGGGCAAAACGGGTTCCTTGGGTCTTGTTAACACTGAGGGAACATAGACGTGCGAGAGCTTCATGCATTGCCCTGGCTAATCCATCTAGCCAGTTGTTCTCTCTCACGAAGAACTGAATTCTTCCAGAAGTAGGTGCTTTAATGCTTCCTCTAAGATCTGCGGTGATGAGCCACTTTAGGTCTCCTCCTGGGGGTCCTGGAAGTTGAGCTCCAAGAAATTCTGGGTGCGGGCGTCCCAGTAACTCTGACAGTGAATCCAGATCCCTCTCGAAGATCAGTTGACCTCCGTTTCCCAACTGGTAAAACTTGCTGAACTGAGTCTCCATCTACAAGAATTAAGGATGAGGAAGTTAGTGAAGTGATCAAGTGTGTCAAATTTTAAGTAGTAGTGTAAGAATTTTGAGTATCGTGAATTTTTGAGAAAGAATCCACAAGGGTAAGAGAGGAGATAGTTTTTCATAAATACTCACTTTGGTTTTGAAACTAAGTTTTTGGTTTGACGTCCATTCTAACTAGGGTCTCCTATGGTCAGGATGGTTCTGGTACCAACTTGTCAACACCCGGATTTTTAATCCTAGATGCTTGTTATGCCATACCTCGCAATCCCAGGATTACCATTTTTGCGAGACATAACGGATTGGATATCATAGTACATCATCCATTACAAACCATACATAAGGTCTTACACAAATAAGGATCTCATGATCCAGTCTTAATACAACAAGCAGTGGAAATAAAAGATAAGCGTAGCGGTGGGGTCCATCTTCAGGTGCACATGCAATGCTGACGAAGGCAGATGGTCCTAGTTATCATAGCCGTCCTGTTGGCCATCATCTTGATAGTCTCCTTCATAGTCTGGCCATGATAATAGCTAGGGACAAAAGCCATGAGTACTCTTTAAGTACTCGCAAACTACCACTAACAAGTACTATAGTTCAAAGTTAAAGTGCTAACTCTAAGTTTAACTATAAAGTTAAGTTTGAAACCTAAGCTGAGTTCAGAAGCAAAGAAAGATAAAGTAAAGTCCTAGAGTCACTTAAGTGGGGAAGCTATTGTTATAAACACAACCCTGTTGTGGTCAAGTCAAGATTCATCATTCTTTTCAAAGTATTTGGAAAACATCTGACAACGAAATAGTATGGCCATTCCAACTGTCCATAACCGCGGACGCGGCTATTCAAATAGTTTGAACTCTGCAGAGGTGGTACACTTTCACCACAAGATTCGATACATCTGTCAGGGGTAACCCTGAATCATCATACTTAGTATGCAGATAATCAAACATAACCTTCCCTTTACACACTGTAGTATAAGCACCTCTCCTATGAGCATGGCCTCCCAACCATGACCATCAGTCTCTTGGACACTGCATAGGTGGACATCTTGAGAGGTAGCCTCATCTCAGACCTCTCCCATGAGGGAACTAATACTAATGCATATAAATTTCCAGCTAAGCCTTACCCAATTCAGGTAGTGTGGTTGTACGGTAAATTTGGAATGGTATCGCATCCGAATCCAACCATCAGTTTTATAAAAGGGTTAAGCCTCATGCCTCAACATTTTCATCATCATCAACCATTTGTGTTTTCTCAACACATGTCAAAACATCTCAATAGAATGACTCATCATTCCAAGGTTTTCATAATTCATTTTCACCAAGTGTTTCCATCTAAAATGACTCAAGTTTTTGATCTACTCTAACTACTAAGTTAAGAGTGTTCACTAAGTTGGAAAAGATGGGTTCAATCTCATGCCATATAATGACATCTAAAGGGTTCTAAATAGGTCAAGTTTTATACTTTTTTTCCTACCTTCAAAACTAAGTAAAGAACTTGGTGTAAGCTAAGGGAGTAAAACTTGTAACTAAGATTTTGGGTACTAATGGTCAAAAAGGGTGTGTGATCAAGGCATGCTTAAGGCATCTTTGTTAAACCATCTAGTTTGGTCCTATCTTGCTAAGCACTAAACTTGCAAGTGTTAGCTTGTTGTTAATGCTGGCTTGCACTTAGATAGTGCTAGCTTGCTAATAGTAGCTTGCCTTGGTTGGTGCAGTGGTTGAAGTTTTCTTCTTCTTCTTCTTAGTAGAACTCCTACTCCTCGAAAGCTTGGTCGGTACTATCGTCTATAAATACATAGGGAGTGCAAAATCACCAAACAATAGTGAAGTAGGCTAAATAGTATTCTGAGACACACATTTGATGATCTATTATCATTAGTAACATCACAAGTTTAATTCAATAGTTTCCTCCTTTTTATTTTAGAAAAGTAATTTCTACTCACTAAAAAAGTTAACTAAGATTTAATATTCACCACTTAAAATATGGGATCATGTTTCCACATGTCATCACCACATATCCTAACATGTGGGAATGAGAATTAAGGGTTCGATCAATATTACTTTGGTTTAAGTTCATTATTTAATGATTTAAAGTGACTAGAAATGCCTATATAGCATTATTTGGGTACTAGTCCAAAGTCACTGCATGTAAACCTTAATATTATTAATTGTTTAGATAGATATGATTAAATGTGATTTTTGAGAGTTGCAATCAACTCAAAAGCTAACTTGGTTGATTTTATAAAAATGTTGCAAGTTGCAAATACTTCTATTTTGTTATTTTTATTAGGAGAGATCTATAACTCTATTTGAATTAAATCCAACGGGCTTCGATAGATCATCTTAATACCTTTCAGGCAAAATTAGTTTCATGCAATTTGGATTTTTCAAACTCGCAGAATCGAATTTTAAAATAGTGGACAGAAACTAGATTTAACTAAAAAGAAAAATCCAGATTTGAACGGGTGGGCTAGCGCGGGAAAAGACTTGGGCTGGCCAAGTGGCGCTCCGCGGCACGAGGCTCAGCTGTAAGGGGGGTCCCGCTTGTCAGCGGCACTTAACACGGGAAACGGTACTCGCGCTGTGGGTCGTAGGATTAGAAAGGAGAACGACGGCTGAGGGTCGTCGTCGACGACGAACAGGTCGCCGCTGAGCTTGAACCCTAGCGGCTTGGTGGGGGTCTGTTGGGGACGTACCAGGGCTCCAGCGGGGTCGGCGAGGCGGGCAAACGAAGTGGAAGACGACGGCAAGGTGAGGCGCGGTTGCGGTGGAGCTTGGGGTGGTCACAATCAGCGGTGCCCTTCTCCTCCAGAGGCGGTGGCTCCGGCTCCAATTCCGGCGAGGCAGAGCTCGCCTTGCTCCAGAGAGGTGAGGGGAGTGGAATGGTGTGGAGAGAAGAGGCTGGGGAGGGCTCATTTTATAGGCCCGACGGTGAGACCGAGCAGGATGGGCAGGCGACGGTGGGGACATGGCTACGGCGGAGTAGAGGCATGGCTGTGGGTGGCGATCGACGTGTGGTTCCCTAGTGGTGCTCTAGGCATTGAATGCGGCCATAGGGGCGGTGGCATGCGGTCTGGGCGAGGTGGCGCTTTGCGCGGCAGAGGCGGCGGTGTCCACGGCGAGCGGTGGCTGTGAGGCGTTGGGCGACCAGCGGGGGTGTCTAGGGTGCTCGCCAGGTCGTGGCGGAGCGGCAGGCGCGGGCTGCGGCCAAGGGGCGGTCTGTGCGAGCGGGGACAGAACGCGCTCTGGGGGTGGCACCGGCATGGTGCGATGGCACTGGGCGCGGGCTTTCCCCGGTGGTCCACGGCAGGGCTTGGCTCGGGCAGGGGACAGAGACGGGCGGTGAGGTGTGGGCTACCTCCTAGACATGGAGAGAGAGGCGGGAGAGGGCTGCTGCGGCGAGTGCACGGTCGGCCGGCGAGAGGGTGCTTGGCATGGCATGGCAATGCAGCTAGGGGTAGGGAAGATGCTGGTGTGGGTCTGGTTGGGCTAGAGGGGGGACAAGATGATCAAAGCACTTACAAATTGCTAGACAAAATCAGCCCAAAACAGTATTAGTTAGGCCAATATGATCCTGCCAGCAAGGTGTTTGACAAAATGGCTGAAAGAGAAAAAGTTTTGAATTTTGGTTTCAAATTTTTTGAGTGATCTCCACTAGTGCTAGGTAGTCTCTGGTTGCAAGGGTTTTGAAGGTGGAGCTCAAAAAGATGGGTTTTGAAATAGGGGTGATCTATGCATATGCATTAGATTCAATTTTTAAATGTCATTTAAAATAAGTTAAAGCATGTTTTTAGCAGATCAAAAGGTGGGCCTTGGTACCTCATTATGTGTACTAGCAAGGGGTACAAAGATCAAGAACTGTTTCTGTTAAGAAATGAGTGCTAGGAACACTCTAAGTAGTGTAGTGGATTAAAATGGCCAAAATGACCATTCCTCCTTTTTAATTCTTTTTGATTTGATTTTCTTTAGGAAAAGTTTGGGAATGATGTAGATGATGTTTAAATCACCTAAGCAACATTTTACAAGCATTGGATCACTCAATCATGGCAATTCAAACAACTCCTATTTTAAATGCACACATATATGAATGCTTTCATTTTAAATTTGGAGAAGTTTTTGTTAACCCCATTTTTGGTTGATTTGATCTTGATAAGCTTGGATTGAAGTTTTGAGATGTTACATAGAGTATGCAATTTGTAAAGAAGATATAAAACAGGTAAAAGAGATTAGGATATGTAATAGAGTTCAGGAAGTGGTGGCTTGTCTATGATCAGCAATAAGTCCCTGGACTTCTTCAGATGACCAAGAATACCCAATAATAATAATAATAAAAGAAGTCCCTTCCTTCTTGTTGTCGGACAGTCACACTATCGTCGTCATCGGGTATACATGCAAGCAGACAAGTCCAAAATCAAAACAAGACATTCAAGCATCAAACCATACAGAAAACACATATAATAAATGCTACTGGACTTGGGAGTTTTGGAGGGGTTGGGTATTGGTGGTGGAATTTACTAAATTGCCACTCGGGTGTTTTCTCTTGGAAGATATTTGTCTAGGATAGATACATGGGGCTTGGATTAGGGTTCTTTGGTTCGTAGGTTATCAATGGATAACCATGACATCCTCAGATAGGTCTTGACAAGACAAAACCATCACAAGTGGTTTCACTTGATTATCACCTTTCTAGATTTAAATATGCTTTTTACAGTGAATTGAACTCTAGTTTGAGGAAATAATTCACCAGAACAGTTATGGAGCTCCTAAAATTATTTCCTTGGATGGTTTGTTAGTACTTGCTGTACTGAACCACCTAGAGTTGGAATCAAGTCAAAATAATTACCAGAATGCCCTTAGGAAATTCCCAAAGACAGTTATGTATGGTTCTTCTCTTTTTTACCAGATTAAAACTACAGGATATATTGAGTTGGTTCCAAAGGAATGTGGTAGGTATTTAGAATACCTTTCTGTAGATATTGGATTCACTCATTTTGCAGTTGCCAAACTCCAGGAGTGATTTATTTAGTGAAAATACCCATCACAGAGGTATTTAATTCACTAAAATACAACCAGAGCTCAATAAATTTTGAGCTGCCGGGGTTTGGTACATATTGATAGTAGGAGGTACTGGGAATTGGAATCAGGTCAATACCACATTTGGTTAGACCTAGGGAATTTACCTAAGATAGAAAGTTGCTAGATTTGTTATTTTTGTTAAGGGCATAACACAGTTCACCTTGGGATGAGACTTATGCTGGAGAATAGGTATTTCAAATACCTCTAAGTAGGTATTTGGTTCATCTCAAATGGAAATGGCTAGCTCACAGAGGAATTTAATTAGTGCAAAGTATACTCTGCAGCAAATTAAATACCAGAAATTAAAGGAAATTATTTTGGACATGGGGTTGCCTCTGCATGTTTGAGAAAAAATCAGAGAACCACCATAAATTTAGATCTAGGCATTTGGGTGTGATTTACTAATTTAATTAGATTTAAACCTGCTGGTATATTCTCTGGATCTAGAAATAAAGAAAAAGGAACTGGGTGGCTAGGCTAGATCTGTCTGGGGAATGGGCCGTAGGGGAAGATTCGGCCCACGGAGGGCAGCGCGACGCGCGGGAGCTGGCGCTCGAACCTGCCAGGCAGGGCCCGACGGTCAGCGAGAGGAGGGGGCCGAAGGGGTATCGGCCAGATCTGGCCGTTGGATCAAGTTTCGATGGACGGCCTAGGGTCGTCGTCTACGTGAAACAGGGCGCCGGCGGCGAACCCTAAGCAGCGGCGGAGGGAGGAGGTGGGAGCTCACTAGAGGGCTCGGGGAAGGTCGGGGATGGTGCAGGGTGACGCGGTCGACGACGGCGAGCAGATCGGTGGGCGGCACGAGGTGAGTTGACGCGGGAAGGTAGCTCGCGCGACGGCAGCCGAGGAGGATCTCGTCGGTGCTCTGTGGCAACGGCGGAGGAGATGGTCCTAGGCAGAAAAGAGAACACCATTAGATGCAGGAGAGCAAGGAGAACTCAGGGGCCGACATGCAGAGAGAGTGGAGCAAAGGGGGAAGTGCCTTGCTCGATTTTTGGGAGGAGGCCGAAGCTTCCTCCTCTTCTTCTCTCGGGAAGCACAGGGCTGGGGAGGGAGAGTGGAGCTGGGGAGGGTGAGGGGGAGTGAGAGGGAGCAAATGAGGGCAGGGAGCAGGCTGGGAAGGGCTGCTGGCCTTTATACCAAGAGGGAGAGATAGGTGGGGTGAATTACCATTTAGGACAAGGGGGAGGGAAATGCTGGCCAAGGTTTGGTCTAGAGGCAGGTGGGGAGAGGTAGGATGGTAATTGGGTCACGCTGGATCAGAGAGAGAGGGGTGGCATCAGTGGTAATTAGTGGGTGTAGATCTTTTGTAAGATTTGGGGATTACTTCCCTTCTTAGCATTAGGACAAGGGCAAATTGGGGAAGGCTTAATGTAGAGCTATAGTGGGGCTCGACCAGTGGTGTGTCTTGATATTGAGGAAAAGCTTTGATCAAGTTTTGATGGAGTTTTGGAAGTGGTTAGAGTAGTGGTTTGCTTATTTGACAAAAATAGATCTAATAGATGGTTCTGAAGGAAGTCCAAAATCTTGCATTGTACTAGAGGAGAATATGGTACTGGTGAGTAGAGGGGGTAAAGGTTGACTCCTAGGATTTATTAGGGATTTTTCAGAGGAGTTTTAGTCCTCCTAAATCTAATTACTCAAAAAGGACATAAATGATTTCTTGGGGATCATTTGATAAATTTCCATTGGACAAGGATGGATTTTGGTGTGGAAGGGTCCCAAATCTGAATACACATTTAGGAGAATTTTACCAAGATTTATAGAGACATAGAGGTAATTAAAACAATTATTATTCCAATTCAGCCATTTAAGAAAATGGGCAAAAAGGAATAATAAAGTTTCTCAAAAATATTTATTTTTGAGATGGAAAGATAGGCTATGTGTTGTGGGACTCGCATGAGTCAAAATTTGGGGAAGTGGTTTGGTAAAAACCAAAGTTTCTTTTATGGAGGGAGTTTTAGAGAATTTGACTATTTAAGGAATTAAATAGTTTTGGGGCCATAATAATTATGGAGAATTATTGGTAAATATTGGTGGTCAAGGTAGGTGGTGTAGACAAGGTTTAGCAAGCATTTGAAACCTTGTGGACTAAAATTCCAACTTGAAATGGATGGAAAACAAGGAGTTGATGATCTAGGGTGGTGTTATTTTTATACCACCAAAACATGCTTGCATCTTGGAGCTCAGAGCTCACCTTGGTGCAAGGGATAGATGGTTAGGTATACCAGGTCATATGGATGATCATGACAGAAAGATTTTGAATTAATTGTATTTGAGGTGATCTTGAATTGATGGCAAAGTTTGTTGAAATTAAGGCTGCCATGTAAAATGAGTCATGATGCCTTCTAAACCATGTGGGTTTAATCAGCACAGAGATCCACTTGGAGCATGGAAAGTAGGTTCTGATAGACATCAATGAGTGGAACAGAACCATGCATAGAGTTGGTCAATAGAGGTTTGGATGGTGGTGTGAGCTTCTAGCAAAGTTGGCATGATGACTAGTTTTGCAGGAAATGTTATTTTCTTGTCTGCAAAACCATCATGGACAAGTGGGTTGGAGGAGGATATAACCAAGGTAAAATGTGGGCCTTGGTATTCCTTAGGATGTTTAACAAGATGGTTCAAGTGCATTTCAAAAAATTCACATGGTTTGGGAAAAGGAGGCATTCAAAAAGGTGATGTTGGAACTGTTTCCAGACTTAGTCAAATTGGGCAGTTTTGAGGATTTTGACTAGAGTATAAGAGGGAATGTTCTTGGAGGAGTTGCAAGGTATTAGATCTTTAACAAGTGGGTGATATATAAGTGTAGAGTGAGTATAAGAGATCCTTGCTTGATATTGGTCTTTAGGATCTTGGAGACATCTAGAAAGGAAATCCTCATAATAGATCTGGTTGAGGGTTTTAGATGATCACCTAGTGGCTAGGGATCACAACAAGATTTGCTTTCTTGCTTAGGGATTGATGATTGGGGGACATATAGGTTCTAGTGATGAGCTCCTAGAGTGGCTCATACTACTTCCTAAGCAAACACAACAATCAGCAGATCAAGGCAACTCATCAGACAGCAGATCAAGGCAACTCATCTTAGACTAAGAATAACCACTAATGAGGTTACCATCAAGCTTAGCTTGAGGTCAGGTTAGGTCATTTTGAAGATGTTGAGTTTTGCATAAGGTGAGAGTCCTTGGTATCTTTACCAAGGGTAGAATTCAAAGGCTTTGAAAGGAGGTTTGATAAAGCTAGAGATAAGATTAGTTGAGTGCTTTGTCTTGAAAACATAAGGAGATTGTATTATATATCTCTCCATAGTTTTGTTAATAGAAGCTACCAAAATAGTTTTGGTTACATAGGCATCTTGGTTCCTGTTTTGAAATGCCAGAACGTTTGAGAATATGTAAAGTAAGCCAAGATAGTTTTGGTAAATAGCTTTTGCCAACTGAGGTTGAGGTAAGGAGTATCCTAAGATACACGTCATAAGCACAAGTGCAAGAAAACAACCTGCAAGCACTGCACCAAGCACAAGAAAAAGTTTTTGTTCCCCCTGATTTTTGCATTCAGGACAACTAATTAGGGTTGCTGAAATTGGGATGTTACAGACCTTTCCCCCTTAATAGAATCTCGTCCCGAGATTCCGGAGAGTAAGGTTAGGGGATTTGTCTCGGAGTTAGTACCATGTGTTTCTTGCGGGCTAACTTGTCGACCTTGTCTTTGAACAGAAACATCTTGTTAGCGAGGTTGAACTCCAATCTTCTTGAAACTCGGGGATCGAGCTGGCTTCAACCTTTCTTGCGGGGAGGCATCTTTCGGTTGTAAGGGTCTATGGCACTTCCCTTAAGTGGGTTATTTAATCCAAGTCTGTGACCAAGTCTGTAAAGTCTGGGATACGTCTGTGCTCTGAGATCTGTGTCTTCGGGTCTCATGGTCGGGCAACAAGGTTATCTATTTTGCGAGAAAGATGCAGTTGTTCCCCCTTAGGATTCGACATGGGTAGGTCGGAGAGTCACAACTAGGGGACTTACTTAAGAAGGTGGCAAAAGTAGGTCTCAAGGTAGCATAGGACAACATAGGGAGGGCGGCTTCCTAGCCGTCTTTATAGGGGGACAGGGACTAGATTACTACAGACTGCACTCGTCGACTATCAGGAAGTCCTGGAGGGGTGAAAGGGCTTCTCTCTTGGTATTTACTTCCACGAGGCGCTGTCACTTAGGAAGGCGAGGGACATCTTCAGTCTTGAGCTGCGTGGGAGCGAGCGGTAAGGTGACCATCTTTTCTGTCGCAGGGGACCTTGGATGTCTTCGAGCTGATCTGCCAGGTAAGTCTGGGCGGGCTTACCCTCGGGACATTCTGTGCTGAAGTGACTGGGTAGTCCACACGTGAAGCAGAGGTTAATCGTTCGTCGTAGTTGAGTTGACGACTTTTCTAGGTTGACATCGGAAGGTTGACGGGCCTTCTCAATGAGGGGATACAATGGGCATTTGATAGGGGCATGGTCTTGGCCTTCGCAGAGGAAACAAGTGATAAGTCGAGTTGGGCAAACTTTTTGGGAATGGGGTTCTCCACAGTTGGGGCAGCAGCCGGAACATCTGTTGGCTTGGTGTCCTTCTTCTCCGTAGTGGCTACATGCCTTCTTCAAGTTTCCGGTCTTCATGGCCATCCTGTGGGAGGTCTTATTGGTGGCAGACGAATCGGGTTGGGTCTAAGGCAACGACTTGGGTAAAACAGGCAAAATGGAACAAATCAAGCAATCATAGCAATCAAGGAAGTCATTACATACCAACCAAATCTGCACCCGAGGGTGCTAATAGTACTTAGACATTACAAAACGCATTCAGGGACGATACATGACTCTACCCTATTGCTAGAGGGGAGAGTACATCAACGCGGGTGATTACTTGGAGGGTGCATCTGCGGAGTCGAGGCTAGCTTCTGGCAGGTCAGTGGAGGTTTCATGCGCCTTCTTGAGGGGCTTGAACCTACGGAGGTACTGACTGACGGTGGTGCACTTCCTGCTTTTCTTGGGAGCGGCTTCCCTCGAGGTTCCTTCAGTTGCAGTTCTTCGTGCTTGATTCCTTTGCAGGGTTTCCAGAGCTTCTTTACGGGTGAGAATGGCTTGCAGGCGACGGAGCTCCATCTGGGAGTGGCGGTATTCATCAATAACTGCGGTTAACGCCTCATTGCTAGAGTAGCTGTAACTGGTCTGAAAGGAGAGAGCAGGATTCGCCAGGCTGGGGTCTTGAGTTCCTCCGGTGCAGTCGACATTACCCTTCATGGGGAGGTCGAAGGTTGTGGGTTGTCTCATCTCTGGGAGGGAACTATGGATGCGCATCAGAGCTTCTCGGGCTACCAAATCAATAGCCAGTACGGGACTAGGCATCCGAGGTCCGGTGGAGTAGATAGGGCTTCCATTGATTCCTGGCTTGGCTAGTATGACAATATGTCCCACATAATCTCCTGATTCTAGTCCCTTGGGGAGGGTGTAGATAGGTTTCTGCTGGTAACTGCACAGTTGCATCGAGTCCCATAGGATTTGGGGAAATCCAATCTTCAGCCACTCTTCATCAATAGGCTCCATCTACAGAAGGGTTTAGGTTCAGGTTGGGTTAGTGACAGGTGTGCAGGATTTTAAGCTTATGAAATCAGATTGATTTAAGTAGTTTTTCGAAATAGAGGGGGAGAAGACATAAGCACTTTTGCAAATAGTCATCTTTTCTCCCTTGTCTTTTGGAAAATAGGCTTGTCGTTTCCTGTCTAATGCCCATGCTAACTAAGGTCTCCTATAGTCAGGATGGCTCTGATACCAGGTCTGTGGGCTCCTCGGATTATTCATCCGAGAAATCCTTGTTATGCATACATCCATGTTCCCATGATCAGTGAGCCGTGGAACATAACTGACAGGTACCATTACAACATCCGAAACATAACGAAAATGCAAGACTTACATAGGTGCCATTATGGCTACATCATTATTAGCAGCGGAACAACGCCAAGCTACAACATTATGGCTACATCATTATGGCTACATCACGCCTCAACCTACAGGCAGCTGACTAGGAAGACGGCCTAGCTCGATGGACGTCACCTTACTCCTGAAAGTCTGGCCAAGTAAATAGCCAGGGACAAAGCCGTGAGTACTTTTGAATGTACTCGCAAACCACCGAGATAAGTGAACAAAGGAAATGCAGTTCTGGTTGTGGCGTGATAGCTGTATCTAGGGTTGCTTTTGAAAATCCTACACTAACATTGAAGTTATGGCATCTCCATATCTTTGTTGAAAAAGAGTTTTGAAAACATGCTTCTGTTTTATAAATTAAGACATCTCCATATCTTTGTTGAAAAAGAGTTTTGGAAACAGTTTTGTGGGGAAAACCCTTTTTAAACATCTTCGACCCCACAGGTCCAAAACAAAACCTTCGAACTCGGGTTCCCCCGGAATCGTCGTCCTCAGAGTACTTGTTTCCCAAACAAGCACGGTTTGGGTACTCCTAGCCAACACCTTTACAACCGTCCTTGACCGTGGACACGGTTATTCGAATAGGTTATACTCTGCAGAGTTTGCACACTTTACCCACAAGAATCAATACATCCGCCAGGATACAACCACGGCCCACTACCGCAGTAGATGGGGGGTCCGGATAATCAAACCTAACCTTTCGTTTATCTACACTAGCAAAGCATGCTTTTCCTCTTGGGTTTGTTCTCCCCGGCAACGAGTATGTGGCTCCCAGCCATAGTCCTTCCTTCCGTACACGCGCATACCCAAGCCGCAACTTGGCATATACCTTAAATCTGGAGACTCCATTTCCTTATGTACTACCTAAGTCATACCGTCCGCGGGAGACCCAATTGTTGCACTGGCCTCCTGCCAGGTCAGGCTCACTCTTGCCGAAGCAACCGACAGGCTTCAGATCCGTGATCTAGGACGCCTGCCCGGTCTTCCAGGGATTTCTCCCTATAAGCATAGTAGAAGTGCCTCGGCTAATGCGGACAAACTACGGGTTAAGCCCTAGCTACCTGGGGTAATGTGGATGCGCGGGTTAAGCCCTAGCTAAAGGCATAGAACATCCCAATCATCTTCTCGTTTCTCCTCATCACCATTTTTGTTGTTAAAACTTCCGCTGGGAACGATGCCTCTTCCCAGGGTTTTACAAAGCCGTTTTTGAAACATTTGTAGTGGGGAAAAATCCAAAACAGTTATTTTCTCAAACCGGGGTTTCCAAGGAGGTAGGATGCTAACCATCGTACTCTCGGTCTAAAAGGGTAAAATGGTGGGTACATCGGGGTGGTGCCTCGAAGGACACGAAATCATAATTTGGAGGAGCCAAGTTACTACCGTAGTATTTGTAAAACAAGACATGCAGGTAGAGTATGCAAGTTATAAAGAGGATATAAAACAGGTAAAGGAGAATAGGACATATAACAAAGTTCGGGAAATGGTGGCTTGCCTGTGATCAGCAATAAGTTCCTGTACTTCTTCAGATGACCAAGAATACGAAATAATAATAATAATAAAATAAGTCCCTTCCTTCTTGTCGTCAGACACTCACACTATCGTCGTCATCGGGTACACCTGCAAGCAGACAAGTCCAAAATCAAAACAAGACATTCAAGCATCAAACCATACAGAAAACAAACATACGGAAAACTACTGGACTTGGGAGGGCTTTGGAGGAGTGGGCTTCAAATGGTGGAATTTGCAAGATTGCCACTGTAGTGGTTTCCATTTGGAAGATAGTTTTCTAGGGTAGATACAAGGGACTTGGGTTAGGGTTCTATGGTCAGTAGGTTACCAAAGGGTAAAAGTGATATCCACAGATAGGTCTTGACAAGACAAAACCATCACAAGTGGTTTCAATTGATTATCACCTTTCTAGATTTAATTGTGCTTTTTATAGTGAAATAAACTCTAGTTTGAGGAAATAATTCACCAGAAAAGTTCTGGAGCCCCAAAAATTATTTCCTTGGATGGTTTGGTAGTACTTGCTGTACTGAACCACCTAGAGTTGGAATCAGGTCAAAAGAATTACCATAATGCCCTCAGGAAATTCCTAAAGGCAGTTTTGTATGATTCTTCTCCTAATCACTAGATTAAATCTACAGGAGCTATTGAGTTGGTTCTAAGGGCAGGTGATAGGTATCTAAGATACCTTTCTGTAGGAATTCGATTCACCCTTTTGGAGTTTCCAAACTCCTGGAGTGATTTAATTAGTGAAAATACCCTTCACAGGATTATTTAAATCACTAAAATTCATCCATAGCTCAGTAAATGCTGAGCTGCTAGGATTTGGTAGATATCAGTTCTGGTGTGTACTGGGAGGTGGAATAAGGTCCATACCTCACTTGGTTAGACCTAGGGAATTTACCTAAGACCATTAGTTGCTAGTTTTGTTATTTTTACTAAAGGCAGAAAACAGTTAACCTTGGGATGGGACCTATGCTGGTAAGTAGGTATTTCAAATACCTTCCAGTAGGTCTTTTGTTCAACTCAAAAGGAGTTGTAAAACTCACACAGGAAATTAATTAAGTGTACCAGATATATTTTAGCAGAATAATTGCCAGTAATTAAAGAAAACTATTTTGGCCATGGGGTTGCTTCTGCATGTTTGAGAAAACACCAGAGAACCACCATAAATTTGGATCTAGTCATTTGGAAAAGGTTTACCATTTTATTTAGATTTAAACCTAGCAGAAACATTTCTGGAATAAAAGGATCTGTTAAAAGAAAAAGAAAAAGGGGTGCACTGGGCTGGATCTGGGGACTATTGGGCTGCAGAGGGGGATTTGGCCCACGGCGCTCAGCGGGGCATGTGGGAGGAGGGGTTTTGAACCTGACGGGCGGGGCCTGTCGGTCAGCGGCAGCGGGACACGAAGGGGTATCGGCCGCTGTCGGCCGTTGGATCAAGTCACGATGGATGGCGCTAAGTCGTCGTCTACACGACAGAGGGTGGCCAGCGACGGGAAACCTAGGCGGAGCGGGGAGGAGCGGGGAGGATACCTGGGGGCTCGGGGGAGGTCGAGGAGGCGGCAGGACGACGCGGTGGTCGACGACGAGCCGAACGAGGTGCGGCAAGAGGGGATCTGACGCCGGGAGGTAGCTGGCGCGTCGGAGGCCGAGGGCGACCTCATCGGAGCTCAACGCCGATGACGGAGGAGGGGTTCCTGGATAGAAAGGAGAGGACCATTAGATGCAGGAGAGCAAGGGGAACTTAGGGGATGACATGCAGAGAGAATGGGGGAGGGAGGAGAGAGCCTTGCTCGATTTGGAGAGGAGGCCGAAGCTCTCCTCTTCTTCTTCCTCGGACAGCACAGAGCAGGGGAGAGGTAGGGCATGCTGGGGGAGGCAAGTGGGATGGAGTGGGGGCAAATGAGGGGCAGGGGCGAGCTGGGTGGCCTCTGTCCATATATACTAGGGAGGAGAGGTAGATGGGGTAAATTACCAATGGGGGCATGAGGAGGGCAATGCTGGCCAGTGATTGGTCCATGGGGAGGTGGAGAGGGTTATGATGGTCATTTTGGGCGTGCTGGATTAGAGAGGGAGGGAGAGCTGCTGTGGTAATTAATTAGATTAGATATTTGTAAGATCTTGGTTGTCTCTCTCTCCTTCTACTAGCACAAGGTAAAATGGGTAATTGTTGGGTGGTGCTATAGTGGTGATCGACCAGTGTGGTGTCCTGGTGCTAAGGATGAGCTTTGATCATGCTTTGGGGAAATTTGGAAGTGGTTTAGACTAGTGGTTTACTAGTTTGCCAAAATTGGTCCAATGGTGGGTTATGAAGGAAGTCCAATTATTTTCATTGGACCAGAGGGGAAAAGGTACTGGTAGATAGGTGAGGTCAAGGTAGACTCCTAGGATTTAATTGGGATTTTTAGGTGGAGTTAAAGTCCACTTAAATCCACTTAATCAAAAAGCGCAGAAGTGGTTTCTAGAAGGTTATTGGATAAATTTGCATTGGACAGGGTTAGGTTTTGATGTGGGAGCGTCCCAAATGTGAATGCACACTTAGGGGAATTTTCCCAAGATTTATTGAGGCTTGAAAGTAATTAAAACAATTATTATTCATATCATCCATTTAAGAAAATGGACAAAAAGAAATAATAGAGCTCCTGAAAAATAATTATCTTTGAGGTGGAAAGATAGGATATGATGGGTGGGGCTCACAGGAGCCAGAAGTTTGGGAAGTGGTTTGGTAAAAACCAATCTTTCCATTATATAGGGGGTTCTGGAGATTTTGACTATTTAAGAATTTAAATAGTTTTGGGGCCCTCATAATTATGGATAAATATTGGTGAACAAGGTAGGTGAGATACACAATGGGTAGCAAGCATTTGCAACCTTGAGGAATGAAAATTCCAACTAGAAAAGGATGGAAAATAGGGAGTTGATGATCTAGGGTGGTGTTATTTTTATACCATCAAAACATGATTGCATCCTGGAGCTCAGAGCTCACCTTGGTGCAAGGGATAGATTGATAGGTATACCATGTCATATAGATGACCATGGTAGGCAGATTTTGAATTAATAGTATTTGAGGTGATCTAGAATTGATGGCAAACTTTGTTGAAAATACGGCTGCCATGCAGAAAGAGTTAGGATGCCTTATAAACCATGTGGGCTTAAGCAGCACAAAGATTCAGATGGAGAAAGTGAAGTAGGTTCGGATATACATCAATAGGTAGATCACAACCATGCAGAGAGTTGGTCCGAAGAAGTTTGGATGGTGGTGTGAGCTTCTACCAAAGTAGGTATGATGACTAGATTTGCAGGAAATGTTATTTTCTTGTCCACAAAACCAACATGGACAAGTGGGTTGGAGGAGGATATAACCAGGGGCCAATGTGGGCCTTGGTAGTCCTTAAAATGGTTAACAATATGGTTCAGATGCATTTCTGAAAATGCACATGGTTTGGGAGAAGGAGGCATTCAAAAAGGTGATTCTGAAACTGTTTCCAGACTTAGCCAAATTTGGCAGTTTTGAGGAATTGTGACTAGAGTATGAGAGGGGATGTTCTTGGAGAAGTTGCAAGGTATTAGAGCTTTACAAAAGGGTGATATGGAAGTGTAGAGTGAGTAGAAGATATCCATGCTTGATATTGATCTTCAAGGACTTGAAAACATTTAGAATGGAAGTCCTCAGAATAGATCTGGTTGAGGGTTTTAGATGATCACCTATTGGTTAGGGATCATATCTAGATTTGCATTCTTTCTTAGGGATTGAGGAGTTGGAAAACACCTTGATCCTAGTGATGAGCTTCTAAAGTAGCTCATTCTACTTCCTAAGCAAACAATTCAAATAGCAGATCAAAGCAACTCATCAGACAGCAGATCAAGGAAACTCATCAGACAGCAGATCAAGGCAACTCATCTTATACTAAGCGTAACCACTAATGGGGTTACCATCAAGCTTAGCTTGAGGTAAGGTTAGGTCATTTTGAAGAGGTTGAGGTTTAAATAAGACGAGGGTTCTTGGTATCTCTACCAAGAGTAGAATTCAAATGCTTTGAAAGGAGATTTTGGTAAAGCTAGAGATAAGATTAGTTGAGTACCTTGTCTTGAAAACATAAGGAGATTGTATTATATATTTCTCCATAGTTTTGTTAATGGAAGCTACCAAAAATATTTTTGGGTTACATAGGCATCCTGGCTCATGTTTTGAAATGCTAGAATGTTTGAGAATATGTAAAGTAAGCCAAGATAGTTTTGGTAAATAGCTTTTGTCAACTTAGGTCAAGGTAAGGAGTATCCTAAGTTACACATCATAAGCACAAGTGCAAGCAAACAACAAGCAAGCACTGCACCAAGAACAAGAAAAAGTTTTTGTTCCCCCTGATTTTTGCATTCTGGACAACTAATCAGGGTTGCTGAAATTGGGATGTTACACCAACCACAACCATGCCATCGCAGACAAGAAGGACCAGACCCTCGCCATTCTCACCAAGGAGCTACAATCACTTCGTCGTCAATGTGACAAGAAGGATCGCACCATCGATCGTCTCCGCAAGACGGTGGCCGCTCTCGAGAAGACCATCCATGAACAGGAAATCCAGCTTGAAGCAAAGGAGGAGGAAGGTGAAGATATCCAGGGAGATCTTTACTCTTACCTCGGTGATGACAACGACTACCTGGAGGATAATGCCATGGAGTTCCACACTGATGATGATGATTCCGACTCCATTGATGATGATTAGATGCACTTGAGCACTACCATAGGAGTGAGTTGTACCGGTCCCACTGTATTGTCGTTTCACAGAATGGTTCTTAAAACCATCCGTTTTCTATTTGTGTTGTGGTGTGTGTTTGTATGGTGTGCTTTGAATGAATGAATGAGAGGAAGTTGTTAGTTGCAAAACCTGAGTCAAACTCAAAGTTTGAAGCTTTTGAAACAAAACCATGAACCTTAGAAATTTCCCTCTAATCTCACTATCTATCTTAATATTCAGATGACTCGTGGAAACCCCGGAGGAAGCAGTTCATCTCAGGACCCGATGCTGCAGATTCTGCAAATGCTAGTTTCTGACCGTGAAGCTAGTAGAGCCGAACATCAAGCCAACCTAGCCACTCTTCAATAGATAGCTCAGATGGCCCACAATAATCAAGGTCACGAAAACCAGGATCACTACTTAGGCCAAGATATCTCGAGCTCGTTGGGGAACCCCAAGAGGAAGGTATGATGAGCACAACAGCAAGTTTTCCCTCAGTTATGAAACCAAGGTTATCAATCCAGTAGGAGCAAGGAAACACCTCCTAGGTGTTGCTACCTGGCCTTGGCAGGGCGCACTACCGGTGCTAGCAGCAACGTGGAGACCTGCACAACACAACCACAGAAGTTTGCCCCCAACTTGCGATAAGGTTGAATCTCATCGGTTTTTCTGAAAACAAAGGATTAAACGTATCGAGTGGAAGAAAGTAATAGTTTGCAGAAAGTAAACACAAAGCAGTAAACAGTTGATTGTAGATTGATGATAAAAGAAAGGACCGGGGTCCATAGTTCACTAGTGGTGGCTCTCCTTAAGATAAATGACATGTTGGGTGAACAAATTACAGCGGGGCAATTGACTAACATCGAGAAACCAATATGCATATACAACTCATCTTGACTCCTTTGAGACTTGATTGGGCATTACAACATTATACATAGACCATAATCCAACTGCATCTATGACTAATAATCCACCTTCAGGTTATCATCCGAACCCCCTCTAGTATTAAGTTGCAAGGAACAGATAATTGCATTACGTATTGCGTGTAAAGTAAACAATATGATTCTTCTATCAACAAAGGATTGTTGTTTTCTCCCTAGTAGCAATAGCACATCTAGTACCTTAGAGATTTCTGTCACTTCCCCAAATTACTAGAGGCATGAACCCACTATCGAGCATAAATACTAACTCTTGGAGTTGCTAGCATCTACTTGGCCAAGATAGCTACTAACAACGGAAAGCATGCAAGATCACAAATAACAAAGACATAATAGAATCAATAATCAATCTGAAATAGCATCTCAATATCCATCGGATCCCCACAAACACAACATGTAGGATTACAAATAGATGATCTTGATCATGAACGGAGCTCACAAGATCTAAACAAGATAGCACAAAGGAGGAGAACCATCCATCTAGCTACTACATGGACCCGTAGTCCAGAGATGAACTACTCACGCATCACACTGGAGGCTTGCATGGTGATGAATAAGGCCTCCAGGGTGAATTCCCCTCTTCGGCAGGGTGCCGGGAAGAGCTTCAGATCCCTCCCGATCTAGGGATGGAGATGACGGCGGCTACAGACTTTTTCGTGGAATTTTGATCGGGTACTTAGGGTTTCTGTATCGGAGGCATCTTATAGGCGAAAGGGGAGGCTGAGGGGGTGCCGGAGGCGGCCAGACCACCCCCTAGCACGGGTCGGGCTAGGCCGCGCGGCCAGGTGGTGTGGTGGCCCCATGGCCCCTCTCCGTCTCGTATTTTGGCTCCTTGTATCCCTTGGTGAAAAACTGACTTTGGCTTTTGTCCCATCCAATTCAGAGAATATTCATTTTTTGACTTTCCTGAAACCAAAAATAGCAGAAAACAGGCAGCTGGCACTGTGGCTCTTGTTAATAGTTTAGTCCAAGAAAGTGTATGAAAAGTACTCCAAAGTTGGAACAAAACATAATAAAGTAGATAAAAACCAAGCATGGAACATCAAAAATTATGGATACGTTAGCAATGTATCAACATCCCCAAGCTTAACTCCTGCTCATCCTCGAGTAGGTAAGTGATAAAAAGAAATAATAATTTTTAAAGTGACATGCACCATCATAAACTTGATCAAAGTATTTGTAACACATTGATATCTGGGATCATAGTACTTCAATCATAACATGAAAGATGGAGTTCTAGCAATAAGACAAAGCAACTAAGTTGCAACATGAAAAGGCACAAACAAAAGATTCATGGATAATAATGCTTTGCAAGATGTTTGTTTGTTTCACATAATGAAAACATAGCAAAGTGGCATTCAGCTTGTCCCTCATAGAGTAGCAAATATAAATGCACAGGACACCTTCAAAGTTCATAAGAGTGACTAGATACAAATAGTTTAAAACAAGCAATATCAAAGTTATGCATCAATCAACAAGTCCTGGGACAATGCACATAGAACTAAGAATGGCCACTATGCTCTCAAAATAGGTGCATAAAGATAGAAGGTTGAGACTCAATATAAAAGTGGAAGAAAGGCTTTAATAGAAGGAAGCAGAGATTCAAGTTTCATAAAGAGCTTTCAAAAATTATGGTACTTACTAGCTTTAAGCTCTCATTGCCCCTATCATAAGCATCTTTAAGTGATTAAGGTTAAAGTGAACAAACTGTGGAGTATATGCTTCACGAAGTATAAGTTGGAAATCTCATGTCCCTTGAATACGACGGCTGCTCCTCACGCTACTCAAGTTTAGTTACCGGTAAGTCCTTGTCATAGTAAGTACATGTGTATCATAGAGAACCGCCAACGGGGTACCCCTTGCCCGATGATACGGAAGAATCCCCATATCAAAATGACAAGGCAAGCAGACAACAAGCATATCAGCAATCTTCTTATTTACCATGGGAAAATGTTGCTTTTTTCTCTCTTTCCTCTTTTCTCATATATCTTTTTTTTATTTTTCTTTTCTTTTTCTCTTTTTTTTCTCAATGACTCTTGTTTTATTTAAGAAGAATGCTTCATAGATAGCTCATTATGGTTACACTACAGGTTTCCACCATGACAGCATGGATTAGACCAGCGACCTAGGCGTTTCTCTAACACACATACATAAATCCATGGACTTACAAGCTCCCCTTTCATTTCACATCGATGGCATCCATAGATACAAGAGCATGATATCAACTAGGTACAAAGTACAACTGCAATGTTGAAAGCATTCCCCATGACAGCATGGTTCTGCTAATCCCCAACATATAAGTGCAAGCATATACAACATAGACGACACAATGGTTCAAGTTTATTAAGGGCAAGAAAAGTAAAGTGTGCCATCAAGTTCGTGAGAGCTTTAATCACTAGTTTTCTCATAACAAGTTTAATTCGGAAGGTAAACAAAAGCATGAATATACTTGGAATATCATATGCTAATAGGTAGGTATGGTGGACTCTTTGGAATAACTTGGTTTTAGGAGTTGGATGCATGAGTGGAACTCATACTTGGTTGTGGAGGCTAGCAAAAGACTGGGAGCAACCAACTAAGAGAGCACTAATGGCCATAATCATGCAGAGCGACAAAACATCATTAATGAAAGCATAAAGTGATACTATAAGTTGAAAACTAAAGGATCATAAAGGCTATGGTGACTTGGGATAGTCATAGCATGGTGTGAGCATGTGCCAAGTCAACCCAAATAAAGCATCAAAGGAGAATACCACAATACTATGATTTAATATGCTAAAACAACGCATGATTCTTCAAAGGCACATTAAGCAATCTCAATTGTTTATAACACATCATGCTACAGCAAAGAATACTAAGCATAAAGCCAAAACAATATCAAGCATGGCATGACAAAGCATAGGCCACAGTCAAAAACAAGCTCTCTTTACCACTTAAGTATGAACTTTCCTACTCTTTTCCAATCCAAACCAAACTATTTGAAAACCAATGTATGAAAGAGGGGGTCCAAACAATTTATTCAGCAAACTAAGAAAACCAAGCAAACAAAAAACCAAAACTAAAACTAAAAATAAGACGCTCTAAGAACAACACAACTGTGCATGAAATAATAAAAATGAAGTGTTTGGAAGAAACCTGAAATTTTTATTGATGAAGAAGGGGATGCCTTGGGCATCCCCAAGCTTTGACGCTTGCACTTCTTGGATATTTCTTGGGGTGGCACGCGTGGCATCCCCAAGATTGAGCTTTAGTCCATCCTTCATCTCATTACTCATTGCTTCCATACTCCTGAAATTTTTCCTTCATACAAAACTTCACACAATCTTTATTAGCAACATTAGTGCACTCAAGATAATAAGTCTTTAGGTTCAGCTTCAACACCAATAAAATTTCCATTAAAACACAAGGTACTGTAGCACTTCCCTCAAACAGCTCAATTCCCCAAAAGAACTCAAAAAGGAACCAACAAGAAGCAAATGCAAATAATGGCAGAAATCTGTCAAATCAGACCAGCAGGTAAAAACGAATTTTTTCGAAGACCTTCTGTTGCTCAAAGCGAAAAGTGTTGAACTAACAAAAGTTAGATAACAACCTGGGGCAGAAGCACAAAATTTGACGCCTCAAAAAGACATATAGAGATTTTACACGAATTTTTACGGTGGAGCACAGAAATCTGTTTCGGGGTAGCAACTTTCCCAATCATTACTTCTCTCACATTAGAGGTTACTCTTGGCACAATAAGCAAATAAAAAGAATAAGGAGCGGTTATTACAGAAGTAATAACTTCCAAGACTCCTCTAAAACTTTTGGGTTATCTCCCAATAAGTACTTTTCTTTAATGCCGTTAAGTTAGGCGTAAGAAAGAAGAAAAAGAATCAAGTGTTCTCAAATAAAGAAGCATTATTTTGTTTTCATAGGAGAGACAAAAGAAATCTTCTCTCTCTGTTTAGGGAAGTGTTCTATACCTTTCTTGAGTGGGAGTTGATATTTAATGGTGGCTTCTTTCATATCAATAATGACACCAACAGTTCTAAGAAAAGGTCTTCCCAAAGTAATAGGACAAGAAGCATTCCATTCAACGTCGAAAACATAGAAATCAATAGGGACATAGGCATTGTTATACATAATAAGAACATCATTAATACTCCCCATCAGTTTCTTTTTAGCATTATCATCAAGTGGGACATTCAAATAACAATCTTCTAATGGTGGAAAATCAAGCATATCATAAATCCTTCTAGGCATAATAGAAACACTACTATCAAGATCACATAAAGCTTTGAAATCAAAATCATTGACTTTCATATTAATGATGGGTTCCCAACCATCTTGCTGTTTCATAGGAATAGAAGCTTTATGTTTTATCTTTTCTTCTTTAATTTTTATGAGAGCATCAGTAATGTGTTTTGTAAAGGCCATATTCATAGCACTAGCATTAGGACTTTTAGCAAGTTTTTGTAGGAACTTAATTACATCAGAGATATTGCAACCATCAAGATCAAAATCATACTTACCATTTAGAGTAGTAGAGCTATTACTAGCCTCAACACTAGTGTTAGTGATAGTAGAAACACTAATGTTTCTAGCAATTTCATCTTCTCTTTCCCACTTAGCATGCAATTCAGCTAGTAATCTAACATTTTCATCAATTCTAACTTGTATGGCATTAGTAGCAGCAAAGGGATTCTCATTAGTTTCAGGTTTAGCAGCCATTTTATTCAAAGAAGATTGAGCTTCAGCCAATGATGCTATATTTCTTTCAGCATTAGAGAGTGTTTTCTCAATAGTTTTATTGAAAGCAGTTTGTTTACTAATAAAGTCTTTCAGCATAACTTCAAGTTTAGAGGGAGCACTCCTATTATTGTTGTAGGAATTTCCATAAGAATTACCATTGTTGGGTGGATATGGCCTATAGTTATTATTACCAAAAAAATTCATGTAGGCATTGTTGCTAAAATTATTATTTCTTATAAAGTTCACATTAACTTGCTTTTCTTGAGCAACCAAAGAGGCTAAGGAAACATGATTTGGATCAATATGAGTTTTCCATTAACAATCATAGACATAATAACATCAATTTTATCACTCAAGGAGGAGGTTTCCTCAATAGAATTTACCTTCTTACCTTGTGGAGCTCTTTCGGTATGCCATTGAGAATAGTTAACCATCATATTATCCAGAAGCTTTGTTGCAGCACCCAAAGTAATGGTCATAAAGGTACCTCCAGTAGCAGAATCTAGTAGATTTCTTGAAGAATAGTTCAATCCTGCATAAAAGGTTTGTATAATCATCCAAGCAGTCAGTCCATGAGTGGGACAATTCTTTACCAAAGATTTCATTCTTTCCCAAGCTTGAGAAACATGTTCATTACCAGATTGTTTAAACTTCATTATTTCACTTCTCATAGATATAATCTTAGCAGGAGGATAGTATTTTCCAATTAAAGCATATTTGCATTTAGTCCAAGAATCAATATTATTCCTAGTTAAGGAATTCAACCATTCTTTAGCTTTTCCTCTCAAAGAGAAAGGAAACAATTTAAGCTTAATGATATGTCCATCTATATCCCTATACTTTTGCATCTCACAAAGTTCAACAAAGTTATTTAGATGAGCAGCAGCATCTTCATTACCAAAACTAGAAAATTGTTCTCTCATAACAAGATTGAGTAAAGCAGGTTTTATTTCAAAGAAAGTAGCTTCAGGAACAGGTGGAGCAATAGGTGTGATCATGAAATCATTATTGTTGGTGCTAGTGAAGTCACACAACTTAGTATTTTCAAGATTGGTCATTTTTTGTGTTTTTAATAAAGAAAGCAAACTTGTAAAACTAATTTTTTTGTGTGTTTTTGATAAACAAACAAGCAAACAAAGCAAAAGTAAACTAAGCCAAACAAAAACAACAAAGTAAAGAGATTGGTTATGAGGGACTCCCCTTGTGAAGATGTCCTTGACTCCCGGGCAACGGCGCCAGAAAAAATTGCTTAGCCCAAGATATCTCGAGCTTGTTGGGGAACCCCAAGAGGAAGGTATGATGAGCATAGCAGCAAGTTTTTCCTCAGTTATGAAACCAAGGTTATCAATCCCGTAGGAGCAAGGAAACACCTCCCAGGTGTTGTTAGCTGGCCTTGGCAGGGCGCACTACCGGTGCTAGCAGCAACATGGAGACCTGCACAGCACAACCACAAAACTTTGCCCCCAACTTGCGATGAGGTTGTCAATCTCACCGGTTTTGCTGAAAACAAAGGATTAAACGTATCGAGTGGAAGAAATTAATAGTTTGCAGAAAGTAACCACAAAGTAGTAAATAGTTGATTGTAGATTGATGATAAAAGAAAGGACTGGGGTCCATAGTTCACTAGTGGTGGCTCTCCTTAAGATAAATGACATGTTGGGTGAACAAATTACAGCGGGGCAATTGACAAACATCGAGAAAGCAATATGCATATACTACTCATCTTGACTCCTTTGAGACTTGATTGGGCATTAAAAAATTATACATAGACCATAATCCAACTGCATCTATGACTAATAATCCACCTTCAGGTTATCATCCGAACCCCCTCCAGTATTAAGTTACAAGCAACAGATAATTGCATTATGCATTGCGTGTAAAGTAAACAATATGATTGTTCTATGAACAAAGGATTGTTGTTTTCTCCCTAGTACCAACAGCACATCTAGTACCTTAGAGATTTTTGTCACTTCCCCAGATTACTAGACGCATGAACCCACTATCGAGCATAAATACTAACTCTTGGAGTTGCTAGCATCTACTTGGCCAAGATAGCTACTAACAACGGAAAGCATGCAAGATCACAAATAACAAAGACATAATAGAATCAATAATCAATCTGAAATAGCATCTCAATATCCATCGGATCCCCACAAACACAACATGTAGGATTACAAATAGATGATCTTGATCATGAACGGAGCTCACAAGATCTAAACATGATAGCACAAAGGAGGAGAACCAGCCATCTAGCTACTACATGGACCCGTAGTCCAGAGATGAACTACTCACGCATCACACTGGAGGCTTGCATGGTGATGAAGAAGGCCTCCAGGGTGAATTCCCCTCTCCGGCAGGGTGTCGGGAAGAGCTTCAGATCCCTCCCGATCTAGGGATGGATATGACGGCGGCTATAGACTTTTTCGTGGAATTTTGATAGGGTACTTAGGGTTTCTGTATTGGAGGCATCTTATCGGCGAAAGGGGATGCCAAGGGGGTGCCGGAGGCGGCCAGACCACCCCCTGGTGCGGGCCAGGATGGGCGGCGCGGCCAGGTGGTGTGGCGGCCCCTGGCCCTTGTCCGTCTCGTTTCTGGCTCCTTGTGTCTCTCGGTGAAAAACTGACTTTGGATGTTGTCCCATCCAATTTGGAGAATATTCATTTTCTGACTTTCCTGGAACCAAAAACAGTAGAAAACAGGCAGCTGGCACTATGGCTCTTGTTAATAGGTTAGTCCAAGAAAGTGTATGAAAAGTACTCCAAAGTTAGAACAAAACATAAGAAAGTAGATAAAAACCAAGCATGGAACATCAAAAATTATGGATACGTTAGCAACGTATCAATCACCATGGATCCAAGCTCAAGAACTTTCAGAATACCAACCCACCAATCTTTAGTAAGTATGAGGATCCCTTAGATGCTGATGACTAGCTGCAAACCATGGAGAACAACTTGGGGGTCGCAAGAGTTGAAGCCAATGAAAAAGTACTGTTTGCCACCCATTATCTGGCAGGAGATGCAAGACCCTAGTGGAATAGCACCTGTACCATGAATGAAGGTCAGATGATGACTTGGGAAGCATTCAAGATCAAGTTCAGCCGGACTCATGTGCCTCAAGGTTTGGTCACCATGATGAGGGATGAGTTCAGGGAATTGAAGTAAGGAAGGATGACGGTAGTTGAGTACCGTGACAAATTTCTGTCCCTAGCTAGATATGCCCCTAATGAGATTAACACCGAAGCAAAGAAGAAGGAAAGGTTCCTGAATGGATTGCATGATGAGATGTAGACTGTGTTAGTCAACATCCGTTTTGCAGATCTAGAAGAACTAGTAGACTCTGCTATCCAGATGGAAGGGAAGATCAACCAAGCCAATGACAATCATAAGCGTCGCATGATTCACCAACCTAGATCCCATAATACCCAGAAATATCGCCCCAACCTGTCTGCAGGATATGCCCCAAGAAACAATAGACCCCCTATGTCCCGTCCAAGCTATCCCAATCATAGTGGAGGAAACTTAAAGTCTGGAGGAAACCACAACAACAACCCCGACAACTCCAATAACTTCAACCGTGCACCGCCAAAGTCCAACAACAACAACAATACTGCCCCAAAGACTGGAAGCAATGTTGTGCCAGTTGCAGGAAAAGACAAGTCCCAGATTACTTGCTTTGAATGTGGAGTCAAGGGTCACTACTCCAACAAGTGCCTCGAGGAGCTTGCAGCATCCACCAATGTGAATGAACGCGCTCAACACCAACGTCGTGTTCATTCTGGACGGAGATTTTCCCTAGGGAACTCGCTCAACCGCAATGGCCGTCTGTTCTAGATGAATGCTGAAGAAGCTCAGGATGCGCCCGATGTCGTGCTGGGTATGTTTTCTGTTAACTCAGTACTTGCAAGAGTGTTGTTTGATTCTGGAGCATCGCACTCATTCGTTACATAAGCATTTGCATGCACTAGTAAGATTCAACCAACAAAATTGAAGCATGTTATGATAGTTCAAATACCTGGTTCAACCACCAAAGCTAGACAAATTTGCAAGGTTGTACCTATCAGAATCCATGGAATATATTTTTATGCTAATCTAATAGTACATGGAACCAAAGGTTTGGAAGAAGTACTAGGAATGGATTGGATGTCGAAACATAAAGGATTGATCGACTGTGCCAAGAAAACCATAACCATGTCCAGTAGCTCTGGAGTATCAGTAAAGCATGTATCTGAGACTTTGCCCCGTCAATTCAAATGCAACAAGAGTCTAGCCCAACCAACCCCAGACCAAGTCAGAGTAGTCTGTGAATACCCCGACGTATTCCCAGATGAATTGCTCGGTATGCCCCCAGATCGGTATACTGAGTTGGTCATTGAACTAATTCCTGGAACATAACCAATAGCTCAGAGACCTTATAGTATGAACCCATCTGAATTAGTGGATCTGTAGAAGCAACTTGATGCTATGTTGGAGAAAGGTCTGATTCAACCAAGAACATCGCCATGGAGATCACCTATTTTATTTGTGGATAAAAAGGATGGAGGTAACCATTTGTGTATGGAATACCGGAAGCTGAATGATGTCACCATCAAGAACAAGTACCCACTGCCGAAGATAGAGGATCTGTTTGACCAGTTGACTAGTGCTAGAATGTTTTCTAAGATTGATCTTAGAACTGGTTCACATCAACTCAAGATTCGTGCAACGGATATTCCAAAAACTGCATATACGACCAGATATGGATTGTATGAGTATACGGTCATGTATTTTGGATTAACCAATGCCCCCACTTTTTTCATGAATCTCATGAATAAGATTTTTATGAACTTCCTAGATAAGTTTGTTGTTGTTTTTATCGATGATATTCTGATCTATTCCAAGTCAGAAGAAGACCATGAGCTACACCTAAGAACCATCCTTGATACCCTTAGAGAACATTAGTTGTATGCCAAGTTTTGAAAGTGTGAGTTCTGGTTGAAGGAAGTAGGATTCCAATGACATATTATGTCGGTAGGAGGAGTCGTTGTTGATCCTGCCAAGATTAAGGATGTTGAAGAATGGAAAGCCCCAACCACCCAAACCCAAGTCCGTGCATTTCTCGGATTCGCGGGATATTACCGCAAGTTTGTTGAAGGATTTTCAAGCATCGCAAGACCGATGACCCAACTATTGAAGAAAGATAAGAAATTTGAATGGACAGATAAATGTGAAGCAAGTTTTCAAGAGCTCAAGAAGAGCTTGATTTTAGCCCCAATTATGATTATGCCGGATATCAAGAAGCCTTTTGATGTGTATTGTGATGCATCCAAGATTGGTCTCGGATGTGTGTTGATGCAAGAAGGCAAAGTCATAGCATATCTATCCCGACAACTGAAGCAGCATGAGCAAAACTACCCTACCCATGACCTTGAACTAGCAGCCATAGTTTTGGCATTGAAGACATGGTGTAATTACCTGATGGGTAACCGCTGTGAGATTTATTCGGATCACAAGAGTCTGAAGTATATTTTCACCCAGAAGGAGCTGAATATGAGGCAAAGGATATGGATATAGTTAATCAAGGATTATGACCTTGACATTCACTATCACCTCGGCAAAGCCAATGTGGTAGCGGATGCTCTTAGCAGATTGCCGTGTAGATTAAACACCATGATTAAAGAAGCTCAACCAAGTTTGCATGAAGAGTTGGAGCAGTTTAGAACAAAGCTAGTTAGCAAGGGATTTTTATCTACCATTGAACTTCAACCCACTTTTATCGGTCAGATAAAGGAAGCGCAGAAAGGAAATGCAAGTATCGACGGAATCAAGCGTCGTATCGGTACAGGGAAGGTACATGGATTCACCGAAGATGAAGGAGTTTTATGGTACGAAGGAAGCATCTGTGTGCCAGCAGATTCCGAGCGGAAGCAAGTTATCATGCAGGAAGCTCATGATACTCTTTATTTTATCCACCCCGGAGGAACAAAGATGTATCAGGATTTGAAGGAGCAATTTTGGTGGCACAAGATGAAGAGAGAAATAAGAAGCTACATAGCTAAGTGTGATATCTATCAGCGAGTCAAAGCAGAACATCAACGACCCGCAGGACTTTTGAAACCCTTGTAGATTCCGGAATGGAAATGGGATTATGTCGGGATGGATTTTATCACCGGTTTACCTACATCCAGTAGGGGAAATGACTCTATTAGGGTCATAGTTGATAAACTGTCCAAGGTAACCCATTTTATACCTGTCAAGACCACCTACCAGAGTTCGAAGCTGGCAGAGTTGTACATTGCTAGAATCTCCAGTTTGCATGGAACCCCTAAGACCATAGTATCAAATCGAGGAACTCAGTTTACATCAAGATTTTGGTAGAAAGTCCAAGAAGGATTAGGAACCAAGCTGAACTTCAGCATACCTTATCACCCGCAGACCGACGGACAAACTGAAAGAGTCAACCAAATCTTAGAAGATATGTTGAGAGCTTGTGTGTTAGAATATGGATCAAAATGGGAAGATTGTCTGCCTTTCGCAGAATTCTCATACAACAACAGTTATCAAGCTAGTTTGCAAATGGACCCCTTTGAATTTCTGTATTGAAGGAAGTGTCGTACCCCCTTGAATTGGTCGCAAGTAGTAGAGAGTCAGATTTTCGGATCCGACATTCTACGAGAAGCCGAAGAGAAGGTTCACAAAGTCCGTGAGCACCTAAAGACCGCCCAATCCAGACAGAAGAGCTATGCGAAAAAGACACGTAGAGACCTAACCTTCAATGTCGGAGATTTTGTGTATCTCAAGGTATCACCCTTGAAGGAAATGCAACATTTTCAAATGAAAGGAAGTTAGCTCACAGATATATTGGACCCTTCAAGATTTTGAATCGCCAATGAGAAGTATCATATCAACTGGAACTTCCAGAGGAGATGTCATCCATACATGATGTGTTCCATATCTCGTTACTTCACAAATGCCTGGAAGTTCCGGAGAAGACCGAAGTTTTCAAGAACATCGATCATCGAGCCATAGATATCAACAAGGATCTGACGTATCATGAAGTACCCATTCGTATTTTGGAAGAAGCCTTCGGAACCACCAGGACCTAGAGTATCAAGTTTCTCAAGATCCAGTGGAGCAACCAAACTGAAGAAGAAGCTACTTGGGAGCGAGAAGTTTACATTAGGACTGAGTTTCCAAATCTCTTTAGTTCCTAGTTTCTCTTAAATCTTAGGACGAGATTTTGTTTTAAGTAGGGAAGGTTTGTAACACTCCAAAAATATTAATCAAGATTATCAAGTTCTAATCACCCAAGTTTAGGGTTAACAAAAACTTTTATTACTAAATTGAATATGAATGCATGTGTGATTTGCATTAGTGCATGATTGAGTGAAATTGCCATGTGTGTTTGCTACAAATGATAAGAAATGGCTTAAAGATGAATACTACATCATCTAGGCCAATTACAGACAAAATCAAAAGAAAAATAAATCAAATATGAATCAAATAAGAAAATGGTCATTTTGACCAAAGTTAACCACTAGGACACTTTGTGAGTTCCTAGAAAATAATTTCTAACAGAAACATTTCCATTTCTTTGCACCCCTTGCTACACCAAGTAAAAGTGAACCCAAGCCCACTTTACAAACTCACAGAAACTATTTTCAAATCTATTTAAAGGACAATTCAAAATTGAATCAAGTTTATATAGTAAGATCACCATTTTGCAAAAACCACTCAAACCAATTCCACTTGACTTTTCCAAGCAACCATAGATACTCAAGCATAAGATCAAAACACTTACCATATTTCATTCAAAATTTTCAAATTTGAATTCTTGCGGCCATTTAATCGAACACCTTGCGGACACTAATGAAACCCTGCCTAACTCCACTGTTTGGAGCATTGATCACTCGACCATTTGCCCCCATTGCACTCCCCTATCTCCCCCAGCATCTGGAAGACCAATTTCTATGAATTTCCACGCACTAGTGATGACCCCTGTTATTGGAGGAAGGAGCAAGTTGTCTTCATGAAAGACATTTACAGTGTGCTCAAGAGATCTCCTGTATGCCCCTAGAAGTACTTGAGTGTCGAGCAGATGAGGAAGAGCCCCTACTTCTCTGATGCTCTGTGGATTAGTGAGAAGTTGGGGTTGTTCAACTTGATGGAGATTCGTGAAGACTACAACATCACCCTTGTGCAGCAGTTCTACGCCACAGTTGTGTTTAGGACTGACCAAGACAGGACTATGACTTGGATGACTGGCAACCACCGTTGCTCTGCCACTTTCTATGACTTTGCTGAGGCCATCTTCGAGACTTTTCAGGGGGTATCTACTCATGTTGGAGTTCACATGCACTGAGCAGCTCTTGGGGTGAACAAGAACAAGCTTGCCCCTTTATATGGTAGTGAAGGGGTTGTGCGAGGGTCCAAGGGACTCAAGCCTCTCTACAATCTGATGTTGAGGATCTTCCGCCAGACCATTTCCCCTAGTGCTAGGAATGATGATGCCATCAGATGTGGTTTGGTCAACTTGTTGTATCACACCCACAAGACTTACATGGCTGGCCCCGATGCTGATGCTGATCCTATTAATGTGATGGATTACATATTTGAGGAGATGTATCATGACATCTTATACAAGAAGGCCCCTCCATATGCACCCCTGTTCATGAGACTCATCAACACTCAGCAACATGGTTCTCCACTTGCTATGCCTCCCAACCTTACCGACCACACTCTCGTATCTCTGCAGTAGAAAGGGACTATGAGGGCTCCTCCTAGACGCTCCCATGCACATGAGGAGGAGGAGATTTCAGAGACTGACCGGGCTCCCTCTCCTCCTAGGGCTCGGAGGAAGAATGCCTCCAATGCACCTCTTCCACCCATGACATGAGACTATGTCCATGAGAGGGTCAAGAAGGCCTCATTCTGGGAGAGGACCCTATGTTGCATGAATGTGGACATCCGCAAGCAACAGCATGATTCCTACAAGAGCAGCCGCCGCATCGAGAAACTACTCACGGAGATCAAGGCTCAGGGTGAAGCGTATGATGAGGAAGGTGAGGATGAGTACACTGATGAGCATGGCGCTCAGCCTTCCACCGAGTCAGATCACACTCTTTCATTTGGGGCATGGAATGCCCATTAGGACAGCTTGGTGGATTGGAAGACCTTCTCTGATGTCACATCTGGGTTTGGGTATCAAGGTACATCCTCTTCTCGCCCTCACGGCAAAGGTCCTGCAGCTCCAGATGATGATGAGGACTATGATGATGATGATGATGAGGAGGAGGAGGAGGATTAGGATCTAGATGAGGAGGACGAGGAGGATGATGACGAGGACTACTGATCCGTTGGGACGCTAGCTTCGGTCTTTTCCCTTTTTCGGTGTTTCGATGCTAAAGGGGGAGAAGACATTGTCATCGGGATTTGCATGGGTTTGGGCTACTTGATTCGTATTTACCTTCTCCTCTCTATTTGCCTTATGTTATTGTGGGACACTGTTTGCTATTTGTGTGTGTGTGACTCTGTGGGTGCTCCAACTTTATTGTAACTCATGTGTGAACTATGTGTTTTATCCATGTTCTACCTACCTTGCCTGCTTTACTTGTTTATCCTTGTGCTCATAGACAGGGGGAGCATGTCCATACTCTGTCATACATTATTGTGAACTTTTGTTCATGCAAATTCACTAGTTGTCATCTAACACCAAAAAAGGGGAGATTGAAAAGACATTTACTGTCATAATCACTTTTGGTGTTCGTTAACAACTACTAGACACTTTTTACAGTTTGCTATTGTCTACAGGGTGATATTCTACAAAGGAAAAAGGACCATTGCCCTACGGATCATTCCCTATGATTTTTCTTGTATCTTGGGGATTCTAGACCGGAGTCTCCGGTCTACACCGACCTCCGGTGTGGTCCGGAGTTTCCCCAGGAGTCTCCGGAGTGTAGCACCCCGCTAAAATCACTACTAGAAAATCGTTGTGTTTTGGTCCATTGCATCATCATGACCGCATGCTCATGTCATCATGCCACATTGCATTTGAGCATCATCATCATCATGCATGGTTTTGTCTAAAACTATTTTCAAAAAGCCTACCTTTGTTTTCTATATACTCCGTCTTTAATTTTAAATCAAAAACCACGGTCTTTTCCGGATATTTTGTTTGTCTAAAAGATATTTGCAAACGTGTTTAAATAAAAATAAATAAATAAAACTAATTTTCCTACGGGGGAGGCAGCCGGCCAGGCCCAGCCAGCCAGCCTACCACCCCGCTAAACCAAACCCTAGACTAATCCCCATTCCCACCCAGACCACCCAGCCGATGCCGCCAACCCTGCCTCGCAGCGCACATCCCCTGGCCCCACCCCATCGCCCCACCTACCCCTTCTCTACCCAGCCGCCACATCCCTCCATCCCGTGTCGCACACCACCCCGCCACCTACACGCTATGTGCGCGCGCAGTACACACACGATCGCGTGCCACGCGCAGTGGCCTACCTAACCAGCCACGGTGCACTGCAGCACGCACGCGAGCGAGCGAACCGTCCACCCCCACCCCACTCTCTCTCACGCAACCTCTCCCTGCCCGCGCGACCGACAACCCCCGGCCCCACCGACCGCTGCCCCACGATCTCTCCTCACGATGCAATCCCCACCTACCCCATCCCCTTGGTGCCCGAGCACAGCGGCCGCGCATCCAGAGCCCCGCCGCCCTGTGAGTCCCTCCGCGTTGCCCTCGCCCCTCCCGCGTCTTCCTGTGCTCACCCGCCATGGCGGTTCCCCTGGCCCGCCCCGTCTCGCCTGCACCAACCCGGCTCCGAGCGCCGCGGCCCAGGATGTCACCGTCAGCCTCCTCTCGTTGGTTTGCTGCTGTGCCGCGACCACCTCGACCCCGACGGTCTCCCTGCCGCCTGAGCTTCGCCGGCCGCGGACCCCGTCTCACTGGCCAACTCTGGAACCTCTCCTCGCCGCCAGCTTCCTCCTCGACGGGTTCCGAGCCGCTCGCCAGCCGCCATCACGAGCTCCTCCGGCCAGCCCACCTTGTTGTCGCGGCCCTGAGACCCTGCTCGCCACCTCCTGTCGCCCGAGGCCATGCCACATCCCCGCTTCTCTGATGGCCACCTTCCACAGCACCGAGCCGCCACGCCCTCCTTTACCGCTGCATCCCGCCGCCGCCTCCCTGCTGGCCGCGTCCCCACGCAGGTTCGCCTCTGCCTTCTCCCACGCCCTCGCCGCGGCCTCCGTCTCTATTGGCCTCAACCCTGGAGAGCTCTATCCTCCCCGCTATGCACAGACGCTATAGATGCTCATGTTCCACCCCGGCATCGTGGTGCCCTTCTCCCAAGCTCTCCGGCCATCGCCAAGCTACACGTGCGCACATCGTCTGGTCATCGCCCCTCTCTTCATTGGTGTCTCCCCTGCTAGTGTTTGTGGTATGGGGTTGCCGTTCTTGTGCTTGTGGTTTCTGTTGTGTCACTTGATACTGTCTTGAGACTTGTCAATATCGACATGTTGGTGTGGTCGGTGGCAGGTAGGTCACTACAGGGATGGTTGTTTGCCTTTGGACACATGTGTCGTAGTTAAGATCCTCACAGGGACAACCCTGATGTCTACTTCCTCGGTGTTGCCAAAGACATACACCAAGATCTACCGGCGCCGAGAACCGAGTCTGACACTGACAATTGAAGCCAACAACCCCAAGTTCTCCTTCTCAAACGACAAGTTCGTCGATACGGAGTCCAAGACCGAACCCGAACCACATCGAACCCAAGAGCTTCAGAACTGAGATGTGTGACCCCTCTTTCCGAGACCCTTATTTTTATAAATGACATCTATCTTGTTGCATATTAAATTGTTCATGTCGCATACATATTCATTTGTTCGGGGTATTTAGTCGATTCACCTCATAATTAAATATGGAGTTCATATGCGGGCTATACTTGTATTATACCACCTCCATTTAAATTTGAGTAGCGAACCGATGCCATGTTTTGCCTTCTTAAGAAAACATTTAAATTGTGGGGTAGATAAAAAACTTGAACCATATAACTAATTGTCGGGACCCCGGTTCCGCTTAATACTGCCTAATTGCACCGCACTTTTTCCATGCCATGCATCATACCATGAACATGCCGATTCTTCTGCCGTAGTAATAAATATTGCATCTGGTGTTTCTTCTAGTGTTTGCTTATTCGTGGACTAGGACGATGAGTGGATGCGAGTATCGACAAGTTCTCCGGATATGAACCTTCGGCAGTGTTTTCCAGGCGAGCATTCTCCCCCTTTCTACCTATTTTGCATTTGTAGTCTTTATTTCCTCCTGTTGATCTATTGCTATCCGTGTCGTGATGCTTTAGTTTCCAAACACCAGTTATATCCCGTGCAGCCTCTATATTGCCTTGGACACCTCCTATTACCTGTGTTTGGTAGATAGCTGGCCTTGCGAGTCGTAGTTGCTTGCTCAGGTGCGATCTCGTGTTGTCAAGTACCACAGTTGTTGGAATGCTAGCAGATGTTTATGGTAGAGATGATCATGACTTTCAATACAACTATTAAATTGTCGGGATAACTACTGAAAGAGGCACCGGTGGGCAATATATGTTATTTGGTTTTTATGTCCACTTGTGTCCCGTAGGCCCCGAGTACTTGATACTTGTTCCTTGACTATTCGCACTATCCACATCCAGGAGAGTCTATGAATCCCCCTTAGCCAGAGCTTGATTCATTTCTTATTTCTTGGGGCCACAAACTAGTTTGAGGTTTTATTACTATCATGTACTTATGCCATGCTTTACTGCTTTATTTAAGATTGTGCATGGAGCACCTGTACTGTTTTGGATCGTGCCACGTTTTCGTGGTATCGACAAGCCCAGTCACACTTTCTGGTTCCCAGTCGTTTACAGCCATCGTCACAAACCCTGGGTCCGTTCCGGAGCCGGCCAACTTTGTTGCGGGTAGCTTAGTGGGGTGGCCCCCTGAAATATTTTATGAATCCTGTGATTGCTTTGTCGTGAAAGCCTCGTTGGATTTTGATTTGGTTTTTCTGAAGTTAATCGTGTGTGTGTTGCTATTTGTGCACCCCTACAGGGTAAAACTTTCTGAAAGCCGTGTCCGCAGTTATGGACGACTTGGAGCACAGTATCTCGATCATAGACAAGCATAACTAAAGTAGTGCTATAAATTTGACTTAATATGTGACTAGTAATTAGCTTCACTACAATGGAATGGATAATAAAAGTGCCAACAACTGATGGAACTGGGGTGTTTCGTGTCATGTTATACCTGCCTAGTAAGTATCGCAACTCCAATGGAATGAAATAAAAGTACCAACAACTACTGGGTTTGGGATGTCACATGCTAATTGTATCTGACTAGTAAGTACTGTAACTACAGCTGAATGGTTAACTAAAATTTCCCACTACTTATGCTATCAGGATGACTCGTTCTATCTATATCTAACTAGTAAGTGCTGCAACTATAATGGAATGAATAAAACTGCCAACTGTGTGAGTTCCTCGGTTTGACTTCCTAGTTTGGTCTCGAGGGGGAATACCAGGATGGGTATGATTGGTGCTAGTATAAGTTTGGTTCCGAATAGGTCCTTCTTATCTCTCTCTAATAGCCGACAGTTTATCGAGTCTCTATAGGTTGTTTAGTGCATGCTTCGCTGCAGCTTCAGCCCACCATACCTATGTAGGCGATAGCCGCCGAATTCTAGCCTCGTCGTGTACTGGCCTCAGTACTGACGCTCCTCTTTTTCCTTTGCCCTTTGTCGGCACCCCTTTTGTTTTTAGCAGGTTTGAGATCGACGTCGTTAGCAGGGTTACCCTTCTGGCTTGGCCTGGGCAGGGTTATGGATGCCATTGGTTATTCTACAGGGCTCTTAGCCCAATTTGCATCTTGTCCGTACTCGGACGCGGTATTGATTTCAAGGTGATTTGGATCTTTGTATTGTATATCTGTATTCTTGACTCGTTGAGTCGCTGTTGTATATATATATATATATATGTTTTGTGGGCCCATTGAGGACTGTTGTGTAATGATATTACTTCATTTTCCACCCGCACGAAAGTGCCTGGTGGGCGTCCTTGAATCGTTTCTCTGCGGGTTTCGCGGGAAGCACTAAAACTTGCATAGGGCTGATTCGAGGGTGTTACACGGAGTGGCCTCTGTTTCTTGCCTAGGTCAGCCAATAAGGTGGTCCGGAGGTTGGTCTGGAGGTTGGTCCAGAGTCTCCGATCCCCATCTCAGGACGGAGTCTCCGGTGTAGAGGGACCGGAGTCTCCGGTCCACTTGGCTCCCAACTGAGCTGGGTCATTCTGTCAAGGGGTCCGGAGGCTGGTCCGGAGGTTGACCGGAGTCTTCGGTCTAGACCGGAGTCTCCGGTGTGGTGACCGGAGTCTCCGGTCTGCTTCTTCTCCAACGGTCAGAAAAACGGTTCGCTAACAGAAGGGCTATAAATAGGGGACCTTATCCCCTTGTTCTAGCTGCTCGTCCACCTCAACAACACCATGTCCATTTGAGCCACCAAATCAACAAGATCTCTTCATCCAACCATCCAAAGTGTTTGATCTTTGGAGAATCGAAGGAGGAGGCCTTGATCTACAGCTTCACCAAGAGAGATCTTCATTTCCCCCTCATTCACTTGAGGGCCCCCATGCTCTAGTGTTTCATTGGAACCCTAGGTTTTGATTTGGTTCTTACAAGCTTGTCTTTGATTGTTTGACAGCTTGTTTGTATTTGGGAGCCTCCAATTAGGTTGTGGATGTGTGCCCCGAACTCGTTGTAAAGGTGCCGGCTTCCACCTCGAAGGTTGTCGTATAGTGGAAGAGGTTAATCGAACCCGTTGGGGTGAGGTTCATCGGAGAACAAGGGAGGCCTCTCATGGCGTTGGTGGTTTGAAACCACCCCCTCTCCAAACGTAGATGTACTTGCCCTCAAAAGGAAGGAACTATGGGAAACAAATCCTTGTGTCTCAGTGTGCTCCACTTTGGTTCCTTCTATCCTTTACTGTACTTTACTTATCTAGTTATTGTTTAGTTAGTGCTTGCTTGTCATATAGGTAAATTCACCTTAGTTGCATAATCTAGAGAATTTACCTTTATTGTCAAACCCTAATTTGAAAAAGAGTAAAATTGGAAGTAGCACCTATTCACCCTCCCCCCCTCTAGGTGCACATACGATCCTTTCAGCTGAAGTCGAGGATTTTTGCAGCTTCTATGTGCTCTTGCTCGGTGAGGTGGGCCATCCATGATCGCCTCTTGTTTGCGATGTACTCATTGCCCTTTGAGGAGGATCCTCCGTGGGAGGAGATCCTAGCACGTCAAAGACTCGACTCATGTGCTGCCTTTTTGCGCGCCTCGAGTTGCGCGATTGTTTGCACTTGGCGCTTGAATTCTTCCTTCAGGAGCCAATGGTAGCCCCTTAGCAGTTCTTGCGAAGATCCGAAGGGTAGAGGGTTGCCTCGTAAGGCATCACGGCAGCGAGCCCACTCTTGTTGGTTGAGCCTGATCATGACGCGTTCGTCGGTTTGCCCGTTTATTATAGTTGGAGGTTCGATTGCTCCTCCGTTGTTAATGGGGGTGTCGTTGCCACCGTTTCCACCGTTGTCGCCGTTAGGCGGGTCGTTTCGTTACCACGGTTGCCCGTCTTGTCACGGTTGGCGGAGGTGTCGCCTGCATTGATGACGGCGCACATGAAGTGATTGGGGAAGCTGCTGCTCCCGCAACTCTCAGATCCAGAGCCGTAGGCCCCATCTTCAGTTGCCAGATCGCTCAGATCGGATTCACGCCTGTTGTCGCTGACCGTATTCTCGACTGTTGTCGGGGCGTTGAGCTCACTGAGGGTGCCGATCGATGGAGGGAACCACGATGCTGGGGCAATCGATGACACCGTCGCCTGGTCAGGCTGATTTCGTCACCCACGGACTCGAAAGCCGGGCGAGTGGCCAGCGTGTGGACGGTGAAGTCGAACGCACCGAAGAGCTGGCGAATCTCCATTGTTGCGGAGTTGTAGATCGCGGTTGATAGGGCCAAAGAAGTCGCAACATCAGCACTCCCAGTTCCCACAGACGGCGCCAATTGACGAGGGTTTAACTCATCAATGCCCATTATTATGGACTTGGGTTTTGGAGAAGGAGGGAGCACTGGATACATCTAGCGGCTAGCAAACAAGCACACAGGGGACTCGAAGATTTACGCAGGTTCCGGCCTCGTAGAGGTCCCTACTCCTGCTTGTCTGCTCGCGGAATTATCAAAGGAATCGAGGACTACAATGGTGCACAGATGCAATCTGGCGAGGGTTGTGGAAACTAGGGTTGCGTGTGTCCTCCTCGCCGCCCCCTCCTAGCCTTTATATAGATAGGCTAGGTCTCAGGTAGCATATCGAGTCGGTTACAAGTTAGGTTTTCCCCTTTGAACTTTCTATCTTTAGCTTCTTCTTCAAGCAATCGAGAGTCCGTAGGTTACTCGAGTTCCTCATTTGGGCCTTGACGACACCGTGGGCCTCTACATATTCTGGCCGTATATAACAAGCTCAAGTACCTATAGGGTATACCCATGTCACTTTTGAAGAGCAAAAGATAAGGGGAGGGCAGATGCTACAGTGTTGGTCTACCAGGAGAAAGGTCTAGTTACTGTGGAGAAGTGGAGAGCAAGTTTCCAAGGGGTTTGGGGTGGTTTTGGATCAATGCTAGATTGATTTGGCAAATTGATCACAAGGAGGTGTGTGAAGGAAGTTCCAAAATTTATATTGGACATGGTGGGGAGATGGTACTGATAGGTAGATGATGTCAAGGCATAGCTCTAGGAATTTATTGGGATTTTTTAGAAGATTTTCAGTTCACTTAAAACCATTTATTCAAAAAGTGCAGAAGTGGTTTCTAGAAGCTCATTTGATATTTTCTCATTGGACCAGGTTGGTTTCTGATGGGAGAAGGTGCCAGATGTGATTACACACTTAGGGGAATTTTCCCAAGATTTATTGAGGATTAAAAGTATTTAAAACTATTATTATTCCATTTCTCCCATTTAAGAAAATGGGCAAAAAGAAATAATAAAGCTCTTCAAAAATATTTATTTTTGAAGTAATAAGATAGGGTATGAAGTATGTAATTCAATTGAGCCAAAATTTTGGGAAGTGTTTTGGCAAAAACCAAACTTTCCTTTATGGAAGAAGTTTTGGAGATTTTGTCTATTAAAGAGATTAATTAGGTTTGGAGCCATAATAATTATGGATGATATTTTATAAATCTGGATGATCAAGGTAGATGAGGTAAGAAAGGTGTAGCAAGCATTTTCAACCTTGGGATTTGGAAATCCAACTTGAATTAGATGGAAAACAAGGAGTTGTGGATCTAGGGTGAGGTTATTTTTATACCACCAAAACCTTGTTGGATCTTGGAGCTCAGAGCACACCTTGAGGCAAGGGATAGATGGATAGTTATTCCAAGTCATATAGTCGATCATGGCAGAAGGAGTTTGGGTTGGTTACATTTGAGGTGGTCTGGAAGTGATGGCAAACTTTGTTGAAAATAAGGTTGTTATCCTAGATGAGTCATGATGCCTTATAAACCATGTGGGTTTAAGAAGCACAAAGATCCACTTGGAACAAGTGAAGAATATGTTGATAGAACTATATGAGTAGAACACAACCATGCAAGGATTTGGTCCATAGAGGGTTGGATGATGGTGTGAGCTTCTGTCAAAGTAGGCATGTTGACTAGATTTGCAGGAAATGTTATTTTCTTACCTGCAAAACTATCAAGAACAAGTGGGTTGGAGGATGATATAACCAAGGGAAAGAGTGGTCCTTGGTAGTCCTTAGGATGGTTAAAAAGATGGTTCAAATTCATTTTCAAAAATGCTCAAGGGTTGACAAGAGGAGACATTAAAAAAGGTGATGTTGAAACAGTTTCCAGACTTAAGTCAAATATGGCAATTTTGAGGATTTTGACTAGAGTATGAGAGGGGATGTTTTTGATGGGTTGCAAGGTACCCCAAGCATCATCAAGGGGACGATGTTGAAATGTAGATTAAGTAGAAAGGACCCATGCTTGATATTGGTCTTTATTGACTTGGAAGCTTCTAGAAGGGATCACTTCATAAGTGATCTGGTTAAGGGTTTTAAATGATCACCTAGTAGCTAGAGATCAGATCCAGGTTGGTACTCTTGCTTAGGGTGTGATTATTTGGAAGAATCTTGATCCAAGTGATGAGCTCCTAAAGTATCTCATACTACTTCTAAGCAATCAGGTCAATCAGTTGATCAAGGCAACTCATCTTACAAACAAATCAACTACTACTAGGGTTGCCATTAAGCTTAGCTTGAGGTAAGGATGGGTAATTTTGAAAGGTTGGATTTTGGATAAGATGAGAGTCCTTGGTATCTCTACCAAGAGTGGAACTCAACATAGTAGTTGAAGGTTCTGTCTTGAAAACATAAGGAGATAGTATTCTATAGCTCTCCATAGTTTGATCAATAGAAGCTATTAAAATAGTTGGTTTGCAAAGGCTTTTTAGCTCAGGTTTTGAAATGCCAGAACATTTGAGAATATGGAAATTAAGCCAAGACAGTTTTGGGAAATAGCTTTTGTCAACTGGTGTTAAGGTAAGGAGTATATCACCTAATACACATTCATAAGCATAAACATATTCAAACAACAGGCAAACACTTCATCACTAAACAAGAAAAAGTTTTTGTTCCCCTTGATTTTTGCATTCTGGACAACTAATCAGGGTTTCTGAAATTGGGATGTTACAGTTTGCATTAAGTGACATTGGACTAGTACCAAAAGAATGCTATTTAGGCATTTCTAGTCACTTTAATTCTATTAAATGATAATGTTAAACTTTATAAAATATGAGCAACACTTAAAATCACATTCGCGTGTATTAGAATATGTGGTGATGACAAGTGTCAACATGATCCCATATTTTAATTGGAGAATATTAAATCTTAAGTATTTTCAATGAGTTGAAATTCCTTTTCTAAAATAAGACTAAGTCTTTATTTCATGTGATGATTGTGATCATGCTAGATGATCAAGTGTGAGCCTTAGTGTGCTAAATAGAAATAGTTAAGTATTGTTTGGTGATTGTGTACCCCGTATTTATAGACGATAGTACTGACCCCGGATACGAGGAGGAGGAGGAGGAGTACCAAGAAGAAGAAGATAACTTCAACCATTTCACTACTCAAGGCAATCCTAGCACTAAAAGTTAACTATGCAAGTTAACACTTGCCAACTTGATAACCTATGCAAGATGCATTAGGCATGCTTGGTTATCCAACTTTGATTATACCAATCCCGAGTTTTACTTGCAAGCTTTATTCTTTCACTTTTACCAAAGTTCTTTACTTTTAGTTAGTGCTTTGTGAGTATTGGAAAAAATAGTATAGATACCATAAAGAGTATAAAACTAGGCCTAACTAGTTATACTTAGATGTCATCCCAAGGCATGATATTAGAGTTGGATAGTTACCCTTGATTAGCACCCCTCATTAGTGAATACCCTCAACTTTAGTGGCTAGTGCTAAGCATAAAAGTTGATCACTTTAGATGGGAATACTTGGTGAAATTAATTATGAAAACCTTGGAATGATGACTCATTCTATTGAGATGTTTTGACATGTGTTGAGAAACACAATGATGTTGATGATGAAAATGTTGAGGCATGATCCTTAGCCCTTTTATAAAAACTGATGGTTGGGTTCGGATGCGATACCATTCCAATTTTACCGTACAACCACCACACCTGAATTGGGTAGGGCTTAACTGGAAGTTTATATGCCTTAGTATGGGTTCCCTCGTGGAAGAGGTTGAGCCGAGGCTACCTCGTGAGTGTGAATGTCCACCTATGCAGTGCCCATGATGGCAGATGGCCATGGCTGGGAGGGCAAGCTCATAGGGGAGGTGCCTATAATAGAGTGTGTAATTGAAAGGTTATCATTGATTATCCGCATACTAAGTATGATGATTCAGGGTTATCCCTGGCGGATGTATCAAATTTTGTGGTGAAAGTGTACCACCTCTGTAGAGTGTCAAACTATTCAAACAGCCGCTTCCGCGGTCATGGACAGTTGGAGTGGCCATACTGTTCCGTCGTCAGATGTTTTTGAAAATGACTTATGAATTGAACTATGACTTTGACTTGACCACAACAAGGTTGTGAACCTGAAAGCTAGGTTCCCACTTAAGTTCTTTAGAACATTAACTTAGTTTTCTTTACATCAAAACTCAGTTTTAGATAAATCTGCCTTTTTGCAAATAAGCCTTGAGGTTAAGATTCCTACTAGAACACCTTACTTGTTAGTGATAGTTTATGAGTACTTAAAGAGTACTCATGGCTTTGTCCTTGGCTATTCCTGTGGCCAGACTATGAGGAGGACTATCAGGATGATGGATAGCAGGAGGTCTACGACAACTAGGATCATCTCCCATCGTCAGCATTGCCTGTGACTCTGAAGATGGAGCCCCTACTACGTTTATTTTCCACTTCTTGATTTGTATTAAGACTGGATCATTAGATCCTTTATTGTGTAAGACCTTATTATGGTTTGTAATGGATGATGTACTGTGGTACCAATTCTGTTATGTCTCGCAAAAATGGTAATCCTGGCATTGCGAGGTATGGCATAACAGGCATGTGGGATTAAAAATCAGGGTGTTGACAATGACCCTATCTAGCTACTAGTAATATTACCCCACCTTTCCATGACCATAACTCAAGAAATACTTCATGATCATCAATTTGTCCAATATGTGATTATGATCCGAAAACATTAACTAAACTCCCTCAAATCATCACCAAAGCACCTGGACGACCAAAGCAACATCCATCACTACCTGGTCGAACATCACTATAGCAGACCTCTCCCTTTGTCTTTTGTGTTTCGATGAAGCAGAGAGACCAAAGATCTTGCATATCTTGCCCTTACAAATTTTGCAACTGCTACATACCCCACTCCCTGCCACCCTGCACGACCAGGACCCCTCCTCCCCTCTCTCCATCGCCCATGGAAACCAATGAGAAGCCCGTGGACCAGCCATAGCTTATCCATAAGCCATGCCCACCATAGACCACACTCCTCCTTGTTAAATAGCCTGAGGCCACTACAACACCTCTCTGCCTCATCATTTGTCCTCCCCACCTCCACCTACCCATCCCCGAGATCCACACTCCTCCTTCGGTCTTGCCTCGCTGAAGAGAAGGAGAGACTCTCCTCTCGGTCTCCTCTATAAGGTAGCGCATGTGGTCGCCCTCGACCTCTCCTAGCTCCCTCTCTTCTCCCTATCCTATTACCATGGACCTGAGCTACCTCCATGTGCCCTCTCGTTGCTGTAGGGACACTGGAGCCACCTCCACCATAATAGGCCCGAGGTGACCTTCCCCGACTATCTAGAGCCCTATCTCCTCTGCATTCCGTACCCCGGCACTCCTAGGGACCACCACATCTCACTAGGCTCCTCTCTACCAACATGCATGCCTCCCTGAACCAACTCCGACGAGATCTCGAGCTTGTCTGCAAGCGCCTTTGTGTGATCCAACCTTCACCGCCTGGATGCCTCGTCCCGCACCTCGTCGGAATCCCCATGACACGCTGCGCACCCTTGTGGTATCCTCGCTGCCGGAGAGCCTTCCTAGGCAGCCTCCTACGCCTCGCCACCCTCAGCTAGGGTTCCATCACGTCACCGGAGGCGGGAGGTGGACGACGAGCCTCAGGCTTCGATCCGCCTCTGATCCAACGGACGAGGATCGTGATACATCCATTTTGCATCACTATTCTATATCATAATTTTCTGTTATTCATTGATATATTTCATATTAAGAGATGATACTTATGTTATTTCATCTATTTTTGCATGGTTGATGACTTTTGGAGCATGGATCGCTGCAGTCAGGATTCTGATGGAAAAGGTGATGTTTGGAGGCGAAATTCGTGAAGATCAGAAAATCCTGGAAAATACATGGAAAATTCTATTTTTTTAGAAGACGAAGATTGCCAGAAGGGGAACTGGAGATGGGCCAAGGGGGCCCACACCACCCCCTGGCACGGGCCACCCCAGGTCACGCCACCAGGTGGTGTGGCCACCCTGGCCCACTCTAGGCTCTCCCCTCTGGCGTATATTATCCCTATGGGAACCTAATACCAGGGGAGCGACCACAGAAAGATTTCGCCACCTTTGCGGGGCGGAAAACACCGAGAGAGAAAGATATCTCCGACAGATAGAATTCTGCTGAGGGAATTCCTTCCCGGAGAGGGGAGATCGTCTCCATCAACACGACCATCAAGCTGGACTTCATCGGGATCATCATCATCATATCCATCACCACCATCATCTCCACTCCATACCGCTGTAACAATTGGATTAAATCTTGCATAGTTCTTAGGGGAAACTTTCCCGGTGTTGATTACTCTTTATAGTTGATGCTATTGAGTGAACCATTGAATTATCGTTTATGTTCAGATTTTTACATATCATTATTTCATCTCTGATCATGATCCATAGATGTCTTATGAGTAGTTCGTTTTGTTCTTGAGGACATGGGATAAGTCATGCTGTTAGTAGTGGAATTCTGTTGAGAAAGATTTATTGGTTTGATATTTAAGTTGTGGTGTACTTGTTCTAGTGGTGTCATGTGAACGTCGTCTACATGACACTTCACCTATATGAGCCTAGGGGAATGCATTGTGTATTTTTCTACTAATCATAGCGGTTGCCGGAGTGACAGAAACCTGAACCCCCGTTAGGAAACCTTTGCACAAGGGACATCAGGGTCTTAGAGTTTAAAGTTGTGGTTAGGATTCTACCTTAATTACTTTCTTCTACTTGCGGATGCTTGCAAGGGGTATAATCACAAGTATGTATTAGTCCTAGGAAGGTCGGTACATTAGGACAGGTTCACCCACACAACACTTAGCAAACTAAAGAAAATTAATCAACTATATGAAGCGAAAGCACTTGACGATATTCCCATGTGTCCTCGAGAACATTTGGTCATCTTAAGTAATACAACCGGCTTGTCCTTTGCTAAAGAAAGGATTGGGCCACTTGCTACATTTATTCTTATTGTCTTTTACTTACTCATACTTTTTTTACCTATAGTATCAAAAACCCCTAAAAATCCGTTTGCTACGTGTTTACAGAGAATTCCTGCTCCTAGCCACTCGCCAGCACCTTCTGCTCCTCGTTGGGTTCGACACTCTTACTTATCGAAAATACTGCAATACACCCCCTATAGTTGTGGGTCATCAAGACTATTTTCTGGCGCCATTGCCGGGGAGTGAAGCGCTATTGGAGACTGGAATTGGTAAAGGAAACTTCTACTGTGAGTATTGATTACTTCTATTAGTTGATTTATTTTCATTATGGAAAATTCGTTGAGTTTCTTATTTCGTAATGCTACTACCACTTCTAAGGTAGTAGATGAACCATCACCTGCTGAAAATGATACTTGTAAAATACCTACAAGAATTATTGATTGTGCTATGGATAATTATTATGTTAGAGATGGAATTGTCCATCCCGGTGATCATGTGCTCTTTATACACGAATTATGCGGGTTGTTTAAATGTGTAGGTATTACAACAGATCAAGTCAAGAAGAAGTTATTCTCATTATCACTAAAAGGAAGAGCTGAAGAATGGTATAAGCTGCTGAAGAATGGTGAAGATCTTGAATGGGAGGAAATAGTACCTCTCTTTTATTCAAAATTGTATCCCCCTAGTGAGATTCATAAAGATCGGAATCAAATATACAACTATTGGCCTCTTGATGGAGAGAGTACACCTAAGGCTTGGGGGAGATTGAAGTTACTAATGCTCAAATGTCCTATTCATGAGCCTCCTCACAATATTATTATCAATAACTTTTATGCAAGGCTTTCTCTTCATGATAAGGATTTATTGGATGCTTCTTGTGCTGGGTCATTTACACGAATGGAAGAAGAAGCTAAATGGGATCTTCTAGACCATATTCAAGACAATGCAGAAGCATGGGAGCATGACAAAGGAAGAAAGTCATGTATAAATTATGATTATGAATGCATTGAATCTTTTATGGGAACTAATGACTTTCAAAATATTAAAAATGCTTATGGTCTTGATTCTCAACCTATTGCAACTTATTTTAAGGCTTTTGCTTCCTATATTGAAGTCCCTAAAAAGAAGTGGAATAAGTATCATGAACCATATAAAGATGTTGCTAAGTGTGTTCCTGCAAGAAATACTAAAGTTTATACTTCTAATCATGTTTTACCCGAACCTTATATTGAGAAAATAAAGAACCATTGTAGCAATGGTCACTTATCCTAACAGATGGACCAATATTGCCAGGCTAGGTACATGACCCTTATGTTCAAGAACTTCTACTCAAGCAGACGAGTAATGCAAAAGCTGCCGCTAGAGAGAAAGCCAAGCTTACGCAACTTGAGAAAGACACGGTTACTCCATTGTATGAAAGATGCAAGCCCGATAATACCCGCTTGAATGTAACGCTCAAGGCTATGGAGATGAAGGAAAAACACAAATGGACTGACGCAAGCTTCAACGATATGATGGCATTCTAGCACGATTGTCTTCTACAGAAGAACACGTGTCCAACTAGTATCGAGGAGGCCAAAAAAATCATGTATCCTCTCGATCTACCGCATATTAGATACCACATATGCATCAATGATTGCATCATTTATCGAGGCGAGGATGCGGACAGAGCCACATGTCCGGTGTGCAGCGTCAGTCGATACAAGAAAGGGAAGAAAGCTCCTCGAAAAGTGGTATGGTACTTTCTCATCACTCCTCGTCTACAGCAGTATTTCGCAGATCCTAAGAAAGCAAAGCTCATGCGCTGCACGTGGAAAAAAAGAAGACATATGATGATATGGAAAAGGACGAGATGCTGACGCACCCTTCAGATGCTAGCCAATGGAAAGCACTGGACCTCGAATTTCCAGAATTCGGGGGGATTCGAGGAACGTCGGGTTAGGTGTGAGCACTGATGGACTCAATCCGTTCGGTAGCTAAAGCAACACGTATAGCACGTGGCCCGTATTTGTATGGATGTACAACCTCCCTTCATGGTTGTGCATGAAGAAGAAGTACATACAAATGAGTATGCTAATTCAAGGGCCAAAACACTGGTACAGACATCAATCTGTATCACGGCCTATTGAAAGAGGAGCTAGCCATGTTATGGGAAGCCGGAGCCAATACGTACGACGTTGTCACACAAGATTATTTCACTATGAGAGCCGTGTTGGTCACTACGGGGGGAGACTATCCCGGTTGTGGATATATCTCGGGGCAAGTGATCCAAGGATTCTTCGCCTACGTTAGGTGCATGGATAACACAACCTATATCCAACTAGAGAGAGCTCCCGGGTCTTCAAAAAACCGTGTTCATGGGGCATTGGAGGTGGCTTCGCAAGAACAATCCATGGAGAAAACGTGGAGATCTGTTCGATGGGAAATCAGAGATCCGAGGAATTCCAGATCGGAGGAGTGGCGAAGAAATCGAGGATTTACTGAGAAACTAGAAAGAGTGCCCTACGCCGAGAAAGAAGCGAAAGAGGAAACAATCAGATAAGTCGTTGTTGAAGGTATGGAAAACGAGGTCTGTTTTCTGGGAGTTGCCATACTGGAAGTTCCTCCACGCGCCTCATAGCCTTGACATCATGCATATCACGAAGAACGTGTGTGAGAGTCTGGTCGCCACCCTAATCAACATGCCGTATAGGATGAAAGATGGTCCAAAAGCAAGACACGACTTGATATTCATGGACATCAGGCCTGATCTACACGGAGGACGCGCTACTCCTGATGACCAAGATGATGACAATGACCAGTCGGAGGCAACACAAGGTCGCTGAGAGGGTAAAAAGGTCAAGAAGAACAAATATTATTGTCCCCCTTCGTGCTTCACTCTAAGCCAGGATGAGATCAAACAGTTTTTCAAGTGCCTCCTAGGAGTCAAATTTCCTTACGGCTACGCGGGCAAGATAAGCAGATACCTAGACGAGGCGAAGCAGAGGTTCAGTGGAATGAAGGCTCACGAATGTGTCGTGCTAATGACGCAGATATTTCCAGTTACACTACAAGGGATAATGGACGAGCACATACATGAAACATTGTTTGGGCTTTGTAAATTCTTCGACGTCATCTCTCGAAAGTCGATTGGCATGAATCAGTTCAAGAGGCTATAGCAGGAGATCATGGTGATACTATGCAAGCTTAAGATCCACTTCCCGCCCGCATTCTTTGACATTATGGTACATCTAATGGTCCATATCGTGGAGGATATCATCCAACTCGGTCTGATGTTCCTCTGAAGCATGATGTCGTTCGAAAGGATGAATGGACACATCAAAGGATGCGTCCGCAATAGGTTCTGTCCAGATTGAAGCATAGCCAAGGGATTTCTAGCCGAAGAGTGCATCTCTTTCTGCACAAATTATCTAGACATCGAGAACCCTATCGGTCTTTCCGTCAATAGGCACATTGGTAGACTCGATGGATCGGGTTATCGAGAGGGTCGCCGCATAATACATGTGGACTTTGATGGTCGACTCACAGACTTTAATAGAGCAAACCTAGTCGCGCTGCAACATATCGAAGTGGTCGATCCTTGGGTACAAAAGCACAAACAGTTTATTGAGAAGAAGTACAATGACCGGGGCTTGCAGAGGACGAAGGGAGAAATAATCAAAGATCACAACTCCAATTTCACGCGTTGGTTTAGAGATACACTCCTAGATAGTCCCCCACAAATATATTCTGCTTCTATGGAGGAAAACATCATGTTCACCTTGTCGTAGGGACCCATGCGTAGCCTGATGACCTACCAGGCGTACGACATCACCAGCTACGCATTCTACACGGAGGAAAAGCATAGCAAGTGTGACTATCAGAACTCTGGGATAATGCCAGAATTCTATACCGATGACGACATGAAGGAAAGATTCTACGGAAGGATCGAAGAGATATGGGAGCTCGACTACTGTTGAGAAAAGGTGTTAATGTTCCATGTTAGATGGGCCAAGAATGTCGAAAGATAATATCGGTATTTCATAACCATGGTTATACCAGAAGCTGGCAAATCCAAGTCTACCGGCGCGAAAATAGTCGCGAAAAATGAGCCATGGGTATTGGCTAGCAAAGTGGACTAATGTTTTTTATTACTTACCCTACAAAGCCTAGCCGGGTTGTTGTGAGGAGAGGAAAAAAGAAACATCATCGGAATGGATGGAGTCGCCAACGAGCAAGACTTTGACCAGTATGGCGATCCAAAAATTGAAGCTGACGACGACTATGATGAAGCAACATATATTTCAAGAATACAAAGGACAACCCTACCCAAACATGAAAGTTCCAGGGCTAAACTATTCAACCCCGACAAAGAAGAAAAAGAAGATTGTAAAACGCTAGCTCTTATAATCACATGCGTGTCGTCATTTTATTAATGTATCACATTTCAATATTATTAGTTTCCTTCTACTTTGAATCACTCTTTATGTACCACTTCTGACATTTAAATATATAACATACATATAATTTATTATTTTCCTTGTACCACCCTTGAATCAATTTTATACCAGTATTGTGCCACATTTAAATATATTTCAACAGAAAAGTAATTTATAATTTTCTTATACCTTAAAATCAATTTTTTAACATTTAAAAGTATGTTTAAAATAAAAACAAAAAAAAAATTGGCACACACTAGGGTAAGTCGAGACAGCTATTAGAAACTCGGCTTCGGCTTTATTTGCCTATAGTCCCAGGTTAGGCGTGGCGCACTTGACCCTAGTGCGCCACGGCTGATTTTCTTGGGGTGGCACACTTGTCCCTAGTGCGTCACGCATAAGGTGTGGCCCTGACTTGTCTGTCGACCAGCCCTTGCTGGTCCTCTTCTCACTCATCGTCAACGCGAGACTAGCAGATCCCTAGGTCCCCCAATCCCTAGAGCCGCCACCGTTGTCGCCTTCGCCACCAAGGAGGAGGAGCCCAAGGAGGAGGAGAAGGGCACTCCCAATCCCTACCGCCCCAAATCCCCAATCCCTAGCACCACCGCCATTGTCGCCTTCGCCACCGAGGAGGAGGATCCCAAGGAGGAGGAGAAGCGCAACGCCACCGTCGCTAAGAGGAAAAGGGTAGCGCCACCATCGCCAGGAGGAGAAGGGCAGCGCCACCCTCACCAGGAGCTCGTCGCACGGTCACCATCGCTAGGAGGAGAAGGGCAGTGCCACCGTCGCCAGGAGCACATCGCGGTCACCGTCGCTGCTCCTCTTGGTGAGCCCTCCCTTTCCCCTCTCTTGTTCATCAAGGGCAACAGGCTTGTCTGCTTGTTGCGATTTAGCCCCATTTTACTGCTAGAAGACCACAATTTATATGTTATAGTTGAATGTTTTATGTCAACTGTGGAGTAACTGTCCAAAGCATTCTAAGTGTCAATATTTTTGTTCATATGGTGTATTTGTGGTGGTTAATTAAGCTACCCATGTCAATAATGAATGTCCTAGTTAATTAAGCTACCCATGTGGAGTAACTGTCCAAAGCATGCGGTGTCAACTATGGAGTAACTGTCCAAAGCATTCTAACTGTCAATATTTTTGTAAGAGGTAGCATTTCAGATGGTGTATTTGTGGTGTTTAATTAAGCTACCCATGTCAATAATGCATGTCCTAGTTAATTAAGCTACCCATGTCTGCTCTTTTTTTGTTGTGATGAATCATAAGGAAAATCTGATTTCTATTTACATATTTCAATATGTTATTATAGTAAATGATTTCAGTATTTTATTATAGTGAAATTCTCGACCAAGAACTACAGATATCTGTCATTACCCTAATCAAGACCAAAAAAATCCATTATACAAGTCACATATTTGCAAGTAAAAATGTTTTAACGGAAAGATGCTTTCTTTGACATGCATTTTACAAAATCCACTTATAAAAGAAGAATGGAGTCTCTTTAAAAGAAGTGGAATGTCATATTTGAACTAGTTCGGAGATATAAGCACTCAACATAGAGTTGTATAATGTTCCTGAGCAGCATAGTATCAAGGGAATAAAAAGTAGTAAAAGAAAAAATGTGCAAGATTGTATTAATGTTCCTGGACATGCTCTGATTTTTGTATAATGTTCCTGGACATGCTCTAATTTTTGTATAATGTTCCTAGCAGTATAGTATCAAGTGAATAAAAAGTTGTATAATGTTGCTGGACATGCTCTGATTTTTGTTCATGCTCTGCTTGCCATGTATTAATTACTAGTTGTTTATCATAACCAGATTGTATTAATTACTATTTGCCACACAGATTACTCTATATTCTCTTTATATTGAAAGAGAATAATTACTGGCTATACCATGTTGTTATATTGAAAACTATGGTTTTTGTGGGGGGTGGGAGGATTAGGGTATGTGCAGGTACATTTGAAATGAGTTCCGATATTCGTTGAAATGTTGATTAACTTCCGTTTCGGCAAAAATCGGAAACTCCTAGGTTAAGAAAAATTGGGTAGGTCATGCCGGATTTTCCCATTAATTTCTAATATTTATTTGACTTTTTTACTTAGTGTAAACATGGCTGGCAACGACCAGTCCGGCTCTTCTCGGCGCATATACGTTGAAGAAGAAGTCAGAGCTCCAAGAAAATTGTCATTCTGGGAGGCTGCCCAGCAGATGGAAAGAAATGAAGAGGGTGATGAAGAATATCAGCCTGAAGAGAGCGACTATGATGAGATGGAGGATGAGGAGGAAGAGACCAATGCCGGCGAGGAGGCAGAGGACACCGGGGATGAAACCACTAATGGCACCGGCGGTAGCAATCGAAATAAGAAGAAGGAACGACGCCCGAACACGGTCGGCACCGTCAGAGAGGAAAATTACCAAAGTACCCCTGAAAGGGTTCCTCTAGGGCCCGAACACGTCATCAAAGGGTACGGTAGGTATGTGGCGGCTATCACCCGGGCCACTGTATCGATCAACACAGAGAATCTCCGGCATAGAGCAAATGGCCATTTGCGCACACTCCTCTTCAAGAAGTTGCATGCACGATACAAGTTCCCGCTTGAATACCAGAACACAAATTACCACGGGAATGAAGTAAACAAATCCGCCCTCATGAAGATGAGCACCTCCCTGGCCAGTTGGAGAACCCAGGTGAAGACGATTATTTTGAAAAAAGGGGAGAACTATCCTCAGATCACCAAAGCTCATTACCTGGAGTTCAAGGCCAGGTGCGAATCCGAAGCAGCCAAGTCCTCGAGTAAGCGGGGGAAGGAGTTGCGGGAGATGAATATAGGTAACCACCATCTCGTATCTGGCGGTTATAGAGCTGCAGAGTCCAAATGGCGGAAGGAGGACGACGATTTTATAGCTAAGGGGCACCCTAAACCCTTTGCAAAATTCAAAAACAAGCAGCTTCGAAACTTCGTCAGGGCCCGGTACCATGTGGGCCCAAAACCAAACAACTCACCATGGAAAAGATCGTGAAGGATTTCGAGGTTCTTGCGATAAGGAATTTAATTACCATGGATCAAGTATATTGCATTCTAATCGATGAAGTCGAATTTCTAAACGGCTCACGTTCCATCTTCTGCAGGATGAGGAAATTGCTAGTGAGGCTACCCGAACCTCCTCATCCTAGGGGTCGACGGCGGCCACCCGGTGGGACACCCCTTTTAACAGGGCAATGAACCAGGCTAAGAAAGTCACACCGGTTACAAAGAAGCCGTCGTCGGCTGTCCGTGTCATCGGCTTCGGTGCTAAGACATGGACGGATCATTATGCTCCACCGGAGCCGGAGACGCATGTGTCTCGGAGGAGCGAGGAGGAAAGATGCGAGGTTGAAGAACTCAAGGCACAAGTGGTGCAGATTCCGCAGATTGTCGAAGACAACCTGGCAATTAGCCTCAACGCCATCATACTTACCTTGGTGGAGTTGATAGCGAAATGGAATGTGGAGGGTCGTCAAGGGCCATGCCCGATTCTTAGCATGGTCGGCAGCAACTCGAACAACGGTGATCTCGTTTTCGTGACTCCGCCCGCCAGCACCGTGGTGCCAGACGCGTTGGTGACTCCACCCGCCGTCACCGCATTGCCGGACGTGTTGGTGACTCCACCCGTCATCACCGCGGCGTCGAAGCTTAATGCTGCCGGTGACAAGGAGAATACACCGGTGGCTGGCACCGTGCCATCAAGCAGCCCCTCCTTCAGTTGCACGCCCTCCATTGTTGGTTCCTCGACATTAGCCGAGCTCGACACCATCAAGGTAACTACTAAGCATCCTTGCCTTTAATTACTCAAAAGCCGATGACTTCACTTCCTTGCCTTTAATTACTCTGAAGGCATCTCTGATGTCGTACATGTTTTTCCGCAGGCTCATGTTCAATGCACTCTCCTAAACTACGTGAACAACGAGTTCAGGGATGTTGCCAAGGGTACTATCATTCAACCGTTAAACCACGTGTTCCACTCAAAGCCGATGCCAGATACCGTGCATAGGGTTCAAATTGTTCAGGTGCTACAGGGTTGCAACGGCGTGGAACCTCCCATTCAATCCCCAGGAGCCGATGAAGACGAGTTGTCTGGCCTCAGAGATTGCTTTGATATTTTCATGCTCTAGATGAAGAGCATGATTCGTTTGGGGATGGGGCACCTGCCCACAGACAACATCGCCACTTGTGCCGCCGCCCGCGCCGTCACCTCCACATGATGTCTAGCCTTATGTTGATGACATGCCTATGGCACAGGATCCGTACAACGACAACATTGATGAAGATATCGATCTATACATCAACACTTGGCAAGGCGTTGACGGCATGGACATGCATGGTCCTAGTAATAATGAAGAACCCTGCCATGATGCATCCGCAGAGAAACCCGCTTGCAACAAGCATATGTTCGGTTCTCAGGAGACACCTCCATCTAATGGCGCCTTCTTCACTGAGCCTCAAACATCCAAAAGGCCAATTGTTATAAGCCCCAACACACTCCATAGGGTGGTCGGTGAGGAGAATGCGGTCCATGATGCTCCCACTATAAAGAGGCAATGGAAGAGAAAACCTAACAAGTCTGTGAGCCAACCGGTGGTGATGTCGGCTCTGAAATCGATCCGGGCATAGGACGGGCCACCAAGACCCAAGGCTATTATCTGGAGGATGCATGTGGCGGGTAAGCCGATGCTAACTAAGAAATTGTACAAGCTCGCAAGTTCGGATATGAAGAGTGTGCATGACGGTGTGCTGACAATTGAGGAACGCCTTCTTTGAGATAAAGATCCGTCGTACCCGGTTTTCGTGGCTAAGGTGCCACATGGTTTGGGCTTTGTTGATAATAACCCCGAGGATATGTTCTTCATGAGGTTTTCCAACATCTTCGGTATGTTGCACATGCAACCTCTACACTATACCATGGTCTGTTTATTTTCGCTCAGTATGGCGATGCAAATCATTAGAAAGAACACACCGAGCATCGCGGTAGTGGACCCCTTCTACATGTGTGACGGCTGCTTGGGAAGCTCCGTCGAAAGGATATTCGTACTTTTGGCGATCTTGGGGTAACTTAAAGTCTTTTGGTACCGGAGTCTTGCAAACCCATCGGGTAAAGCAACTGGCTCTGCATAGTTCTTGCTCTTCCTTGCTTTTGCCATCATGGTATCTTCGGGTGCTACGTTCTTCTCTGGATCAGTCGATCCTTCGTTGTGTGATATCGTTTCTTGCATCGTTTCGCGGTTCTAATTCTGAAAGCTGGACTCGATGTGGCGATTGTGATCGTCGAGTATGACCACCTTGAAGAGGGCTCCTGTGATGGAATGGGGATCTGTCGGGTTGCCGCGTGGTTCCTTGTTCTGCTTACGCGAGAGATGCTCCTACCATGCCGAGATTCATCAGGGAGGAGCAGTGGAGGGCCGCGCGAGGATCGTCGGGTGTGGGTTGTGTTGTGATTAGATATGTTTGTGCGGCGACAATGGCTGCCTGGGCTGTTTTTGCCTTAATGTTTCTGGCCTGTTCTATTGACATGAATTATAGATCAAGATCTCGGATTAGTCCGGTCCTCTCTTCTTCAGGGATATCCCACTACCTAGACGTTCCTCTCCATGGCGATGCTCCTCTAGTTACGCTCCTTGATCCTCGGGTGGAACTTAAGTACGCCCGTCGTAGGCTAGATTCATCGGCTAATCTTTTTCTTTCGTCGAGTTGCCTTTGCATCTTTAGCAGGTCTCTCTTTTTGTGATGGAGTAAATATTGATATGCTAATAGATCTTTGTGAGTGACATCCGTTGTCATTGGAAGCGCACCTGAAATTGCTGCCCTTGCCTTCTCCCATGCGTTGGCTAGTAAGCTGAGAGTTTGCCTCTCGCCTCTGCATGGTTGTTGTTCTTCTCGGTTTACACGGTTGACTATTGGGCTTCCCCCGTTTGGTCAGCTTCCTTCGCTGTCGTGACTTCTTGCATTGTGGCTTGAAAGAATATCATCGGGATTAAAAATTGGGTTACCGTTGGAGTCTTGCTGGGTCGAGGCATCTCCGATGATCACGCATACTTGGTGCTGAGTGATATATGGGCTGGTGACGTCATCGTCTGTACCAAGGGAGACACTGTCGGGTAAGCCATCGAAGTCCATCAGTTTTGTTCTAGGTAGATTTCTGCCATCCAAATTCCGAAGTCGATGCTTTCACTGCTTTCTTCGGGTTCCGAATTTGCTGGGCTTGCTTCGTGTGGTGGGGTTAGCTGTGGATCTGATCCGAAGGAGAGATTGTCGTAAAGACCATCAAGGTCCCCCAGATCCATCTTGATTTGCTCGCTTTCTTCGCCTTCTTCGATTTGTGTTGTGACGTCCATGGAGGATCCGACGAAAGATACTAGTACCGCTGTAGGCGTAGTTTTTTCCACCGACGATTCTGATGTGATCAGGGCCGAAGGGTGCGATTCTTGCGGGTCCTCTACTTGAAAGTAGAAGCTTACGATGATTAGATCGGATCCGCCGTTGAAATCAGCGGAACCAATATAGGGGTGGGCGAGCGTGGATCTTCTTTTGTCGGGTTGATGCTTGGTGGAGAGCGGTCCGCCGAATCCATGGTTCCAGCGTTCAGGCTTCCCATAGACGGCACCAATTGATGAGAGATAACATCGGCAATGTCCATGGTAATGGACTTAGGGTTTTGCGAAAAAGAGAACGCTAGGGATTTCGTCAGATGTCAGGAAAACAATGGAGTCAAAGTCGCCTAAATATTGAGTAATCGCACTATTACAAGTTGCTTGGGAGATTTTCTGGTGCCCTCGCTTGGGCTTCTCCCGTCCTATATATAATAGGATGGGTCTCAAACCTGTATGCAGATAGGTTTTACATACGCATGATTACAATACCAATACATTGTCGGTTCAGAAACTCTTTCCTAATATACTCAAAGTCTTTGTCGGTTGCTTTCTTGGCTATCATCTGAAATCTTTATGGGTCGTAAGCCTTTTACCCAGCATAGGGCAGTAAATCACACGCATCCGAGTAATCATACCTATGTCAGCGTGGGTGGGGCACAACTGACTTGACTGATGTGGGTTTCAGAAAGCAGCGCCGACAACACCAGAGACACCAGGCAACTTCAATTTTTTTTGCGAAATACCACCGATCTATTAATAATCATCAACAGCGGTACAAAGAGTCCGAAAAATAATAAAGATTACAAATAGGTCACTAGACCAGCTAGCGAAGACTACAAACACTAGCGCGAGCCGAAGGCGCGCCGCTGTCCTCGCCCCTCCATCACTGGAGTCATGCAAAGCTTGTCGTAGTAGAGCTTGTTGTAGTAAACATACGGGAAGTCATCGTGCTAAGGCCACAAAGGACCAACGCACTAGAGCAACAACCATCGCCAATGATGACAACCATAGATTGGAAGAGACTGACCTGAAAACAAACCAACGAACACGAAAACGGACCAGATCTCAGGAGATCCGCTAGACAAACGACTACAGGCGCCCTCCATCTGTTCTAGATGCACCACCAGAACGAGGATAGAGCGGGAGGATCTTATTCTGACTTCAGGACGCAGCCGTCACCTCAACAACCTGAAGAAAACACTCGAAAACAGGCTAAACAAAGAACGAAAAACCTCCCGGGGGCGAGAGACCGTGTTCCGTCACACCTCCAAGGCCCTAGGGCCGTCGGAGGTAGAGCGGACCGACGACGTCGTCGGTGAGGGGACGAAACCCTGGATAGGTTTTTGGTGAGGGGACGAAACCCTGGATAGGTTTTTAGATAGCTCTCTTCCCTGGCGGCTCCAGGCAACTTCAATTTGATAACATTGTCGAGTAAGTTATAATTAATTCATATCGCTAGGTAATAAACTAAAATGATTTTCTCACGTTGAGTAACTACTATAGGCTGATGGGCAACAATTAGACAATAAATTTACATGAGTATACATCCGTTGGAAGCTGAGATGGAAGCTCACGAAGCATGCAACCCCATTGACCTCTAGATGAATCCCACGGTGCTAGTAGCCCATAGGTCCTAGACGTGAGCAGTTTTTCCACATCCAATCCCGACTCTATCATGGATAGCAACGATCTCTTGCCACTTCTCTGTTCTCATGGTCGAGCGTCGCCTTTGCCTGTCGGGCTTTGCCATGGGCATCCAACCGCGCGGCGGCGAGGCTGCAGCGAGCTCCGCTACCTTTCGGAGAAGAAGCGCGGGGAAGGCGCCGGCCTCTGCCACAGGTCGATGTGAAGGAGCAGCATACACAATTTAGGGATGGAGGAGACCGGCAGCAGGCACGCGCTGGATGGGAGTCTGGTGGCAGACACACACATTGGGGTAGAAGCTAGCGGCAGAGCACACGTGCTAAGGGGGGCCGGCGACCTATACAAGCTCGGGTGGGCGGCGCTCCTGGATGGACCTGCGTGTGGCGTGGCGAGCGATCTAGGACGACGACACACGGTTTGACTTTTTCTAAAAGAAAAGCACTAGGGACAACGATTGGGCGCGCGGGCTAGACACGTCCCAAAAACTACCATGTCAACCAGCTCTTTTTAGACCCTTTTGGCTATTATTACCCATCTATGTCACGGGTTAGTGAAAAAACGTTTGGTTTATGCCCGTGACGCTGTTGGACACCACGGACCGCTGCACACGACAGACTACGCGGGCCCGCCCCCGGTCACGCGCACCACGCGGTCGCCACCTACCGCATCGCGATCCCCTCTCACCTCGCCACTTGCGCCGCCGGCTCCCTCGCTCGCCATCCTCGCAAGCCTGCTTCCCCGCCCTTCTTCTTCGAGGCCGGCCAAGCCAAGCTCCGCCCCTATCGCCCCGCTCCTCCCCACCAGTGATGCGGCCCCTGGTCGACATCGACGACGACCGCGACCTCCGCTTCCCCGACCTCGAGCCAACACCGGAGCGAGCTCAGCCCAGCCATGCCTGGCCCCGTCATCCTCTGCCACAGAACCTGCTCCATGCCTCCGTCCCGAGCGCCGCCAGGGATGGGGTCCCCCTCCCCGTCGCCAAGGTCCACCACCGACCTCGCCTCCTCGTCACCGTGCCTCCTCATCCCCCGCGCCATCTGGAGCACTCCATGCGACCTCGCGCTCGAATCCAGGCGCCGTCGGCCGCTAGCCACCTCTTCCCGCGTGGACGCGCCCTTCCCCCTCCTAGAGCCCGTCCCCCGCTCGAGCTCACCTGCGCGCGCGTCCGCCTCCACCAGCATGCCCTCAATCTACGGCGCCTTCCTCCTCTCTGCTCTGGTTGTGCATCCTGGGCAGTTGGCAACGCTGGCGGCAACAAGGAATCTGGCGGCCCGGGCGGAGGATAGGAACCGACCCGCGCCGGCAACAAAGCTTGGGGAGACTCGGGAGAGGTGCGGGCCGTGGGGATGACCGGACTCACGTTGCATACGACCGAGTCAACTGGGAGCTATTGGTGCAAGGACATGGCGGGGATGTGCGTAGTCAGTGAGGTATGACGCTTGTGAATCGACGATGGAGATCTCCAGGTGGTGGTGGCCATGTCGCGGATAGAGGCAACACTAGAGGGCGAGCTGCATCTACTCCTTGGGCGTGGTGTACGAGGACGACGAGGAGAGCATGTCAATCGACGATGGCAGCCATGTCCCGGACGGCGGCAACACTAGAGGGTGAGCTGCATCTATTCCTTGGGCATGGCATACGAGGATGACGAGGCGAGCATGGAGGCATGCTCGACGGGGCTCGGGGATGGTCGGAGAGGCCGCGCTATCCTGAGAGCAGAACAAGGAGGCGCCGGAGAACAGGGAGCGGAACAGCAAGTCAGAGAGGAGAGGTTATGCATCCTCCTGAGAGCAGAACGAGGAGAGCGGAGGCCGCTTCTATGGCTGAACTGTCAGACCACCCTACAAATCAGAACAATTATGAGTCCATAGGCCCCTTCGTCGGTCCTTTTCTTGTTGGACCGTCGCATGCCTAGCACTGTTGCGTGGATGATTTTTTTATGTTGATGCGTGGATGATTGATATGAGTAGGTGCGGGGATGATTGCGTGAATGAATGAAGGAAAAATCTACTGAAATGCGCCGCGTCGCGCACTACCCGTGCGGCGTGCCGCAATTAGGAAAAATGCATCGTGATGACCACCTGTGCCCCTAGAATCGGCCTTATCCCCTCACCTGACTGCACCTTATCTCCTCACGAGTGGTTAGCACGACACAATCGCCCTCTCTGAAACTACCACATAAGCATCACCGCGCTGGCAAACGTACAGAGAGGCCGCCGCCAGCGTGGGGCAGCAGGGGAGGCCGCCACCGCGGGGCACGGAGCAGCAGGGAGGCCGCCGCCGCGCAAGCACGCAACAGCGGAGGAGGCCGTCGCCGCGCATCAGCCGAGGAGGCCGTGCGCTGTCGCCCCGTGAGCGCGCCGTAGAGGAGGAGGCCGTCGCCGCGCGAGCGCGCAGCAGCCGGGAAGGCGTGCTCCGGCGAGCACATCGAGCCACGCCGCGAGGAGTACTAGACCAAAATCTTCATCCAGGAGAAGCACCTTGCGGCTTGCGACGGATTAGGCGGGGCAACGACGTAGGCCCTTAGCGGCGGGGGAGTGGGGCGGGATGACGGAGTAGGGCTTGGCGTTGAAGAATTCGGCGGGGTGACAGAGGAGGAGCTCCACGGCGGTCTAGGGACGTCGTCCAAAGTTTCAGCGGTTCAGCCTCTACCATGTCAGTTCGTGTGTGGGGAAAACGATATAGAAGAGAAGGCGTGGTACGATTAAACCTGGCAATTAAGCTGGTTGGAATCTGGCAATTAGCCTCACTTGACAACTAGTACTAGTATGGCGGTGGCAATTACTCCCGGTTAAACCGGAAGCTTGGAGTAATTAATCAGGCAATTATGAGCTAATTATTTGACAATTAGCAACAAATTATATCTGGCAAACTAGGCCTAGTTAATCATGGATTTAGTACTACTGTATGTCAACTAGGCTCTAATTAATCGGGCAATTGTGAATAATTAATCTGGCAATTAGGTCTCCAATTAATCTTGGAATTAGTAATACTATGTCAACTAGACTCAAATTAATCCGGCAATTAGTAACAATGTAGACTGTATGTGTAGACGGCAATTAATTAACCCTCGTGACGCAATACTAGTACTTCGTCCGACCATATTACTCAAATTTGTTAAAATACGGGTTTATCTAGCACTAAACTTGTCTAGATGTATTCGTATCTAGATGAATTTAAATTAACTAATATGGGTCGGAGAGAGTACTAAATTTGTTGTCAAGCGAGGGTTACAGTGAGACAGCAAAAATCATGTGCAAAATTTACTGTCAACGGAAAGCACGTGGCTAGGATTCTCACGTGAACAAGCTACCACATGCAGCCAGCCTTCGGTGTCCCTTTTCTTCATCCAAGATCCATGTACAACCTTTTGCATGTACCAGGCATGCGCACGCGACAGGAGCCAGCGCGTCAACAGCCGCCGCGCGAGATAGGCAAACGTGCGGCGCCGCGCGGTAGCACGATCCATGAATGAAACAAGGAAGATGGGGAAAGTGTAGGGGAAAGAAACGCGGGGAAAGTAATTCCTCTATTACACAATATAAGCCTTTTTACAAGTTTAGCAAACTGTTTTAACTTGCTGAAAGGATATATATCATGAAACAGAGAGGGGTACAAGATATAGAAAATGAGATTGGTGAAAACCGGAAAAAAATAATTCTTCAACGCTACAGGCCACACGTCGTTTGCACATCAAGGCAAAACTACAGGGGAGGACAGGAGGGCTACAACTACAAGCGTTTTTCAGAAATATAAGGACTAAAAGGATATAGATGAATCAATCAGATCTAACTAATACAAGATCGATGATCAATCAGAGGACCGATTTGAGATCGACGATTAGACAACCGATTCGCCGCAACTCCCGCAGTGCTGCCAGCTTCCACGTTAGTGAAAAAGGAAAAAGAAGCCCATTAAAAATAGTTGAAAGCTTGTGTTCGTTACCAGTGTTTTGACCACAACGACTATTTTTATTGAACTCTAGCCCATATAAATGGTAGGTGAATTTAGACGAGAGCTTAGCTTCGAACTCTAGCCCATATAAATGGTAGGTGAATTTAGATGAGAGCTTAGCTTCATGTACAGGCTGCTACGAACAAGGCCACCGTGGATAAAGGAATTACAGACGGAAACACGTATGCCACGATAGAAACGACTTGGAGTTGGCGTGGTCGTCAGAGAGCGGCAGACAACACGGTGCGATAGGAGCAGTACGTATTCAATTTAGTGACCCAACAGTGGAAGGCCGTCGACGTCAGAGAGAGATCGATGTAGTGATCAATAGCAAAGAGGGCGGCCGGCTGATCCATGTTGCTATACAAAAGTGCAATCGTGCGATGTGCTAGGTAAGCGCGTCGTGGGATCATGGATGGGTCTGGAGTTGCACTTTGCTAGGTTCATGGTGCATGAATTGTTTGGCCTGCTACTGATTTCCTTATAAAAACTAAGTTGGAAGCTGAAAGCACTATGTGAGAAAGCTAAACAAATTTTGGTGGAGGAAAGCACGTCCAGGTATAATGTTGCACTTTCTATATTTTTTTTGAACCGGAACTCCACTTTCTACAATTTTTTGAATCATTCCATGCTTTTTTGCTAGCTAAATCCAATCGACCTTTTTTTGTAATTACATTGATTTGTCGTTCTTAGACGCTATCCACGATTAATTTTGTTAGTGGATTTTATGAATTCGTGTGTTAGTAGATTCTTTTTCTCCTGCCGCAACACGCGGTGCGTGACTATGGATTCTTCACGTGAAGTACCTAGTATAAGTCTCAGCCACATGATTTCGAGAGGAGGTCAAGTTTCTAACATGTTCCCACTGTTGGCCACAGTACACCTCTATTTCACGTGAAGTACCTAGCAGTTGCCAAATTAACTAGGACATGGCTGATTAATAACTGTCAGATTAATTTTATCTAGTTGCCATATTTAATTGTTACTAACTGCCAGATTAATGGAACCGGCTCCTCTAACGTGGTGAAGAGAAGTTAGAGCAGCCACGGTGTGCCAAAAGCCAAATATGCTACGTAGACAACATATGGAACCGAAGTTAAATTTTTAAAACCTCTACAGCGTTAGGCGATGCCAAATATTTTACGGTAGGGTTCACATACAACTAAACAATTATTCTCTCACCTACCGACCGGCTGGTTCGCGCGAGTTCTTTCCCAGGAAAATCCCCTTTCCCACACCTTCAGATCTCCCGTGCGCTGACCTCAAACCAGAAAAATCCAGCGACCAAATCTATAGACGGCTCTGCGGCAGCGAGCTCTACTTGAGCATGGCGGGCGCGATCACGAGCCCGCGACGGCAGGGGTGGCATCCGTGGGTACGACCGGCTCGGCGCGGCCGCCGGGCAGCGCCGTCCGTCTCTCGCCACGACCGAGCTCGGCGGCAGCGGAGCAGCGACAACTCAAACAGCAAGCTGGTAGCGCTGGCTGTTTGTGCGGCGGCGCGGGCGACAGATCCTGTGCGACTTGAAGATTGAGTAGGAGGCGCACGATTTGCTTCGTGCAGGTTTGTTTCATGCGATTTACCTATTGCTCCTTGTTATGTGTATGTCTGAATTCTGCAAGCCATACGCATGTATGTTCTATTGTACCTCGTATTGTCACAAAAGCTATGCAATTTTCTCATTAAATTCATGCCAGAAGTAACAAATTATATAGGGAAAACAATACAAATTTATTGATTGAGGTAATTAAGCACACAATTGAGGGCAATAATAAAGTACAGCATGAGAACGTAAATAAGAGAAATGAAATATGATGGAAAAACTAATTCTAGGCTTCATCGCCTCTAAACTTTTGCCAAATGTGCTCTATCAGATCACCCTTGAGACGACGATGTGTTGGTCGATCCCGAATAGCAGCATGTGCCTCCAGTACCATATTAAATCCATGAATTGGCCCATGTTCTAGTCCTTCCAAAGGTATGACCTCGTTTCCTGGTTCATAGTCCAGGTCATAACGAACCACATAGTCATCTCTCTCGTCCTCGACGATCATGTTATGCAATATAATGCAGATATACATGATCTCGGCTAGTGTTTCCCTTTCCCACATACGACCTGGATTACGCAAAATAGCAAAGCGAGCTTGTAAAACACCAAAGGCACGCTCTACATCTTTTCTAGCTCCTTCTTGATGTTGTGCAAATAATTTGTGCTCGTCACTTTGTGGCAGGGGGATTGTTTTCACAAATGCTGCCCACTCCGGATAAATTCCGTCTACCAAGTAGTATCCCAGTTTATACTCATTGCCATTCACCATAAACTGAATCTCTGGAGCCCTGCCTTGCACTACTTGTGTAAACAAAGTTGATTGGTTCAACACGTTGAGATCATTATTTGATCCAGCAAACCCAAAGTATGCATGCCATATCCATAGGTCATGTGACGCAACAGCTTCGAGCATGACTGTTGAAGATCCTTGATCACCACGAGTGAACTGCCCCTGCCATGGAACTGGACAATTTTTCCATTTCCAATGCATGCAATCGAGGCTTCCCAACATTACAGGAAAGCCACGGGCCTCCCCGATATGAAGTAACCTTTGTATGTCTTCATTAGTGGGCCTCCTTAGGTACCTCGGACCAAATTTCTCCATCACACCCTTGCAGAAATTGGTCAAGCACTCATAGATTGTGCTTTGACCCATACGAATATTTTCATCAAGGATATCAGCCGGTACACCATATGCCAACATGCGCATAGCAGCAGTGCATTTGTGAATGGGAGAAAAGCCAACCTTGCCAAATGCATCACTTCTTTGAAGAAAATATGGAGACCAATCACTTAGTGTTTGCACAATGTGTAGAAATAGATGACGCCTCATACGGAACCTTCTACGGAATTGCTTACTATCATACACAGGGTTGTCTGTAAAGTAGTCTGACATCAATCTCTCTTCACCGCCTGCACGATTTCTGTCAATATGCCTGCGAGGGAGACTTCTATGTTGATTACCTCTTTGTTGCGCTTCAATCTGAGCTCGAATTTGCTCTTCAATCTCAGCTTCAACTGGATCGTTGAGGAAGTCCCAAAAGAAACTATTGATGGTAGCAAAAGGGATGGAATCATCAACATGGTCTGGCTGGCTAAGCTGAGAGTGAGAGTCTGAGTCTGTGGACATGCTTTTGAGTGGAAGGTTTGTAGTGTATGCCTGAGTAGTGTGCATAGTGGATGGACCTTCTGCCTCTATTTATAAAGTAGTCTCCAACGGCTAGTTTCCAACGGCTAGTTTCATAAGCACACTTTTCTGATATCAGCCTGATAGTTATATTACTGGATAGTTTCCAACGGCTAGTTTCATAAGCATACATGTCACGCTGATCATACATTTCATCTAGAATTTCATCTAACTAGTTCAGGAGCAGTACATAATTTCACCTAAAATACATATAACTAGTTCAAGTGTAGAACATACATTTCACCTAAAAATTCATCTAACTAATTCAGACCAAGATCCCTTGCTAAGTACTCCACCACTTTATCATGTTGCATCTTCTGACTGTCACTGTAATTTGAAGTATCCTTATCAATTAGATTAAGATATTTTTCAAGCTTCCCGGCCTTTATCTTCTCTTTGTCCGCTTCAACTTTTTCTTTCTCGGTTTCAGCTTGGATTAGTGCAGCTACTGCCATCTTTTCTGCAGCAAGTGATTTCCTAAGTTGAAGTTCGTTGAACTGTTCGACATTTTCATTTGTCAAGTTTCCTGCAGAGCACTTCCCTTTGCCTTTCCGTTGTCCTTTGGCTGCCTTCTGCCCTTGGGGTCGTCGGATTTTAAATTCTCTGTCATCAGTATCTTTATTTGAAGAACTGTACCCTCCCAGTGCATCCAACTTATTTCTCTTATTGATTTCCTCAAGAGGATTAAGCCTTTTCCATTTACCATGCTGCCTCACCATCTTCCACCAGTGCTCCAATGGAAAGGGCCTTTTTGTTTTGCTATCTCTTTTGTACTTCTCACGCACTTTTTCCATAAGCTGCTCTTCTGATTGTCCACTAACATATGTGTTCTTTAGTTCATTGTACACTGCATTGAACTTTGAAACTTTGGGTGTAGTCTTGTTCCAATGATTCTTGCATTGGATATGTGATTTGTGTAACTCTTTAGGGGCATATGTGTTGTACTCATCTGCTACTTGGTTCCAAAACCGATCTGCCTTCTTTGAGTTTCCATCAATTTCATCATTGGAGTTGTGCAGCCAAGCACTTACGAGCCATTCATCCTCCTTCTTACTCCAATTCTTGCCTTTGCCCTTTCTTGCATTCTCATCTGGACTGCTCTCACTTTCTTCTTCAGCAGGTGCTTCTACAGGATGTGGAACAGACAATGGTGTGCCTGAACCACCAAATGGATTATTCTCGCCATCTCGTGGGCTGCTGCCTCCAACAACCCCGAAAAATGCCATGGAGCCAGCAGGAGACACAGGGCTGTGGCTAGCATACACTCCATGTGAGTATTGACCCGCATTGCCTTGGTAAAGACCATCCTGGTAGCTTGATGGTGTTGGTATGAGCTGTGGGCGGCTTGTTTGAGCTGAAAATTGGTTGCCATTGTGTGGGTGATATGGATGCAGGTTGGGTGTTGGATAGTTCATGAAAAATTGGGACGGATGGATGTTTGTGGGTTGTTGGCTGCTAGTATTTTGTGGATCGAAATGTGGGATTGAGGAGTTGTGCATGGGGGATGGATAGTTCATGGCAAAGTGTGATGGATGAGTGTTTGGAGGAGGTTGCTGGCTGCTTGCATTTGCTGGATCCAGCGATGCGCTTGAAGAGTTCATGAGCATTTGCCTATAGCTCATGGAGGATGAGTGCTCCATGTTTGAACAAGGATTGGGTTTGGCTTCTTGTCCATTGGCTTCCATGACTATATAGACATTGTGAACAACGGTCATCTTTGTATTTTTCTTTTTAAATATTTTGTATGTATGATGCTTTGCCTTCAACGGTTGTAAAATTTAATGAAGTTGGTGACGGTTGAAGTATATGCATGCAACAGCTGGAAAACTTGATGCAGCTGGTAGTTTGAAACTGAAAGGGAAGTAGCTGTCGACAGTTGGGAGGATTCATTATTTTATTGTTTCTTGCAATTTGGTGTGGGCGCAAGTACTTGCGCCGGCTCCCACTTTTTTGGCTTTGGCAACTACCTCCACAATGGAGGGAACCGATGCCAAAAGCAAAACTCACTATTTGGAACCCCTATTTGGCATACATTGTGGCTGCCCTTAGAGACTGACTTTGCTCCTTGCAACAGGCCGGTGTGCTCTAGAAAAAAAAATTACAGAACATGGCTACAGTGCCAACCACCCACTTTTTGGAGGGAAAAGGTCCCGCCAGGACATAGCTGCGCGCCAAAACAGATCCAGCTTCTTCTCAGTTCTCTTCTCCCCTCTTCTTTCTTTCCTCTATTTCTCTTTGATGCATCCATGCAGCAGTATTTCCTGAAATTACACAGCACATATCCAGATTAGTTCTGGGTATCAATGGAGAACCAAGATCCAAACAAGTAAGTTAATTTTGAAACTTTTCCATTGAAATTTTACATGCTGCTAGTTATCTATTTGAGTGAACTGTTTGCATGCTTTTGAGAACCAAAATCTAAACATCCCTCAATTTCTAATTTCTTCCTTACTTGTTTATTTTATAGGGCCCAGTAATACCTACCTGGAAGCCTCAACTTTAGATGAAGTTCCACACCGTGGCTGAGGCATGGGAATTTTGGGAGTACTATGGAGGAAGGATGGGTTTCAGTGTAAGAAAGAGATATACAAATACAAGCAAAATTGATGGTGTAGTGACTGGTTGCAAGTTCGTTTGTTTCAAAGAGGGTAAAAAAGCGGTTGATAAAAGGGATAGTCTAACTAAGAAAGGGAGGGCTGAAATTAGAACTAACTGTGAGGTTCATATGTCAATTACAGTGGACCGTCAAGATGGAAGTTATGAAATATTTGACCTGGATCTTGAACATAATCACATGCTTCAGCTGCCAGAAGCGCGGCACTTGTTGCCATCACAAAGAAAAATCTCTCAAATTCAAGCTTTTGAAATTGAAATTGCCGATGACTCTCGTATTGCACCAAAAAATGCTCATGAGTTTGCTTGTCGACGTGTTCGTGGACCAGGAGGTCTAAGTTACACACGCTGAGATCACAAAAACCATTTGCGAACAAAGCACCAAAGAGAGTTGAAGTATGGTGAAGCAGGTAGTATGCTGAAGTACTTTCAAGACAAGGCTAGTGAGAATCCTTCGTTCCAACATGTTATACAGCTGGATTGTGATGAACAGATAACAAATGTATTCAAAATGATCATATATTATGCTCATTTCGGTGATGTTATAACATTTGACACTACTTTCGGAACGAATAAGGAGTACAGGCCATTTGGTGTGTTTGTGGGATTCAATCATTTCAGAGAAACGGTAATATTTGGTGCTTCTCTCCTTTATGATGAGACATTTGAGTCTTTCAAATGGCTTTTTCAAGCTTTTCTTATCAGTACATAATCACAAGCAACCTCGGACCATATTTACTGATCAAGATAGTGCAATGGAAAAGGCAGTTGAACGTGTCTTTTCAGAATCAAAGCATGGATTGTGCACCTTCCACATTATGCAAAATGCCATCAAGCATCTACCTAGCAAAAAGAAGGATGGAGAAACCGAGGATACGCTGGAAGAAGGGGCTGATGAGCAAAATGGATCATCTCTTCTCAAAGATTTCAGTGCTTGTATGTATGAATATGATGACCAAGAAACATTTGAAGAAGCTTTTAAGTTGATGAGAGGTAAAGTGAAAACACAAACATGGATGAATAGTATTTATAAGGTAAAAGAAAAGTGGGCACAATGTTTTATGAGAGAAGCTTTCACTTTGGGAATGAGAAGCACACAACTAAGCGAAAGCCTCAACAATGACCTAAAGAATCATCTGAAGTCAGATTTAGACATCAACCATTTTTTTCATCATTTTGAAAGAGCCGTGGAAGTGAAAAGACAAACCGAGATAAATTCAGAGTATGAGTCTAGGAAGAGCCTACCTAGAATATTATTTCGCATACCTATGATGCAGCAAGTCAGTTTGTTGTATACCCCCGCTATATTTGATGCGTTTCAAGCTGAATATGGGAGATCAATGGCAGCTTGTTGGGGTAAACTACCTGCAGATAATGAGTACATGGTTAAAATTGGAAGGCTTATTGATGGGGAATTCTCAATCTTTGAACAAGAACACAAAGTTATTGGAGACAAAGACCTACAAATAGCTTCATGCAGTTGTGGTCAGTTCGAGGGAATTGGAATATTGTGTGCTCATGCTTTAAAAGTTCTTGATTTAATGAATCTCAAGTTGTTGCCAACACACTATATTGCAAAGCGATGGACAAGAGAAGTACGATCAGGATCCATCAAAGATTGCCGTGGAAGGACTGTAGTTGAAAATCCAAAGTTGGATGCCACAATTCGATGCAATTATCTTTCTCACAAGTTCTATAACTTGACCACTCTAGCAGCCAGCTTTGAAAAATGTTGTATTTTGATCGAGAATGCAGTTGATAGTGTTACTAAAGTGGTGAAAGAACGATTAGGTATGTCCACAACTAATCCCGAGCAGAGATGTGATGCCCAGGTGGCTCCACAAGTATCAAATGAATTGTTGACTGCTGCACAGCTCAAGAAAAAGGAGGCTCGGAAGAAAAGCTCGAAAAGAAGAATGAGTTTCCTTGATAGACAACACAAGATAAAGAGGAAACCACCACCTGCTCAAAAGGAAGACAAGGAGAAAATACCAACACAGACTGAGAACAGGTCGGCACCAAATGATCCAGGCTCTGAAAAATATGAATTCATGGAAGGTTTCACTCATCTTTTGACAACTCCATATGCGGCTGAAGACTTCGGTGATGATATATTCTGATCTTAATTAGAACTGATAGGAGTATTTTGAACCATGTTCTGATGTCCTTGGTAGTACGTCTATCGACTTGCTGTGGTCCTTTTGCATGATATTGGTTTCTAATTCTCTAAGATTCAGAAACATGTAATTTAGTATTTGCTATGTTACTAGCCTATTCAACTAGCCTGGCTCTTTTGCATTTCAGTACATTCACTAGTGTGAAGCTAATCGTGAAGGAATTCTAGTCAAACTAAATTCTAAAATCATTGGGAGCCTTGACAGTATAATATTCTGCTTGAACTGGAATCAAAGCTGCAGAGCAGGGTGGAAAGATGATGTACCGTCAGCGACAATTCGACGGAAGCGCGCGGCGGCGCAGGCGATTGTCTGTCGACGATCACGGGCATGCTGGAACAACGGCCAGTCACCGTCGCCGACGACGGCACAGGATCCATCGCGGCAGGCGTGAAGGAAAATCCAGCGTCGAGTGGGCGAATCGGAGGAGGGCGTGGGCGCAGGCGAGCCACCGTTGAGACTGAGCAAATTTTGGAGGAGGGCGCGAGCGCAGGCGAGCCCGGCGACGGGTGCGTGTGCGGCGATGCGTTGCGGGCGTAGAGTCAGGGGCGGAGTGCTAGTTTCTTTTTCTTTTTTCTTTTTTTCTGGAGCACACCCGCTCGTTGCAAGGAGTAAAGTCAGTCTCTGACTTCTCTTCACCACGTTAGAGGAGCCGGTTCCCAGATTAATTAGGTTTAGCAGAAAATGTGAGACAAATGAAGCCCCGGTTCAATTGTTACTAATAACTATCAGATTAATTAGGCCTAAATTGCCAGATAAAGTATCGCTTAGTTGCCCGGTTCAACAGTTACTAATTTTCATACTATATTGGTACTAATTGCGAGATTACTAACTGTCTTTCCAGATTGATTAAACCTAATTGTCATATTAAATTGGTGATAGCTACCCGATTGATCAGTACACCTCGAAATCTGTAGCTGTACTGGGAGGAATCCATCATCGTTCAAGAAATTGACGCAGCACACAATTAGGGGATCACAGCAGATTAAGTTCACATGCAAAAATCAAGAGTATCTCTGTGAAAAAGGCAAGAGAGCAACAGATCGAGAAAGAGTATGTGAAGAAGAAAAGTCCGTGAGCTCGACAAACCTCGGCCTACTCACACTCGACGGCGACAGCGGCAGCCTACTGGCGCTCGACAGCGGTGGCCATGCCTCCTCGCGCTCGACGGCGGCCTCGCCTCATGCTTGGCGGCGACAATGGCAGTCTACTGGCACTTGACGGCGGCGGCCTCGCCTCCTCGCGCTCGACGGTGGCCTCGCCTTGTGCTCGGCGGCGGCCGTCCTGCTTCGTGCTCGGCGTTGCCTCCTGGCGATAGCCGCTGGACGCCTCCACTTGGCGCTCGCCGGCAGCGTGCCTGCTCCTCTTGCGCTAGCTCTGCGAAAAATCCCCGCGCGAGGTGCTCGTCTCCGGTGGTTGAGAATACGTGGCCAAGAACAGTTCGTGGCAATAAAAGATAAGATGGGAGAGGGGTGGAGCACGCATCACAACGCGCCGCACGAGAGAGCAGCAGGTGCGGCGTTTTTTATTATCTTTTTCTCTCTATGTATCTAGCACTAAAACATGTCTATATATGCACGTAGCAGCAGTGGCATTCTGACTTAAGAAGAGATAGGCATCAGATATACACCGGTATATGTTTAATAGCCAAGATAATCTAAGTAAAGGTAAGTCAGCGGCTAAACTAGGTCATCTGGTTAGATGGGCACTTATAATTTTAGGTGTCAAGGCTAAATCAATTGTTCCAAACATTAATATTAAAATTTTAGAATTCAGAGAAAGTTCTCCCACGAAATACAAGCATATTGGATCATATGATATGCAGAAATTACACAATAAGATTACAACAGCTTAGGCACGTCTGACCAGGATTAAAACCCAACACCAAAAGAAAAACATCATCCATAACCATTTCAAGGAGATCATCAAAAGAGGTCAAACTCGATCCAAAAACCTCAATTGGACAACAATTCCTTCCCCTCCATGTGACCTTAGTGGTCTTGGTCAGGCTTTCGGGGGAGGAGGTTAAAGCCGCGATCGACGGTACGGCTAGTAATAAGGCTCCGAGACCGGATGGATACACGGGTGCCTTTTTCAAATCGTGCTGGAACACAATAAAGGAAGACATCATGGCGGTGATTAACCAATTCTTAAACCTACATACTGATAATCTCCATTGGCTCAACTCCGCCAACATTGCTCTCATCCGAAAGAAAGAGGGGGCCGAGGAGATCACGGATTTTCGTCCCATTAGTCTCATTCATGCAATTGGGAAGCTTATCTCTAAGATGATGGCTACTAGACTTGCTCCCCATATGAACAAGCTCGTCTCCAATGCCCAAAGTGCGTTCATAAAGAAAAGGAGCATTCATGACAACTTTCTCTATGTGAGGAACTTGGCAAGGAAATTCCATAAAACAAAGACGTCAATGCTCCTTTTCAAACTTGACATTAAGAAAGCATGTGACTCGGTTAGATGGGACTACTTGATGGATTTACTTTGTCACTATGGCTTTCCAAGCAAATTTTGGGATTGGATTGCGGCAATTCTCTCCACCTCGTCATCGCGCGTCCTTCTCAATGGTGTTGCAGGCGACCCAATCAAGCATGGGAGAGGTCTTCAACAAGGGGACCCCCTATCGCCGCTCCTCTTCATCTTGGCCATTGACCCCCTCCATCACATCCTTTGTAAGGCAACCGATCAAGGCAAACTCCAAAAGCTTCATGGAAGGCCACCTATGGTCCGCACCTCTCTCTATGTCGATGATGCCACAATGTGTGTTGCTCCAAATAGAGAAGACATAAACTTCCTTGCTAGCACCCTCCAACATTTTGGTGAGGTCACCGGGCTAGTCACAAATTGCTTGAAAAGCCAAGTTGCCCCCATAAGGTGTTGCGGGTTGGATCTATGTAACATCCTCCAAGATTTCCCCGCCGCTCGCACATCCTTCCCTATGAGCTACCTTGGGCTACCGCTCTCGGTTAAAAGACTAAAGAGGATCCACTTCCAACCTTTGGAGGACAAAGTGGCCTCCAAGCTTATCAAGTCCGTGCTCACTAGCATTGTTATCTACTAGATCACCACGCTCAACATCCCAATAGAAGTTCTCATGAAGATTGATAGTCTACGATGAGCCTCTCTTTGGGCGGCATGTGACAAAGTTACCGGTGGGAAATGCAAAGTAAATTGGGAGTTGGTTTGAAAACCGAAAGAATTTGGAGGCCTTGGAATCCTCAATCTCAAAAAAATTGTCACGACCCTTCGCATGAGATGGCTTTGGAACGAATGGAGTGAGGAGCCTAAGCCATGGGCCGGACTTGGCACGCCTTGTACCCCTCAAGATTGTGATCTTTTTGCGGTGGCCACAAATGTTATCATTGGAAATGGAAAACACACTCTTTTTTGGAAAGCTTCTTGGCTTGATGGAAGACTCCCTATGGACATAGCTCCGCTTCTCTTTGAGAGATCGAAGAAGAAAAATTGCACCGTGCACAAGGCTTTGGGCAATGACTTTTGTGTGAGTCAAGTGAACACCCGAAACGGCCTCTCCTTTGACCATATATTGCAATTCTACGCCCTTTGGGAAGCTATACAAATGGTCCATCTTGACTACAACACCCCGGACTCAATCTCTTGGAGCTCACTAATGATGGATGCTACTCATAAAAATCGGCCTACAAAATGCAATTCCTTGGGCAAACTTCATCCCTCATGCCCTCGTTGGTTTGGAAGATTTGGGCCCCCCCAAAATGCAAGTTTTTTGCTTGGTTAGTGATTCAAAATAGAGTTTGGATGGCGGATAGACTTCAAAAAAGAGGATGGCAAAATTTTGGCAGATGCAAGCTATACAACCAAGTGCAAGAAACCGCTGCACATCTCCTTTTCAAATGTCGTTTCACCGTGCGTGTTTGGTAGCAAATCAAGGAGTGGCTTCGACTAGATGACATTGATATCCCTAGTTGGCGCGACATGAGATCGGTCAAAGAGTGGTGGAGGGACAAGATTCACAAGATAGGTGTAGCATCCCATCTGTCTAACATCTGTAATGCTACATGGTCTAATAATAAAGTGCTACTTCCTACATATAATTGTTGCATCATAATTATATCATGCTCATGTCATCATGCCACATTCCATTTGAGCATCATATTAAAACCCTTTTCTTTTGGTTCTTAACTCATATGCACTATTAATTGTATTTGCTTCTTGATATATTGTATTTGGTTCTTGATAAATGCTTGATGCCCAAGTTGAGTTGGGGGCATATCTTTTATCAACTCCACCACCTTTCTTTGCCACCACCCCATCAATTCCACCATCCAACTAGATGTGGGCCATGCACACATGTTCTTTCTCATGTCTTTCCCCTCTTACTTGATCTCTTTGGTTTGGTTTGAATTTAAATCAAACCCACCTTGCTAAACCCTACACTTATCTCATATGCATGTAAACATGTGGGCATCTTCTCCACCTTTGTGCTATTCCTCCCCGTATCTTTTGAAATACCTTTTCACCTATTCTATGCTCCTGTTTTTTAAAAAAAGGGTTTAAAAATTAGTGGCTTGTTTGATTTTTAAACAATCCAAAATTAAACACAAATAAATAAAACAGTGAGAGGGAGAGAGCTTACCTGCAGCAGCCCAGCAGTAGAGCCAGCAACCAACGCCCTCCACCTTTTTATTTCTGGCCCAGCAGAGCTTCCCAGCCCAAGCTCTGTTCTAACCCGCTCACCGACGCCACCCATGTTCCTCTTCTTCTCTTCGCCTCACGCCGTCTCGCCCTGCTCTCTCTCGGCAGGAAACGGAAAGCAGCAGCCGAGCAGGTCCCCGTCCACCTCCGTCTTCCTCGTCACACCGCACCCCCACCAGCCTCCCTCCTTATCCCCAAGCCGAGGCCCCCTCGAACCCTAGTTTTATTCCCCCTTCCTTTCCTTTTCTTCCACGCCACCGACCCTGTACCGCGAGACCGCCATGGCCAGCAACAGGAGGAGCTGAGCCGCGGGATCGTGTCCTCTTCTTCATCTGCGTCCGAGCGCCTCGCCAGGAGAGAGCCAACGCCACCAAGACCTACTCCCAGCCAGCACCCTTGTCCAGCCAAGCAGAACCGCCTCTGTTGCCGTCGCCAGCATCACCCCGGCCACCCCTTCCTCGTTTTTCTTCGGAAATCGGGCGAGGTGAGCACTACCCCCTTCCCCCCTCTGCCTTAGCATCAATCGCTCCCTAGACCGGCGAGCCCGCTTCAAAATTGTAGCAGCAGCTCGCCGCGCGCGTTTGCCTGTCGGACGAGACGTTTGCAGCTAGCTGTCCGTCAGATTGCAGTGTGTTTGCCCTCTGTTCATCAGGTTTTCCCCGTTGTTGTAGGCCTGCCCTTAGGAAACTCCAGAAACCAAAGTTGTAGCCCTTCGTCGTATCTATGTTTTTTGTTTTTACGGCTATGCTAGGTTCTCGCTTGTTCGCTCGCTATCCTCCTCGCAAGTTGGCCGCGGCTAGCCAGTTTTTCGAAAACGATTTCAGTTTCGTCAGACCCTGGAGACACCTCCCAGTAGATTTTTCAGAAAAGCCCCCCCAGTTCATGTCGAGCACACGTCGGTCCCTCCGCAGCCCTTCCGGCCCACCTGCCAGCTCTGGCGCAAGTTTTGTAAAAAGATACCTGCCTTTTGATCATTCTCAACCCACAGCCCCCGCATGCGCCGCGTGGCACCCGCCTCTGCCACCACTGGCGCGTGGGTCCGTTTGGCCACCGGCCCCATCTGTCGGTCTCGCGGGCTAGCCGACCCTGCGGTAGGAAAAGCCCCGCGCGGCCGCTACGCCCCACCTGTGCTGAGTCAGCACTGGACCCACATGTCGGTGTCTGTGGCTAGGTTCAGTTGAGTGTAAAAAGTTCTGCGATCTTTTTCTGTTAATAAAAATAATTCTAGAAAATGCAAATATGTTGTTAATATCCAGAAATTAATATCTTTTAATTGAATTATCCAAATAATACAAATAATATATATTTTTGGATCAGAAAAATGTGAGGAATTCAAATCTGCCATCCAAAATAATGTTTGACTAATTTAAATTTTCAAAATTGTTTAATTGCATTAAAAATGCCTTTTCTTAATTAATTAATAACTTTAATTCTATAACTCCAAATCTGACAAATAATATGTGTAAATCGATCAGCACGACAAGCCCGTTCTAACTATGCATTCCATGTTCTGAATTGAAGAATGCATCATGTCATTATTAAAAATCAGAACTGTTTATTGCAATAAAACTTGACTAAAACCTAATAAAATGCTTTATTCTTGTACCCCACACCTCACCCATGCCATGCTACTTATTGCCATGTAAATTGTGCATCATTCATCATGGCATGCTTGCTTCCTTGTCGCATTTTATTTATATGCTTGTGCACTTTATTTATGTTGGCCCTCGTTTGTTTGGTTCTTCTTTCGAATAGATGCCGAGCAGGGGAAATATCAGGAATCCTAGGAGTACTACCCAGATCCGTCTCTCGCTTCAACTAAGCTGCCAGGCAAGCACTACCACATCCTTGCATACATATAATACCTATTACCTCTATCTTATTCTTGCATCATTGAGTCGCGGTTGCATTAAATTGAATCCCAAGTACTGCATAGCCTTTACTTTTAAACCCCACCGAAGCTTGTTCCTCCATCCTATGAACCATTACTACAGGAGTTGCTTGAGCCTTGCGAGTCGTAGAATTGCATGTGTAGGGTTTGTGAGTGTCTGATGGATAACGAGGTACCTAAACAACTAAACCTGCATAGTAATGGGATAACTAATGAAAGAGGCACCGGTGGACAATACTTGTTATTTCGTTTTTCATGCTCACTTGTGTCCCGTAGGACCCCGAGTACTTGATACTTGTTCCTTGACTATTCGCACTATCCACATACGGGGGACTCTATGAATCCCCCTTTGCCTGTGCTTGATTTGCACTTTATTTCTTGGGGCCACAAAGCAGTTTGGGGCTTTATTACTATCCGGTACTTATGCCATGTTTTACTGCTTTATTAAAGATTGTGCGTGGAGCACCTGTACTGTTTAAGAATGCGGAATGTTTTCGCGGTATCGACAAGCCCAGTCACATTTTCGGGTTCCTAGTCGTTTAGAGCCATTGTCGCAAACCCTAGGTCCGTCTCGGAGCCAGCCAACTTCGTTGCGGGTAGCTTATTGGGGTGGGCCCCTGAAATATTTTACGAATCCTGTGATTGCTTTGTCGTGAAAGCCTCGTTGGGTTTTGATTTGGTTTTTCCGAGGTCGATCGTGTGTGTGTTGCTATTTGTGCACCCCTGCAGGGTAACTCTTTCTGAAAGCCGTGTCCGCGGTTATGGACGACTTGGAGCACAGTTTCTTGATCATAGACAAGCATAACTAAAGTACCGCTTTTAATTTGACTAAATATCTTACTAGTAATTGGTGCAATACTCATGGAATGGTTAATAAAACTGCCAACGGATGGGTTGTTCGTCCGCTTTCTCGTTGGTAAGCGAGAAGGAGGATGGATCTGTTACTTTATACTGTTATAACTATTGTTTCTAATTAACGGACATCCGCCTATCATTAGTTAGGCGGATGGTTAGCGAGTATCTATAAGCTTGTTAGTTATTATCTTTTGCTGCAATTGCGTCACCCTAGGTATATGTCCCCTTTAGAGGCATAAAGACTTGTTGAGTACCCCTAGGGCTCACACAATAAATTGTTTGATTCAGATAAACAGGTGTATTCGCAAGATGGATACTGGGTGGAGGAGACAGATGATGTTGGCAACGATCACGCGGTGTAGAGATTTCGGGGATGGGGATCCGCGAGATCTATGGGCGGGATGTGCTTATTTATGTGGCATCTTATGCCGATTTGCTTCTTGTCCGTACTTGGATCTTGCTTCCCACGTCCGCTTGATACTCTGATGTTTGATGTATGAGGAGCTATCCTACACTATTATCTCTATCTAGGATATTTGGATCTTGCCGTATGGCGTTGCAATATTTCTATTTCTTTTAGATGGAATGGCTCTGAGAACTGTTGTAAGGTAGCTTGCATACGTACTCACTTGTGTATGTATTTGATCTCTTCGCCTGTTGCCTACGTCGCTCGCTCTTGTCCCGATGTCTTGGAAGTGGTTAGGACGGCCGACGGGTCTACACGTGGGTGGTCCCTGGGCCCCCGCTGTACTATTTTAACCACTTCCGGTTCATCCAGGCTTGAACTTAGAGCGTAGGGTCCGAGGATGTTATAATAGGTAACTCTAAGAAGGCTTTGTCATCGCTTGCAATGTTGGTTTCATGGGAAGTTTGGAAGGAAAGAAATGCTAGGGTCTTTACAAACAACGCCTCAACAGTAATTATAGTGGTTGCCAACAGTAATGATCCTTGCCGGTGCAAAAGCATTGAGTGCTGTAATACCACGAGAGTAGGCCCTTTGTTCCGCCTTGAACATTATGGTCAAGGATTTATTTGTAATACCTCTAATCCTCTTCTTAATCAATGAAAATGGCAAATCTTTTGCCTTGTTTCAAAAAAATAACTTAGGCATAACCCCACATGATTTGAGCTTTTTTTATTGAAAATCGATTTGAGCTTCAAGTTACACACATAAGTTACCACTCTATTTTCTTGAAGATTATGATGCTCCCGTTGTCCCCATCTCCCCTGAGCTGACATATGACGATGTTTTGTCTTGAGATTAAGACACATTCCTTCCCGATAAGCTATACCAGAAGATTGCCAACCAGAGCCTTAGTGTTGCCATCCTGACGAGGTGAACTTGATTCACAATTGAGACCTACCAGAAAGAGAAACTGAATAATAAGTTAGATTAAACCATATCTGCATTCACACGAAAACAAATAGAGCATCCCCCTAGCAAGCTAGGGACTTGAGGCTGAGAGAATCCGGTTAGCATTGGTAGCTAATAAAGGGCAACACGCATAGCATCAAAACTACACTTAGCTGTTGGTGCTTACTCATTGATTGCTCTAACAACGGAGGGAGTACTTAGCACATGTAGGTGGTGCAGGGTTACAACAAAAGTTAATCTTTGCTATTGAAGCCTAAGTGGCGGCATCCATTCGTTGGTACGCTGTTTGTCCCGGCTCCCTGCATCGCTTCGGTACGAATATGCTCATGGTCTAATCCCCCATGCACGTACGCACACTATGACCCCGCCTACAACTCCCACACACGATCTATGTTCATTCGCCATCCCACCCGCCGATCTACCGCCGCCTCCCGTCCGCATCGCTTCTCCCATATATCGCGATACAGTGTCTCCCCCATCCCAGATTGTGCCGTAGTCAGCCCTCCGACACTGGAAAGGAGACCGCCGCCACCACGACGCCTCTGACCCGCTGCAAATCCCTGCGCGTTGACTCTCTTGCTTCGCCTGCCTAATTCTGTTGTGCAGTTTCCTCTCCTACTACTCTTGCTTACTGCAGCACGTCTAACATCTACTCCCATGCCAGCCAAGCAGCCGATGGAGGGCATCAACGCTGGAGAGCGCTTGGTTTTGCATTAGCCGGTGCCGAAGAAATATATTCGACGTCTCCCAATTTCTTCTTAGGTGACTATTAAAATCACCTAAGATAGTCGTTGAAATAACATTTCATGTTTTCCTATGTTTTGCGTGTTAGATAACTATACTATGGAGACTATTCATGTGCGCTAAGTGTGCAGGAAGCTTTGAGGGGGGCGGATAATCCGCCCCACCTTGGGCCGGATAATCCGGCCTACCTAATCGCTCAAAGGAAGCCAAGGCGCGTCGCTGGGTATCCTGTCAGATTTTCTGCCAGAAAATCCGAACTGGGGCGGTTTTTCCTCCCCAGGACGGATAATCCGGCTGTCGCATGGGCCGGATAATCCGGCCCCCGGTTTTCGAGCAAATGGAGACAAGGCACGTCGCTCGGTATCCGATCGGATTTTCTCCCGGAAAATCCGAACTGGGGCGGTTTTTCCTCCCCAGGCCGGATAATCCGGCCCTCGCATAGGACCGAATAATCCGGCCCCCAGAAGTTGATCAAGGGCAAGCTCAGCGCGACGCTCTGATAGGGGTGGATTATCTGCCGGATATTCCGAGTCTGGGGCAGTGTTTTCCCCAGACCGGATAATCCGGCCCTCACTTGGGCTGGATAATCCAGCCCCCAAAGTGTCCAACGGCTGGTTTCTGAAGGGGTATAAATACCCCTTCTTGCCCAACGTTCAGAACTCTTGATTCATTCCAAATTGTCCAGACATTGTGCAAGAGCTCTCATTCTCGATCTCCCACTTCAACCACCCGAAGGTCTTGATCTTTGGGGGAATTGAAGGAGGAGAAGTTCATCATCATCATCAAGAATCAAGCACTTCAACTCCTCTCCATTCACTTGGAGAAATCCCTGATCTAGTATTCTTGTCAATACCTAGATCTTGTTTATTGTATTTGATAACTTTGTTCTTGTGGCAGCTTGTTGTCATTCCGGGAGCCTCCAAGTTGTTGCGGAGTTGTTGCCCTGCTAGTTTTGTAAAGGCGTCGGTGCCCGCCTCGAAGGGTACCTTTAGTGGAAAGGTGGATCAGGCCTTTGGTGGCGAGATCCATCGGAGAACAGGGTGAGGCCTTTTGTGGTGTGGTGGTCTTAGTACCGCCCACCCCTCCAACGCAGACGTACTTCCCTTAACAAGGAAGGAACTGCAGTCAAACAAATCATGTGTCTCCGCGTGCTTCACTTCGGTTTACCCGTTCCTCTTCCACTCGCTCTTTACTCGCTAGTAGATAGGGTTGCATATAGGGAAATTCCACCTAATAGTTTATCTAGTGAATTTACCCTTTGTGCTAAGCCTAAAATTGAAAAGAATTAAAAATTGGTGTAGCACCTATTCAGCCCCCCCCTCTAGGTGCCCATACGATCATTTTCAGTTGCCACGCTCAAAAAATGCCGTTTCGCGCTCAAAACATGGAGGCGCAGGACTCTGCCTGCACACCTAATCAAATCCAACTGCAAAATTGTTATCACGCTCTTAGATCTAATCGAGGAATGTCGTCCCCTATCCAACCAAGAACTCCATCTCAGGCGTGTGGTTATCGCTACCCTACGCCGTGCCATCCCCTCTCGCGTTGACCACTAGAGAATCAGGTCCAAAACAAAGTTCGCCATATACGGCGACGAGAATACGAAATACTTTCACGCCTTCGCTTCCAATCGCCTGCGAAACAACAGAATTGCTATCATTGAACACAATGGGACAGAATTCAAAACCACGATCAGAAGATCAAAATCCTCACCTCATTCTACTCTGACCTACTCGGCAGAACTTTTATCCCCTCCTAGCGTTTTGATCTAACCTCAGTTTACACACCTATAGACCATGTTCTATCCCATCTTGACGAACCCTTCGCCACTGATGAAATAGCGACCGCTTTCCTCGGACAAAATTTTTTTGCTAGCTCAGGGCCGGATGGCTTTGGCCCTGGCTTCTACAGGAAATTCTGGCAGACGGTCAAACCAAAAATCCTACGCTTCTTCTCCCAGTTCTACAACCTCCAATCAAACATTGAGGGTATTAATCGTGCCTACATGATTCTACTCCCAAAAAATGGGGACGCTAGGACCCTAGAATCCTTCAGGCCCATCTCCCTTCAAAACTGCCCAATAAAGGCCGTATACAAGCTCCTCGCCAATAGACTTCAAAAGTTGATCCCATCCATCATTGACCCAACCCAAACAGGTTTCATCAGAGGACGATGCATTGCGGAGAACTTCGTCCTCACAGCCGATATCCTCAACTGCTGCCACAAACACAAAGCGCCTACTCTCACCATAAAGCTAGACTTCCGCAAGGCCTTCGATTCTGTATGCTGGGATTCACTTCTTAAACTATTGAAACACAGAGGATTCCCACCCAAATTTTGTGCATGGATCAAACTCCTCCTACGCTCTGGAAGGATGGTAGTACTTCTAAATGGGGTCCCGGGAGCATGGATTAACTGCAGAAATGGACTTCGCCAAGGAGACCCACTATCTCCCTACCTCTTCATCACTGTAGCCGACGTCCTCCAGAAACTAATAATCCTAGCATGCGAAAATGGACTCCTTGCCCACCCTCTCTCCGACAATATACCCTGCCCTGTCCTCCAATATGCAGACGACACACTGATCATCCTACGAGCAACTTCCACGGCAGCGGTCGTGCTCAAGAACATCCTCCAAAACTTTTTAGATGCCACGGGTCTATCAATCAATTTTCAAAAGACTACCTTCGTACCCATGAACGTTACAGAGGAACTTGCAACATCCATCGCCTCCACTCTTGGAGCGCCCATCTCCTCCTTCCCCCAAACATACCTAGGCCTACCCCTCTCCTCCACCAAACTACCCTCATCGGCCTTCCAACCGATCATAGATAGATGTGACCACTACCTCACTGGCTGGTGTGCCTCCCTACTATCTAAAGGAGGACGCCTTGTCCTATTATCTGCGGTGTTAGACTGCCTACCCACGTATTTCATGTCAGCCTTCCTACTTCCTGCCTCAGTCATCCAAACCATCGATGGACGACGTCGTACTTTCTTCTGACCGCGGAAGAGTCGTGCTCTGGAGCACAATGTTTGGTTGCATGGGACAAAGTTTGCACGCCTACGCACCTAGGAGGGATGGGAGTCAAAAATTTAAATGCACAAAATGTTTGTCTTCTTCTGAAATTTTGTTAAATTTTTTTGCATTCCGACAACCTACCTTGGAAACATTGGATTCAGACCAGTTCACCATTTCCACACACTTCTTCCGCTCCTTCCTACCTATCCAAGATAATCTCCAAACACACTGCATTGCTTTCCCAGATTTCTAGATGTTTAGTCCACAATGGTAAGTCTGTATTTTTTTGGCAAGACACTTGGATCCTCACAGAGCCCCTAGCCACCGCTTTCCCCGCTCTATACACACACCACACCCAATAGCATGCTTTCATTCATGATGTTCTGCTCAATGGGATCGAAAGCGAGCTACGGAACCGCTTGACTAATGCAGCCACCGAGCAACTTTCCCTTTTGTCTACTCTTTTGCATGATGTGGTTCTAACAGACGACGGGGATAGCAGGATGTTGCTGGACGGATCATGCTTCTCATCTAGGGGGGCTTACGCTGCAATTCAGACGGCACTCCTCGACCACAACGCCTCCCACATATGGGACACGAGGATGCCCATGAAGGTCAAGGTCTTCGGGTGGCTCCTACAACTAGATCGACTCAATACACGGGCTAACCTCTTCCACAAGAACATTATCCCCTCCACAGACTGCCCGAGGTTCCCCGCTAAGGTGGAGGATCGACAGCACCTGTTCTTTGAATGTCCTGTTGCGGCAGACGTGTGGAAGAAGCTGAAGATCACACCTGGCGGCCACAACTTCACCGACCTCATCCCTTGCTAGTTGTCGTTTGTTCTGTAGCCCCTAAACCGAGTTACATATATTAGCAACCGATCCCGTATCAAATACCCAGGTGCTACTGCGAGTACTAGTCAAGTACACATCAATAATATGTATATCACATATACCTTTGTTTGCCTTGCCGGACTTCTTGTCCGCCAAATACTTGGGGCAGTTGTGCTTCCAATGGCCAGTCCCCTTACAATAGTAGCACTCGGTGTCAGACTTAGGGCCAGCTCGGGGTTTCTTTTCAGGCGTGGCAATAGACTTGCCACCCTTCTTTCCCTTGTGCTTGCCTTTCTTGTCTTTCTTGATACCGGTGGTCCTATTGATCATCAACACTTGATGTTCTTTCCTAATCTCCACTTCTGTAGTCTTAAGCATTGACAGAAGCTCGGGAAGAGACTTCTTCATGCCCTGCATATTATAGTTCATCACAAAGCTCTTGTAGCTAGGTGGCAGAGATTGGAGAACACGATGTATGCCTAAGTCAATGGGAATCGTTATTCCCAAGGACACAAGCTTGTCGGCGTACCCAGACATTTTGAGTACATGCTCACTAACGGAGCTGTTTTCCTCCATCATGTAGCTAAAGAACTTTTCTGTAGCATTATAACTCTCTACGGCAGCATGGGTATCGAAAATCATTTTCAATTCTCCCATGGTATCAAAGGCATTGCCATTTTCGAAACGCTTTCGAAGTTCTGGCTCTAGCCAATACAGTATGCCGCAATGAACTAAGTTGTGGTCCTCCTGGCGAGTCACATAGACATTCTTTTCCTTGTCAGGGGCATCAGGAGCTGGTGGGGGGCCTAGCGGCGCATCTAGCACATATTGCTTTTGTGCAGCAGTGAGGATAATCCTCAAATTCATAGCCCAGTTGGTGAAGTTGCTACCATTCACAGCAAGTTTCTCTTTCTCCATGAACACATTGAAATTAAAAGCAGGTGGTGCCATCTACAACAAAATTTGTAAAGTTTATTTAGACTAAGTTTATGATAGATTGAGTTCAACTAATCCAAATTACTAATGAACTCCCACTCAAAAACGACATCCCTCGTGTCTTTTTGGTGATTACATGAACCAAATCCACTATACCAAGTCCAATCATCACGTGAGTTGATGTAGCTTCAAAGGCGAGCATCTATATGGGCATCATATCAACTATATGACTCATGCTTAACCTTTCGGTCCGTGTTCCGAGGCCATGTATGTACATGCTAGGCTTGCCAAGTAAGAACCTTAGTATTCGCGTGTGTAAAACTGTCTTACGCCCGTTCCTATGAAAGCGTAGATTCGAGTACACCCGATCATCACGTGATGTCTCGAAACACGATCCACAGAACTGTGCATACTTAAGGAAGAACACATTTTTTATCTTGATATCTAAATGAGGGATCATCTTATAATGCTACCAAAAGCGCCAAACTAGCAGTATAACATGCTAACATCTAATGTGTAAAGTGAGATGATATGGTCCATGCATTTGATCTCTATCACTTGCATCGTGGTATGATCTCTATCATTCCTTTGTGTGTAAGGCCAAGGTCTATGGAACTTACACGTTGAGTGTGTTGTAAGAGTATCTATCATACATCTACTTACAACAATACCATATCAATACACTAGCCCAGCAACGATCTAAACTAGACGCCTCTAATTTATCAATTGCAAGTTTTACGTGGCTTAGGGCTTTCGGAGATAGAACCATTCTCACCTACGAACATGAACCACAACGAGGATAACTAAGTTATTAGCAACTCGTTGTAAATCAGATATTGACTATAGTAGGAGAGACAGACACCCGCCAGCCACTTATGCAAAACAAGTTGCATGTCAGTCGTGGAACCGGTCTCATGTACGATGACATGTAAGGTTGGTCCGGGCCGCTTCATCCCACTATGCCACCAATATCCAAAAATACATAGAAGATGCAATAACATGATCATCATCGCCCACATATAAACATATGTGTACTACCCGTGCAAAGCACCTACGCATAGATCAGGCTCTGATACCACTGTTAGGTCCGCAGCATAGAAAACAAAAAAATTCCTATGGTGTGAAATACACGCCAAGATCTATCTACTAGGTACAAAGCAACGGGTGGACATACATCCAACGAGAACTTACCCTCGAAGACAACGAGTTTTGTTAACGAGTAGGAACTCGTGGTTGATGTAGTCGTACACTTGCCGATCTCAAGATCGTGAGGAAGTCCCAGCGCCACAACTCAGCAGTGCATCCGCACTCGCACACACGTTCAAGCCACCGGACAACCTCCACCTCCTCGCTCCAGCGATCCAGCGGAAGCAGCAACTCCTTCCAGACGAAATGCCACCAGGAACATGTATCTCGCTAATCCGAGACCATGGGGGAATAATTCTAGAGAGGGAGAGAGATCCTTCATAAGGAGGTGTGAGGATGAAGGAGGGAATGGGTGGCCTTTTATAGGAGGAGGGGGGTCCCCCCTCTCTCCATGGCCGGCGCATGGGGGGGTGACCCCTCACCTCCCCCATTCATGTGGTGGTAACCCCTCCACATTAAAATGCCTCTTCACATTCCCTTTTAAAGTCTCCACTTTAAATGCATTAAATTTCTCCAAATTTAATGCTCTCTCATTTAATAAAACTCTTTTTATTAAATTTATTCAGAATTTTGTTAATTACTTTAATTAACAAACATTCACATATATCCCCTTGCAATATTTCAATATCACATGCAGAACCACTTTCTGCAATTTCACCCGAAACAATTTCCGGTTTGTATTGAAACAATTCCTGCGCTTTGCAATAATTTCGTCTGAAACATATGTGCTCCAAAATGGTGTCCGGTAAATCTTAAGTGTGCCACCCTACGGTTCGCGAATAATGTAGACATGATCGAGACCCTTCTCCGATCAATAATCAGCAGAGGGACCTGGATATCCGTACCGACTCCTACACATTGAACGATGACTTTTGTGATCGTGAGAACCTTTAACACTTGTAACTAAATCCCTTTGTCTCTCGATATATTACATGTCCGAGATTCGATCATCGGTATCTCCATACCTAGTTTGATCTTGTTACCGACATGCACTCTTTTCTCGTTCCCGTGATATAACATTCTAGTGATCACATCACTTGCTTGCAAGCTATCTTAATGTGATATCACCGAGAGGGCCCAGAGTATATCTATCCGTCATCTGAATTGACAAATTCCACTTTTGATCCATGAGCCTCAACATAACACCTTCGTAGTACTGAACCCATCTTTATAGTCACCATGTTACGGTGTGACGTTTGATGTTATCAAGATACTCTTCCGGTGTTAGCAATTAACATGATCTCATGGTCTAAGGATAAAGATTACTTCGTATGATGTTATAGCAATATAAACATAATGACTTGATCGTAATGCTATACTTCGGATGAATGTTCATCACATCATTCCACCAGCGGTGTGACCTTATTATTAACAACATCCAATGTCCATGATCAGGAAACCTTGATCATCTTGTTAATCAACAAGCTAGTCTATAAGAGAGGCATAACTAGGAACCCTTTTTGTTTATTAAACACACATGTATTGATGTTTCCGATCAATACAATTCTAGCATGTGAAATAAACATTTATCATATATAAGGAATATGTAATAACAACTTTATTTTTGCCTCTCAGGGCATATTTCCTTCAAGAAATACTTACAACCAAATACCCGGAAGTAGGAGATGTTTGGCTTGTTACCGATAAGTATTTCATACGGAGTCTTGTCCAAGATTTTACGGAGATAGAGCCGGTTGGATGAATAGCATGCGATAGAGATTGCTTCAGCCCAGAAGTTATAAGGAGACTTGGGTTCAGCTAGCATAGATCTTGTCATATCCATTAAGGTCTGGTTCTTCCTCTCGGCAACACCATTTTGTTGAGGGGTGTACGCAGCGGAATATTGATGTCTTATCCCCTCTTCACTTAGGAATTCATTCAGAGTATAGTTCTTGAACTCGGAGCCGTTATCGCTTCTAATTGCCAAAATTGGGAGATTGTGTTGACGTTGAACCTCGTTGGCGAAATCAATGAGCATTTGTTGAGTCTCGCTCTTCAACTTGAAGAAATAGACCCATGTATATCTTGAATAATCATCAACAATTACGAGGCAATATTTCTTCCCACCGAGGCTTGCATGAGAAGGAGGACCAAAGAGATCCACATGAAGGAGTTCCAAAATCCTCGTTGATGAAATAATGGTCTTTCGTCGATGGGGAGAGTCATGCATTTTTCCTTCAACACAAGCCCTGCAAACACGATCTTTGGCAAAGGAAACATTTTATTTTAGTCCAAGGATGTGGCCAACCTTGTGGAGACTTTGCAAAGTTCTCATATTGACGTGGGCCTTTCCGAAAAGATACATCGGGCCTGTAGTGGTTTCCCCCAAAAAGTCCACCACATATAGGTCATTTTCGACATATCCAACGAAAGCGACCTTTAGAGAGTTGCTCCACAAGAGTACCACCAAATCAGCATCAATGAAAAATGCAAAGCCCATCTTACCAAGGGCATGAACTAAAAGTAAATTGTAATCAAGGGTCTCGATAAGCATGACGTCAACGAGAGAGATATCGTGAGAAACCACAACTTTGCCAAGACCCAATACCTCAGATTTTGACTTGTCACAATAGGATACGGTTATGTGATTATGGTTTTGCCGCATCTCCGAGATGATCTCCTTGCTTCCGGTCATATGACTAGTGCACCCGCTATCGAGCACCCATTTGGACCCACCGGAAGCATAGCCCTGCAAGAAAGTTACTTCTTGGTTTTAGGTACCCATTTTTCAATGGGTCCTCTCATGTTAGTGACAAGGGTTTTCGGAACCCAAATAGACCAAGATATGTTATTATCAAAAGGACCTACATAGCTAGCATAGACATCACCATAATAGTCACAAAATAATTCGTAATTAGGAATATTAACCCCTGCAAAACCATTTTTGCGAGACATAACAGATTAGATATCACAGTACATCATCCATTACAAACCATAATAAGGTCTTACAGATAAAGGATCTCATGATCCAGTCTTAATATAAATCAAGCAGCGGAAAGAAACGTAGTAGGGGCTCCATCTTCAGAGTCACAGGCAATGCTGACGATGGGAGATGATCCTAGTTGTCGTAGGCCTCCTGCTATCCATCATCCTGATAGTCCTCCTCATAGTCTGGCCACGGGAATAGCTAGGGACAAAGCCATCAGTACTCTTTAAGTACTCGCAAACTATCACTAACAAGTAAGGTAGTTCTAATAGGAAACTTATGCTCTAGGTTTATTTGCAAAAAGCCAGGTTTATCTAATTTGAGTTTAGAAGTAAAGAAAACTAAGTTAATGTTCTAAATCACTTAAGTGGGAACCTAGTTTTCATATTCACAGCCCTGTTGTGGTCAAGTCAAAATCATATTCACTTCACAAGTCATTTTGAAAACATCTGATGACGGAACAGTATGGCCACTCCAACTGTCCATGACCGCGGACGCGGCTATTCGAATAGTTTGACACTCTGCAGAGGTGGTACACTTTCACCACAAAACTCGATACATCCGTCAGGGATAACCCTGAATCATCATACTTAGTATGCGGATAATCAATCATAACCTTTCAATTACACACTCTAGTATAGGCACCTCCCATATGAGCTTGGCCTCCCAGCCATGGCCATCTGCCATCTTGGGCACTGCATAGGTGGACAATTCACACTCACGAGGTAGCCTCAGCTTAAACCTCTTCCGCGAGGGAACCCATACTAATGCATATAAACTTCCGACTAAGCCCTACCCAATTTGGGTATTGTGGTTGTATGGTAAAATTGGAGTGGTATCGCATCCGAACCCAACCATGAGTTTTTATAAAGGGCTAAGGCTCATGCCTCAACATTTTCATCATCAAATCCTTTTGTGTTTCTCAACACATGTCAAAACATTTCCATAGAATGAAACATCATTCCAAGGTTTTCATAATCATTTTGACCAAGTATTCCCATCTAAAGTGATCAAATTTTATGCTCAGCACTAGCCACTAAAGTTAAGAGTGTTCCCTAATGAGGGGTGCTAATCTCCAATCTCATGCCATGGAATGACATCTAAGTATAACTAGTTAGGCCTAGTTTTATACTCTTTATGCTATCTATACTATTTTTCCAATACTCACAAAGTACTAACTAAAAGTAAAGAACTTTGGTAAAGTAAAAGAATTAAAGCTTGTAAGTAAAACTTGGGATTGGTATAATCAAAGTTATATAACCAAAGCATGCCTAATGCATCTTGCTTAGGTTATCTTGCAAGGATGACTTGCATAAGTATAAGACTTTCAAGTGTTACCTTGCATGGTTCTAGCTTGCAATTAGTGATGGCTTGCCTTGAGTAGAGTAGTGGTTGAAGTTCTCCTCTTCTTCTTCTTCTTCTTGGTAGTACTCCTCCTCCTTGTATCTCGGGTCGGTACTATCGTCTATAAATGAATACGGGGTACACAGTCACCAAACAATACTTAACTAATTCTACTTAGCATACTAAGGCTCACACTTGATGATCTAGCATCACCACAATCATCACATGAATTAAATACTTAATATTATTTATCTTATTTTAGAAAAGTAATTTCTACTCATTGAAATTAATTAAGACTTAATATTCTCCAATTAAAATATGGGATCATATTGACACATGTCATCACCACATATTCTAATACATGGGAATGTGATTTAAAGGGTTGGTCATATTTTATAAAGTTTAAGATTATCATTTAATAGATTTAAAGTGACTAGAAATGCATATATAGCATTATTTTGGTACTAGTCCAATGTCACTGCATGCAAACCTAAATATTTTTACATATTCAGATAGATCTTGTCAAATGTGATTTTGAGAGTTGGAATCAACTCAAAAGCATTTATAGTTGATTTTTGAAAAATGTTTGAATGTGAAAAACTCTTTGTCTTGTTATTTTTACTATAGGTGATCTATAACATCAAATTATTTAAATCCAATGGGCTTGGATACAGAATTTAAATATGTTTCTAACTAAATTGGAATCATGCAATTTGATTCAGTGAATCTCTTTCAATTGATTTTTGAATCTACTGACAGAATGTGGTTTTAACTAAATTGGAAAATACTAATTTGAATTGCCAGGCCTGCGCGGGTGATGACCCACAAGTATAGGGGGTGTATCGCAGCATTTTCGATAAGTAAGAGTGTCGAACCCAACGAGGAGCAGAAGGTGTTGGCTAGTTGTATGGATCAGGAATTCTCTGCAAATACTTAGCAAACGGATTTTAGGGGTTTTTGATAAAGCAAGTAAATAAAGTATGAGTAAATAAAAGACAATAAGAATAAATGCAGCGAGTGGCCCAATCCTTTCTTTAGCAAAGGACAAGCCGGTTGTATTACTTAAGATGACCAAACGTTCTCGAGGACACATGGGAATTCCGTCAAGTGCGTTCGCTTCATATAGTTGATTAATCTTCTTTAGCTTGCTAAGTGTTGTGTGGGTGAACCTGTGCTAATGTACCGACCTTCCTAGGACTAATACATACTTGTGATTATACCCATTGCAAAGATCTGTAAGTACAAGAAAGTAATTAAGGTAGAAACCTAACCACAGCTTTAAACTCTAAGACCTTGACGTCCCTTGTGCAATGGTTTCCTAACAGGGGTTCAGGTTTCTGTCACTCCGGCAACCCCTACGATTGGTAGCCAAATACACAATGCATTCCCCTAGGCCCATATAGGTGAAGTGTCATGTAGTCGATGTTCACATGACACCACTAGAAGAAGTACACCACAACTTAAATATCAAACTATTGAATCTTTCTCAACACAATTCCACTACTAACAACATGACTTCTCCCATGTCCTCAAGAACTAAACGAACTACTCACAAGACATCATATGGATCATGATCAGAGATGGAATAATGATGTATAACAATCTGAACATAAACAATAATTCAATGGTTCCACTCAATAGCATCAACTACAAAGAGTAATCAACACCAGGAAAGTTTCCACTAAGAACTATACAAGATTCAACCCAATTGTTGCAGCGAGATGGTGGTGGTGATGATGGTGCTGATGGAGATGATGATGGTGATGATGATCCCAATGAAGTCTAGCTTAATGGTGGTGTTGATGGCGACGATCTCCCCTCTCTGAGAAGGAATTCCCCAGGCAGAATTCTGTCTGCTAGAGAGATCTTTCTCTCTCGGTGTTTTCCGCCCTACAGAGGCGGCGGAATCTTTCTATGGTCGTTCCCCGAGTCTTAGGGTTTCAGGAGGATAATATATGCTAGAGGGGAGAGGCTGGAGTGGGCCAGGGCGGCCACACCACCTGGTGGCGTGGCCTAGGGCTGCCCACGCTAGGGGGTGGTGTGGGCCCCCTGTGGCCCATCTCCACTCCCCCTTCTGGCTTTCTTCATCTCTTGGAAAAATAGGATTTTCCATGTATTTTACCGGATTTTTTTGATCTTCGCGAATTTTGCCTCCAAACAGCCCCTTTTCCATCAGAATCCTGACTGCAGCGGTCCATGCTCCAAAAGTCATCAACCATGCAAAAACAGATGAAATTACATAAGTATCAACTCTTAATATGAAATATATCAATGAATAACAGTTAATTATGATATGGAATAGTGATGCAAAATGGACATAATAGTGGGAAACTAAACGGGCTGGCCCAATCTAGACAGCACAGCGCAGCAGGCTGCTGACAGAGGGGTTCCACTAGTCAGCGACTTAAACTAACCGAAACTGTATCTGTGAATCTAGGCCCTACGATAAAAAAGACGATCCAACGGCAGCAGTTCATCGTCGACAACGAATAGCTCCAGCGAGGAATTAAACCTAACGCGGTGGTGGGGGTCTGGCGAGGCTCAACTGGGCTCCAGCTAGGGTCGTCGATGGGGGCGAATAACGTGGTTGACAACGGCGGTTCGAACTATGGTCGCGGAAGCTCCTTGGGCGGCTCCAATCGACGACGCCCTTCTCCTTCTGCAGCGGTGGGCTCCGGCCAAATTCCAGCGATGCCGAGCTCGCCTTGCTCCAGGGAAGGGTGAGGGAGTGTCTGTGAGGAGTGGGGAGTGTGTTGGTGTCTCGGATGTTCTGCTTTGACTCTTTGACAGATATCACACTTGGCTATGTAGCTTCTGATTTCCCTCTTCATCTTGTGCCACCAAAATTGCTCCTTCAAATCCTGATACATCTTCGATCCTCTAGGGTGGATAGAATAAAGAGTATCATGACCTTCTTGCATGATAATTTGCTTCAGCTCGGAATCTGCTGGCACACAGATACGTCCTTTGTACCACAAAACTCCTTCTTCATCTTCGGTGAATCCAGGTACCATCCATGTACCGATACGACGTTTGATTCCATCGATACTTGCATTTCCTTTCTGCGCCTCCTTGATATGACTGATCAAAGTGGGTTGAAGTTCCATGCTAGCTAAAAATCCTTTGCTAACTAGCTCTGTTCTAAACTTCTCCAACTCTTCATGCAAACTTGGTTGGGCTTCTTTAATCATGGTGTTTAATCTACACGGCAATCTGCTAAGAGCATCCGCTACCACGTTGGCTTTGTGGGGGTGATAGTGAATGTCAAGGTCATAATCATTGATTAACTCTATCCATCTCCTTTGCCTCATATTCAACTCCTTCTGGCTGAAATAATACTTCAGGCTCTTGTGATTCGAATAAATCTCACAGCGGTTACCCATAAGGTAATGACGCCATGTCTTCAATGCTAAAACTACAGCTGCTAGTTCAAGATCATGGGTAGGGTAGTTTTGCTCATGCTACTTCAGTTGTTGAGACAGATATGTTATGACTTCGCCTTCTTGCATCAACACACATCCGATACCAATCTTGGATGCATCACAATACACATCAAAAGGATTCTTGATATCTGGCATAATCAAAATTGTGGCTGAAATCAATCTCTTCATGAGCTCTTGAAAACTTGCTTCACACTTGTTGATCCATTCAAACTTCTTATCTTTCTTCAACAGTTGGGTCATTGGTCTTGCGATGCTCGAAAATCCTTCAACAAACTTGTGGTAATATCCCGCTAATCCGAGAAATGCACGGACTTGGGTTTGAGTGGTTGGGGCTTTCCATTCTTCAACATCTTTGATCTTGGCGGGGTCAATAGAGACTCCTCCTGCCAACACAATATGTCCTAGGAATCCTACTTCCTTTAACCAGAACTCACACTTGCTAAACTTGGCATACAACTGATGCTCTCTAAGGGTTTCAAGGATGGTTCTCAGGTGTAGCTCATGGTCTTCTTCTGACTTTGAATAGATTAGAATATCATTGATAAAAACAACGACAAACTTATCCAGGAAGTTCATAAAAATCTTATTCATGAGATTCATGAAATAAGCGGGGGCATTGGTTAATCCAAAAGACATGACAGTATACTCATACAATCTTGATATGGTGGTAAAGGCGGTCTTTGGAATATCCGTTGCACGAATCTTGAGTTGAAGATAACCAGTTCTAAGATCAATCTTACAAAACACTCTGGCACCAGTCAACTGATCAAACAGATCTTCTATCTTTGGAAGTGGGTATTTGTTCTTGATTGTGACATCATTCAGCTTCCGGTAATCCGTGCACAACCGGTTACCTCCATCTTTCTTATCCACAAACAAAACAGGTGATCTCCATGGCGATGCGCTTGGTTGAATCAGACTTTTTTCTAGCATAGCATCAAGTTGCTTCTTTAGCTCCACTAATTCAGATGGGTTCATACTATAAGGTCTCTGAGCTATCGGTCCAGTTCCAGGAATTAGTTCAATGATGAACTCGATATCCCGATCTGGGGGCATACCGGGCAATTCATCTGGGAATACGTCAGGGTATTCACAGACTACTCTGACTTGGTCTAGGGTTGGTTGGGCTAGACTCTTGTTGCATTTGAATTGATGGGACAAGGTCTCAGATACATTTTCTGCTGATACTCCAGAGCTACTGGTCATGGTTATGGCTTTCTTGACACAGTCGATCAATCCTTTATGTTTTGACATCCAATCCATTCCTAGTACTAATTCCAAACCTTTGGTTCCAAGTACTATTAGATTGGCATAAAAATCTATCCCATGGATTCTGATAGGTACAACCTTGCAAATTTTGCTAGCTTTGGTGGTTGAACCAGGTATTTGAACTATCATAACATGCTTCAATTTTGTTGGTTGAATCTTACTAGTGCATGAAAATTCTTCTGTAACAAACGAGTGCGATGCTCTAGAATCAAACAACACTCTTGATAGTACTGAGTTAACAGAAAACATACCCAACACGACATCGGGCGCTTCCTGAGCTTCTTCAGCATTCATGTGGAACAGTCAGCCGTTGCGGTTGAGCGAATTCCCTAGGGCAAATCTCCTTCCAGGCTGAACACGGCGTTGTTGCTGAGCGGGCGCATTCACATTGGTGGCTGCAAGATTCTTGGGGCACTCATTGGAGTAGTGACCCTTGACTCCACATTCAAAACAAGTAATCTTGGACTTGTCTTTGGTTGCAATAGGTACAGCATTGCTTCCAGTCCTTGGTGCAGTATTGTTGTTGGACTTGGGCGGTGCACGGTTAAAGTTTTTGGAGTTGTCGGGGTGGTTGTTGTGGTTTCCTCCAAACTTCAAGTTTCCTCTGCTACGATTGGGGTAGCTTGGACGGGACAACGGGGGTCTGTTGTTTCTTGGGGCATATCCTGCAGATGGGTTGGGGCGATACTTCTGGGTATTTTGGGATCCAGTATGGTGCATCATGCGACGCTTGCGGTTGTCATTGGCTTGGTTGATCTTCCCTTCCATCTGGATGGCAGAGTCTACTAGCTCTTCTAGGTCTCCAAAACGGATGTTGACTAACATAGTATGCATCTCATCATGCAATCCATTTAGGAACCTTTCCTTCTTCTTTGCTTTAGTGTTAATCTCATCAGGGGCACATCTAGCTAGGGATAGAAATTTGTCACGGTATTCAACTACCGTCATACTTCCTTGCTTCAGTTCCCTGAACTCATCTCTCATCCTGGTGACCAAACCTTGTGGCACATGGGTGCGGCTGAACTTGATCTTGAATGCATCCCAAGTCATCATTTGACTATCGTTCATGGTACGGGTGCTATTCCACCAGGCTCTTTGCATCTCCTACTAGATAATGGGTGGAAAACAATACTTTCTCATTGGCTTCAACTCCTACGACTTCCAGATGGTTCTCCATAGTTTGCAGCCAGTCATCAGCATCTAAGGGATCCTCATATTTATTAAAGATAGGTGGGTTGGTATTCTGAAAGTTCTTAAGCTTGGATCCATGGTGATCTTGGTTTCCATGGCCTTGATTATTGTGGGCCATCTAAGCTATATGTTGAAGAGTGGCTAGGTTGGCTTGGCGTTCGGCTCTACTAGCTTCACGGTTAGAAACTAGCATTTGCGGAATCTGCAACATTGGGTCCTGAGATGAGCTGCTTCCTCCGAGATTTCCACGAGTCATCTGAAGATTGAGATATATAAAGAGATAAGAGGGTTCTAAGGTTCATGGTTTTGTTTCAAAAACTCTAAACTTTGAGTTTGGCTCAGGTTTGGCAAACTAACAACTTCTTCTCATTCATTCATTCAAAGCACACAATACAAACACACAGCACACACAAATAGAAAACAGATGGTTTTAAGAACCATTCTATGAAACTACGATATAGTGGGACCGGTACAACTCATTCCTACGGTAGTGATCAAGTGCATCTAATCATCATCAATGAAGTCGGAATCATCATCATCAGTGTAGAACTCCATGGCATCATCCTCCAGGTAGTCGTTGACATCACTGAGGTAAGAGTGAAGATCTCCCTAGATATCTTCACCTTCCTCCTCCTCCTTTGCTTCAAGCTAGACTTCCTATTCACGGATGGTCTTCTCGAGAGCGGCCACCTTCTTCTGAAAATGATTGATGGTGCGATCCTTCTTGTCGCACTGACGACGAAGTGATTGGCGCTCCTTGGCGAGAATGGCGAGGGTCTGGTCCTTCTTGACGGTAATGGCAAGGTTGTGGTTGGCGTAGGCATGAGCGTTGTCCAACTCCTTCTGCCTATCATACAACATGAAGTCAAGATTGTCCACCTAGTGCTTCAACTCCGGGTGTCCTAGCATCTCCAAGGACATTCCCATAGAATCACGCCTTGCGAAGTGAGCAAAGCAAGTTCCCTGGATCAAGTTGATGTTTTGCCCGCACAGACAGGCAAGAGCTTCATGCATAGCCCTGGCTAATCCATCTAGAGAGTTGTTATCCCGCATGGTGAATTGGATCTTCTCTAAAGTGGGTGCTTCCATCTTGCCTCTGAGATCTGCAACTATCAGCCATTGTAGATCTCCTCCGATGTGATCGTTGAGTTGAGCCTCGAAAAATTCCGGATGCGGGCGCTCAAGATACTCTGACAGTGCATCTAGATCCCTCTCAAAGATCAGTTGGGCTCCATTGCCCAACTGGTAGAACTTGCAATACTGGACTTCCATCTATAAGAATTTTAGGATGAGTAAGTTAGTGAGGTGATCAAGTGTGTCAAACTTTTATGTAGGAATGTAAGAATTTTTGAGGAACATGAATTTTTTTTAAATAATCAAGGATAAGAGTGGGAATAGCTTTTCATAAATACTCACTTCTTTTGTTTTGAAACTAAGTTTTTGTTCGGACGTCCATTCTAACTAGGGTCTCCTATGGTCAAGATGGCTCTAGTACCAACTTGTCAACACCCGGATTTTTAATCCCAAATGCGTATTATGCCATACATCGCAATCCCATGATAACCATTTTTGTGAGACATAGTAGATTGGATATCACAGTACATCATCCATTATAAACCATAATAAGGTCTTACAAATAAAGGATCTCATGATCCAGTCTTAATACAAATCAAACAGCGGAAAGAAACATAGTAGGGGTTCCATCTTCAGAGTCATAGGCAATGCTGACGATGGGAGATGATCCTAGTTGTCGTAGACCTCCTGCTATCCATCATCCTGATAGTCCTCCTCATAGTCTGGCCACAGGAATAGCCAGGGACAAAGCCATCAGTACTCTTTAAGTACTCGCAAACTATCACTAACAAGTAAGGTAGTGCTAATAGGAATCTTATGCTCTAGGTTTATTTGCAAAAAGCCAGGTTTATCTAAACTGAGTTTAGAAGTAAAGAAAACTAAGTTAATGTTCTAAATCACTTAAGTGGGAACCGAGTTTTCATATTCACAACCCTATTGTGGTTAATTCAAAATCATAGTTCACTTCACAACTCATTTTGAAAACATCTGATGACGGAACAATATGACCACTCCAACTGTCCATGACCGCGAACGCGGCTATTCGAATAGTTTGACACTCTGAAGAGTTGGTACACTTTCACCACAAAAGTCGATACATCCGTCAGGGATAACCCTGAATCATCATACTTAGTATGTAGATAATCAATCATAACCTTTCAATTACACACTCTAGTATAGGCACCTCCCCTATGAGCTTGGTCTCCCAGCCATGGCCATCTGCCATCCTGGGCACTACATCGGTGGAAAATTCACACTCACGAGGTAGCCTCGGCTCAAACCTCTTCTGTGAGGGAACCCATACTAATCCATATAAACTTCCGGCTAAGCCCTACCCAATTTCGGTATTGTGGTTGTATGGTAAAATTGGAATAGTATCGCATCCGAACCCAACCCTCAGTTTTTATAAAGGGCTAAGGCTCATGCCTCAACATTTTCATCATCAAATCCTTTTGTGTTTCTCAACACGTGTCAAAACATCTCAATAGAATGAGTCATCATTCCAAGGTTTTCATAATCATTTTCACCAAGTATTCCCATCTAAAGTGATCAACTTTTATGCTTAGCACTAGCCACTAAAGTTAAGAGTGTTCACTAATGAGGGGTGCTAATCTTCAATCCCATGCCATGGAATCACATATAAGTATAACTACTTAGGCCTAGTTTTATACTCTTTATGCTATCTATACTATTTTTCCAATACTCACAAAGTACTAACTAAAAGTAAAGAACTTTGGTAAATTAAAAGAATTAAAGCTTGTAAGTAAAACTTGGGATTGGTATAATCAAAGTTATATAACCAAAGTATGCCTAATGCATCTTGCTTAGGTTATCTTGCAAGGATGACTTGCATAAGTATAAGACTTGAAAGTGTTAGCTTGCATGGTTCTAGCTTGAAATTAGTGATGGCTTGCCTTGAGTAGAGCAGTGGTTGAAGTTCTCATCTTCTTCTTCTTGGTAGTACTCCTCCTCCTCCTCGTATTCCGGGTCGGTACTATCGTCTATAAATGAATACGGGGTACACAATCACCAAAAAATACTTTACTAATTCTACTTAGCACACTAAGGCTCACACTTGATGATCTAGCATCACCACAATCATCACATGAATTAAAGACTTAATCTTATTTATCTTATTTTAGAAAAGTAATTTCTACTCATTGAAATTAACTAAGATTTAATATTATCCAATTAAAATATGGGATCATGTTTACACATGTCATCACCATATATTCTAATACATGGGAATTTGATTTAAAGGGTTGGTCATATTTTCTATAGTTTAAGATTATCATTTAATAGATTTAAAGTGACTAGAAATGCCTATATAGCATTATTTTGGTACTAGTCCAATGTCACTGTATGCAAACTTAAATATTTTTACATATTCAGATAGATCTTGTCAAATGTGATTTTTGAGAGTTGGAATCAACTCAAAAGCATTTATGGTTGATTTTTCAAAAATGTTTGAATGTGAAAAACTCTTTGTCTTGTTATTTTTACTATTGGTGATCTATAACTCCAAATGATTTAAATCCAACGGGCTTGGATAGATAATTTAAATATCTTTCTAGAAAAATTGGAATCATGCAATTTGATTCATTGAATCTCTTTGAATTGATTTTTGAATCTACTAACATAATGTGGTTTTAACTAAATTGGAAAATACTAATTCGAATTGCCAGGCCTGAGCGCGAAACTAAACGGTCCGGCCCAATCTGCACAGCACAGCGCAGCGGGCTACTGGCAAAGGGGGTCCACGAGTCAGCGACTTAATCTTACTAAAATAGTATCTGTGAATCTAGGCCATACGATTAAAAGACGGTCCAACAGTGGCAATTCATCGTCGATGACGAACAGCTCCGGTGAGGAATTAAACCTAACATGGCGGTGAGGGGTCTAGGGAGGCTCACCTGGGCTCCAGCTAGGGTCGGCGATGGGGGTGAACGATGTGGTCAACGACGGCGGTTCGAACTGTGGTCGCGGCAACTTCTGGGGTTGCTCCAATCGATGGCGCCATTTTTCTTCTGCAGTGGCGGGCTCCGGCCAAATTCCGGTGATGTCGAGCTCGCCTTGCTCCGGGGAAGGGTGAGGGAGTGTCTGTGAGGATTGGGGAGTGTGTTGGTATGGAGAATGGAGGCAGAGGGGGTCTCTATTTATACAACAGTGAGGGGACTGAGCGGGATGGGCTCGGGCTCGTCGGGGACAACGATACAGGTGGCTAGCGGCGCGGCTAGGGGTAGGGGGCGGTGCAGTGTTCCCTGGCGATTGTCACTGGCGTAATGGCTAGGCACGGGTGGTCTAGGTTGGTCGAGCGCGTGCGATGCTTTGCGTGGGAGCAACGGTGTTTGCGACGGTGGATGGGTGCTACGGGTCGTGCGACAGCAAACGGGGGTGTCTGGGAGGTGGTGGTGATCATGGCGAGTGCGTGCGTGCGCGGAGAGAGCGAGGCACGGTCTATGCGAGGCTATCGGGTGCGGCGCTCTGGCGCGTTCTCGGCATGGCACAAAGACTGTGGGCATGGCGCTTCTTGGGTGGTCCATGGCTCTCCTGTGGTCGTGGCTTGGATAAGGGGTGGCGGTGGACGGTGGCGTGTCTGGTGCGTGTCGTGGAAGAGGGCAGCGTGGTCGCTGGCGCTCTGTCCACTGTCGGACGGCGAGTGTGGCTTCGGGCGGTGGCACACTAGTGCACAACGGCTAAGGGGGAGAGTGGTCTGGTGCTGCTCGACACTGAGGGGGGCAAGGGAGTGAAGAGGGAACCAAATTGGTCTAGTGATCACTGCTCAAACAGTGAAGTTAGGCCAGAGTTAATTAGTGTAAGCAAGGTGTTTGATAAAATGGCCAAAAGAAATTTAATTTGAAATTTTTGAATGAGATTTGGTGAGTGTTTGAATCTTATGCTTAGTAGTCTATGGTTCCTTGGATAAGTCAAGTGGAATTTATTTGATAGGTTTTTGCAAAAATGGTGATCTTACCATATGAACTAGATTCAAATTTGAACTGTCCATTAAATAGATTTGAAAACAGTTTTGGTGAGTTGGTAATGTGGGCCTTGGTTCACTTTTACTTGATCTAGCAAGGGGTGAAAAGAAGTGGAATTGTTTCTGTTAGAATTTCTTTTCTAGGAACACTCAAAGTGGCCTAGCGGTTAACTTTGGTCAAAATGACCATTATCTTATTTAATTCATATTTGATTTCTTTTTCTTTTGATTTTGTTTGTAATTGGCCTAGATGATGTAGCATTCATCTTTAAACCATTTCTCATCATTTGTAACAATCAAACATGGCAAATTCAATCAATCCTACACTAATGCAAAACACACATGCATTCATATTGATTTTTGGAATAAAAGTTTTTGTTAACCCTAAACTTAGGTGATTAGAACTTGATAAACTTGATTAACATTTTTGGGGTGTTACAACTAAGCACCTCATATAGAACTTCTTTACCTTTATTTTGAGATCCCTTTACAAGTTCTTCTTGTCCACAAGATGGAGTGGAGGTGCTAGGCATATCATACTTGTCCAATTGAGTTTGGAGCTGGTCACGAGACTCATTTAGAGTAGAATGTTCACTCTCCAAGGCCTTGTGGGCAATGTCAAGTTTCTCAAACTTCTCCGAGAGTCTAGCATGAGCAGCCCCAAATTCAATATTTTCCTTCTTTAGTTTCTTAACCTTAGCAAGAGCGTTGTCACGTTCTTTAATGAGTTAAGCAACAACCTCTTCATGGGACTCCTCAATTGACTCGAGTTTCTCTTCCAAGGATACTTGAGCTTCCTCTTCTTCCTCCAAGGCATTCTTCAAGGAGGCTATCTCCAAGGCATCTTCTCTTTCAATTCTACCTTTTTCTTTGAGGAGTTCTTCAGAATGAGCAAGTTGACTCATAAGAGCATAAAAATGAAGTTTGTGCTCACCTTGCAAGTTAGTGAAAAAATTGTCCAAAGCAATAACTTCTTCTTTTATCTTAAGACTAGTATGATCATCCATATCCATATTTATATTAGTCTTAGGAAATGAAGAGGTAGAAGATGATACCTTAGACCCTCTTGCCATAAGGCAAGTGACGTTGTTGTTGATGACATTTTCATTTGGAGAGTCGAAGAGAGATGACGGGATAGATGTGGTGGATATAGAAGCCACCTCTCGAGAACTCTCTTTATCCTCTTCATCTTCACTTGTAGAGGAATATTCTTCTTGTGCCACCAAGACACTCTTAGGTTGCTTCTAGTAAGGACCATTCTTTTTGATAAATGGCTTCTTTCGAGGTGCCTTGGATTTTTCTTTAAGGATGATCCTACCACCATTGTCTTCTCTACTTTGATAAGGACATTCTGCCATAAAGTGCAACCTATCTCCACAATGATAGCATATCCTCAGTTTTGGGCCATTCTCTCTTCTTCCACTTGACCCATTCTTGCGTTCAAGTTTAGGCTTGGCCTTGGCTGGATCCTTCCAAAAATTCCTTGCATAAAAAGATACTCACCATGAGCACGCTTGACTTCCTCGGGACAGCCCATGGACACAACATCGTATCCTCTTTCATCCTCATCTTGCTCAACATCATTTGCTTTTAGAGCCACATTGACTCCTTTTGCATTCCAATAGCCCGAGCACGGACATCTTCGGCATTCTTAGCAGCAACCTTGAAGGTCGCCATTTCTTGCATGACTTCATTGGAAGTCATTTGGTCGTAGTTGTGTCTACCTTGCAAACTCTTCAAGTCTATTGGCTCAAATGGCATGAGGACACTCACATATTTCGTTTTGATCCAGGCATCGTCAATGTGAGTGGCTCCATGCTTTCTAAATGTTGTTGCAATGCTCTTGAGCCTTCTATACATGTCTTCATGGTCCTTGATGTCTACGCACTTCTATTCTTGTAGACAATTGTTGGGCCTCCAAGTGCAGAGGTTTGTAGAACAGCAACAAGTTTTCCCTTAAGTGGATCACCCAAGGTTTATCGAACTCAGGGAGGAAGTGGTCAAAGGTATTCCCTCTCAAGCAACCCTCCAATCAAGATACAAGAAGTCTCTTGTGTCCCCAACACACCCAATACACTTGTCAGGTGTATAGGTGCACTAGTTCGGCGAAGAGATAGTGAAATACAAGTGGTGTGGATAATTATAAGCGGTAACGGTGATAGAAAATAACTTGATGGAGTGGAAGAGACTAAAGGCAAACTGAAATAAAGATGGCAACAAGCAAACATGTAACAGATCTAATAGAAAATGGTGTTTCAGTGCTTAGAAACAAGGCCTAGGGATCATACTTTCGCTAGTGAACACTATCATATAAATATATCCTTCTTTATGATACTACCCTTAACTACTCTCCGGTTGGACACTCTAATCCATGGTAGGGCTATAACAGCACACCTCAAAGTAAGCCTTTCCCATCTAGAAAACCCCACACTGTCACCTTGAGCACTAGATGGTTCCAACAAACACCACAATTTCATAGAGACACCCAACTCCAAATATAACTGTTATAAGTATTTGAAATCTCTAGCCTAAGTGCCACCATGGTGTGCACGCTGTCACTTTCACACACATGGGGAGAGCAGAGATCTATTAAAGCACTTGAGTAGCAAGGGAGATCTACTTGATTACAAGCTCATGATCTCAATAAGATCATGCATAGAGAGAGAGATGAACACATATCTACCGATAGAACCCTTAGCCTCAAGGAAGAACTACTCCCTCCTCATCATGGGAATCAGCACTGGTGATGGAGATGGCGGTGGAGATCGATGGAGATGACTCCGGGGGCACTTCCCCATCCCGGCAGGGTGCTGGAACAGAGACTTTCTGTCCCCCCGAATCTCCCCTTCGTTGGCGGCGGCGCTGCAAAACTTTTCGTGGCTGGAGGTTTGACTATTTAGGGTTTTTTCATCGGGAGGCATCTTATAGGCGAAGAGGCAAGGTCGGTGGGTGGCTAGGGGCCCACACCACCTGGTGGTGCGGCCAGGGCTAGCCCGCGCCACCACATGGTGTGGCCACCCTGTGGCCCCTCTCCGTCTCATCTTCTGGCTCCGTGAGTCTTCCGGCAAAATATCAACTTTGGCTTTTGTCCGGTCCAATTCCGAGAATATTGATTTTCTGACTTTCCTGGAACCCAAAACAGCAGAAAACAGGCAACTGGCACTGTGACATATTGTTAATAGGTTAGTCCAAGAAAGCATATAGAAAGACTCCAAAGTGTGGACAAAACATAAGAAAGTAGATAAAACTAAGCATGGAACATCAAAAATTATAGATACATTTGCAATGTATCAACATCCCCAAGCTTAACTCCTGCTCGTCCTCGAGTAGGTAAGTGATAAAAGGAAAGAATATTTTTTTAGGTGACATGCACCATCATAAACTTGATCAAAGTATTTGTAAAACATTCAAAACTGGGATCATAGTACTTCAATCATAACATGAAAGACAAAGTTCTAGCAATAAGACAAAGAAACTATGTTGCAACATGAAAAGGCACAAACAAAAGATTCATGAATAACAATGCTTTGCAAGACGTTTGTTTGTTTCACATAAATAAAACATAGCATAGTAGTATTCAGCTTGTCCCTCATAGAGTAGCAAACATAAATGCATAGGACACCTTCAAAGTTCATAAGAGTGACTAGATACAAATAGTTTAAAACAAGCAATATCAAAGTTATGCATCAATCAACAAGTCTTGGGACAATGCACATAGAACTAAGAATGGCCACTATGCTCTCAAAGTAGGTGCATAAAGATAGAAGGTGGAGACTCAATATAATGGTGGAAGAAAGGCCTTCACAAAAGGAAGCAGAGATTCAAGTTTCATAAAGAGCTTCTAAAAATTATGGTACTGGTAGCTTTTAGCTCTCATTGCCCCTATCATAAGCATCTTGAAGTGATTAAGGTTAATGTGAACAAACTATGGTGTACATGCTTGACAAAGTATAAGTCAAGAATCTCATGTCCCTTGAATACGAGGGCCGCGCCTCATGCTACTCAAGTTTAGTCACCGGTAAGTTCTTGTCATCGTAAGTACATGTGTATCATAGAGAACCGCCAACGGGGTACCCCTTGCCCGATGATACAGAAGAATCCCCATATCAAAATGACAAGGCAAGCAGACAACGAGCATCTCAGCAATCTTCTTATTTACCATGGGAATATGATGCTTTTTTCTGTTTTTCCTCTTTTCATAATCTCATTTTTTTCTCTTTTTCTCAATATAGGACTCTTTTTTTATAAGAAGAATGCTTCATAGACAACTCATTATGGTTACGCTGCAGGTTTCCACCATGTCAGCATAGATTAGACCAGCGGCCCAGGCGTTTCTCTAACACATATACATAACTCCATGGACTTACAAGCTCCCCTTTCATTTCACACCAACAACATCCATATACAAAAGAGCATGATATCAACTAGGTACAAGTACCAAGTGCAATGTTGAAAGCGTTCCCCATGAAAGCATGGTTCTGCTAATTCCCAACAAATAAGTGCAAGCATATACAACATAGACGACACAATGGTTTAAGTTTATTAAGGGCAAGAAAAGTAAAGTGTGCCATCAAGTTCGTGAGAGCTTTAATCACTAGTTTTCTCATAACAAGTTTAATTTGGAAGATAAACAAAAGCATGAATATACTTGGAATAGCATAAGCTAGTAGGTAGGTATGGTGTACTCTTTGGAATAACTTGGTTTAGGGAGTTGGATGCATGAGTGGAACTCATACTTGGTTGTGGAGGCTAGCAAAAGACTAGGAGCGACAAACTAAGAGAGCAATAATGGCCATAATCATGCAGAGCGACAAAACATCATTGATCAAAGCATAAAGTGATACTACAAGTTGAAAACTAAAGGATCATAAAGGCTAAGGTGACTTGAGATAGTCATAACATGGTGTGAGCATGTGCCAAGTCAACCCAAATAAAGCATCAAAGGAGAATACCACTATACTATGCTTTAATATGCTAAAACAACGCATGATTCATCCAAGGCACATTAAGCAATCTCAATTGTTATAACAAGTCATTCTCTAGCAAAAAATACTAAGCATAAAGCCAAAACAATATCAAGCATGGCATGACAGAGCATAGGCCATAGTCAAAAACGAGCTCTTTTTACCACATAAGTATGAACTTTCCTACTTTTTTCCAATCCAAACCAAACTATTTGCAAACCAATGTATGAAAGAGGGGGTCCAACCAATTTATTCAGCAAACTAAGAAAACCAAGCAAACAAATACCAAAACAAAAAGGAAAAAGAAGACGCTCCAAGAACAACACAATTGGGCATGAAACAATAAAAATGAAGCGTTTGGAAGAAACCTGGGATTTTTATTGATGAAGAAGGGGATGCCCTTGGGCATCCCCAAGCTTTGACGCTTGTAATTCTTGGATATTTCTTGGGGTGACATGTGTGGCATTCCCAAGCTTGAGTTTTAGTCCATCCTTCATCTCATTACTCATTCCTTCCATACACCTGAATTTTTCCTTCATACAAAACTTCACACAATCTTTATTAGCAACATTAGTGCACTCAAGATAATAGGTCTTTAGATTCAGTTACAACACCAATAAAACTTCCATTAAAACACAAGTTACTGTATCACTTCCCTCAAAAAGCTCAATTTCCCAAAAGAACTCAAAAAGGAACCAACAAGAAACAAATGCAGAAAATGGCAGAAATCTGTCAAAACAAACCAGCAGGTCAAGACGAATTTTTTAGAAGACCTTATGTTGCTCAAATCAAAAAGTTTTGAACTAACGGAAGTTAGATAACAACCTGGGACAGAAGCACAAAATTTCACGCCTCAAAGAGACGTTCAGAGATTTTACACGAATTTTTACGGTGAAGCACGGAAATCTGTTTCGGGACAGCAACTTTCCCAATCATTACTTCTCTCTCATTAGAGGTTACTATTGGCACAAAAACCACACAAAAATGATAAGGAGAGGTTATTACTGAAGCAATAACTTCCAAGACTCAACTAAAACTTTTGGGTTATCTCCCAATAAGTACTTTTCTTTAACGCCTTTAAGTTAGGCATGATAGTTTGAGAAGATGCTCAGATAAGAAATATGAATTGAAGTAAAAGAGAGCATAAAGAAGCAAATTCAAAGAACATTTAAGTCTAACCCACTTCCTATGCATAGTAATCTTGTGAAGAAACAAGTCATGAAAGCACAAAGCAACAAGCATACGAAAGCAAAACAAGTGCAACTTCAAAACTTTCAACATAAAGAGGGGAAACTTAATATTATTGAGATACATAAAATCATGTTTCCCTCTCTCATAATAACTTTCAGTAGCATCATGAATAAAATTAACAATAGAACTATCACAAGAAACATTCTTATCATGAGCCGCATGCATATAATCATTATTACTCTCCACATAAGCATATTCATTCTTATTAATTGTAGTGGGAGAAAATTCAACAAAATAGCTATCATTATTATTCTCATCACCATAATCATCAAATATAGGAGGCATATTGTAATAATTAATTTTCTCCTCAATAGTAGGTGGACTGAAAATAACATATTCATCATTGTAATCATCATATATTGGAGGTTTTGTATCATCATAAGCAATAGAATAGCTATCTTCCAAAATTGGGGAACTAAAAAGATCATTTTCATAAGAACTAGCTTCCCCAAGCTTAGAATTTTCCATAGCATTAGCAATAATGGTGTCCAAAGAATTCATACAAACAACATTGCTATTAGCATGCAAATAAAGTTCTATAGGTTTTTTAATTTTCTCTTCAAACACTTCATGTCCTAACTCTAGATAAATACTATAAAGCTCTCTAATTTGTTGTTGTTTTCCATTAAGCATAACTAGTGAAAACAAGAAACAAAAAGACAAGATTGTAGAATCTAAAGGAAATAACTTCGAGCACTCACACTGGAGGATGTGAGTACCTTTAACCTTACCTCCCCGGCAACGGCGCCAGAAAATATGCGTTTGCCATGGGAGGTTCTTATTCTTTAAGCCTCCGGTGTGAATACCTTTTACCTTACCTCCCCGGCAACGGCGCCAGAAAATAACTTGATGTCTACGCACTTCTCTTCTTGTAGACAGTTGTTGGGCCTCCAAGTGCAGAGGTTTGTAGAACAGCAGCAAGTTTTCCCTTAAGTGGATCACCCAAGGTTTATCGAACTCAGGGAGGAAGTGGTCAAAGGTATTCCCTCTCAAGCAACCCTGCAACCAAGATACAAGAAGTCTCTTGTGTCCCCAACACACCCAATACACTTGTCAGGTGTATAGGTGCACTAGTTCGACGAAGAGATAGTGAAATACAAGTGGTATGGATAATTATAAGCGGTAACGGTGATAGAAAATAACTTGATGGCGTGGAAGAGACTAAAGGCAAACTGAAATAAAGATGGCAACAAGCAAACATGTAACAGATCTAATAGCAAATGGTGTTTTAGTGCTTAGAAACAAGGCCTAGGGATCATACTTTCGCTAGTGAACACTCTCTTATAAATATATCCTTCTTTATGATACTACTCTTAACTACTCTCCGGTTGGACACTCTAATCCATGGTAGGGCTATAACAGCACACCTCAAAGTAAGCCTTTCCCATCTAGAAAACCCCACACTGTCACCTTGAGCACTAGATGGTTCCAACAAACACCACAATTTCATAGAGACATCCAACTCCAAATATAACTCATAACAAGTATTTAAAATCTCTAGCCTAAGTGCCACCATGGTGTGCATGCTGTCACTTTCACACACATGGGGAGAGCAGAGATCTATTAAAGCACTTGAGTAGCAAGGTAGATCTACTTGATTACAAGCTCATGATCTCAATAAGATCATGCATAGAGAGAGAGATGAACACATAGCTACCGGTAGAACCCTTAGCCTTGAGGAAGAACTACTCCCTCCTCATCATAGGAATCAGCAATGGTGATGGAGATGGCGGTGGAGATCGATGGAGATGGCTCCGGGGGCACTTCCCTGTCTCGGCAGGGTGCCGGAGCAGAGACTTTCTGTCCCCCGAATCTCCCCTTCGGTGGCGGCGGCGCTGCAGAACTTTTCGTGGCTGGAGGTTTGACTATTTAGGGTTTTTGCATCGGGAGGCATCTTATAGGCGAACAGGCAAGGTCGGTGGGTGGCCAGGGGGGCCACACCACCTGGTGGCGTGGCCAGGGCTAGCCCGCGCCACCACATGGTGTGGCCACCCCGTGGCCCCTCTCCGTCTCATCTTCTGGCTCCGTGAGTCTTCCGGTAAAATATCTACTTTGGCTTTTGTCCGGTCCAATTCCGAGAATATTGATTTTCTGACTTTCCTAGAACCAAAAACAGCAGAAAACATGCAACTGGCACTGTGGCATCTTGTTAATAGGTTAGTCCAAGAAAGCATATAGAAATACTCCAAAGTGTGGACACAACATAAGAAAGTAGATAAAACCAAGCATGGAACATCAAAAATTATAGATACATTTGCAATGTATCAGTCCTCACCATCCAACATGTAGAAACCTTCAGCTTCATTACTAAGAGCATCGTACCTATTCCTTCTCATGCTTTCATTTCCAATGAATAGATCGGTGAGAGCATCCCAAGCTTCTTTTTGGCAGTGTTGAAATGCTCAATGTGGGGCATGTCCTTGGGACCAACTCCGAGTTGAATCATGTGGAGAGCCGTTGCATTAAATTGACTATCCACAACTTCTCTTCTAGTCAAGTTGGTGGGGTCTCCAATATGAAGACCATCTTTGATAATCCTCCAAAGTTCAATTGACGAACTGCATACATGAGATTTCATTAAGAATTACCATTGATTAAAAGTAGATGCAGTAAGCTTGGGTGGATCACCCCTATTGTTTATATGAGGATGAGGGATAGGTGGGTCAGCAGAATATAGATGAGGAACCTCACTATAGTCCTCCTTACCACTTCCCTTCTTGGAGGCGGAACCATTATGTTTTTCACCTACCACTTCATCTTCCTTAGATCCGGCGTGAGCCTTATCTTTGGATAGAGGAGTGGTGGCCTCAGAGGAAGATGGAGATGGGGTTGTAGATGATGTGAGGCGAGCAATCATTTGTTGCATATCCTCCATCTTGGTCTCAAAGGATTTCAACAAGGTTGTTTCCAACGTCTTGAGTTCATCCATTGTGACCTTGTCCACAGCCTCATTCCCATTTTCCTTAGTACCCATACTTCTCTTAGGCGGTTAAGCCCGAATAAATAGTCGGGGCTCTGATACCAATTGAAATGGATCGTATGGGCACCTAGAGGGGGGTGAATAGGTGATACTTCAAATTTTAATGCTATTTCAATTTTAGGCTTGACACGGAAGGTAAATTCTCTAGATATACTACTATGGAGAATTTCCCTATATGCAAACCTAACTACTAGCGAGTAAAGGCGAGTGAGATAGAGGAACGAGTAAACCGTAGTGGAGCACATGGAGACACATTATTTGTTTTATCGTAGTTCCTTCCTTGTTAAGGGAAGTACATCTGTGTTGGAGGGGTGGGCGGTACTATGACCACCACGCCATGATAGCCCTCACCCTGTTCTCCGATGGATCCCGCCACCAAAGGCATGGTCCACCTTTCCACTATAGGAACCCTTCGAGGCGGGAACTGGTGCCTTTACACAACTAGCGGGGCACAACTCCACAAACAAATTGGAGGCTCCTGTAATGACAACAAGTTCCCACAAGAACAATAGTTATCAATAACAAAACACAAGATCTTGATATTAACGAGAATACTAGATCATGGATTCTCCAAGTGAATGGATAGGAGTTGATGCGCTTGATTCGTGATGACGATGTATGATGTCTCCTCCTTCAATTCCCCCAAAGATCGAAGCTTCGGGTGGTTGAAGTGGGAGATCTAGAGAGAGAGCTTTTGCAACAGGTCTGATCTTTTTCGAATGAACCAAGAGATCTGACAGGAGGGGTTGATGGGGGTTTTATACCCCCTATCCAAACGGAGCCGTTAGAGCCATTTGGGGCCGGATTATCCGGCCCAAGTGAGGGCCGGATTATTCGGCCTGGAGAATACTCCGCCCCAGACTCGGATTATCGGGGGAATAATCCGCCCTTGAACAGAAGCTCCTGTAGGGCGGGCCTTGGAATCTTCTCCTAGGGGCCGGATTATCCGGCCCTAGAGGAGGCCGGATTATCCAGCTGGGGGAAAATCCAACCCAGCCACGATTGTTCGGGGGAAAATCCGCCCCCAGACAGAAGCTCACGCCGATGCTCCCTTGGGCAATTTCCCTAGGGCCGGATTATCCGGCCCTAGAGGAAGGCCAGATTATCCGGCCCGGGCGAAAAATCCGTCCCAGCACCGGACTGTCCAAGGGAAAATGCGCCCCCAGACAGAAGCTCACACGTGGCCAGCCCTGGCCAAGATGGTCAGGCCGGATTATCTAGCCCTTGATGGGGGCGGATAATCCAGCCCCCAAACACCCAAAGCTCTTTCCTGCAACACTTAGCGCACATTAGAAACTCTACGGTACTGTTATCTAACAAACAAAACATAGGGAACCATGAAATGTTCTTTCACTAGTTGGTTGAGCTTAAACAACAACTTGGAGAGTTGTAAGACAAAAGTTCTATCAGACTTGTTCCTCCTAAAGGGATATCTAGTTTTGTTCGCGATGAAGAAAGATAGTGTTTCCTTCGTGGAAATGTTATTGTCCCTACCTTTGATTTGATTTGGGTTATTGTCAAATCAAACTCAATCCCATGGACTATCCTGATGGTGTATCATTCATGCTGTTTCACCTAGATACATCTTCATGTCCTTTGGTCTGACCAATATTATGGTCTTATTCATACCACATGTGAGTCTATTCTCTTGGAGTATCATGATAAGTTTGTTATTGAGCCCATCGATGACATCCTTATCCTCCCCGAACTATACATGATTCATATGGCACAGTTGGAATTAATGTTAGAAAACTTTTGAGAACTATCTTCGTGTTATTTTGAAGTATGCATTCTAGATGTTAGAGGTAACCTTCTCTGGTTCACGCGCAAATTGTTGAAAGGTGTCGCTGTGGATCCGAGTACGAGTTATCTTTATTTCCCCGGGAATCGTTTCGTCAGTCAAGCATGTGCGAAGAGTTCTTGATATGGTAGGTTGATACCTTCACATCCCGAGAAGATTATTTAAGCACTCAAAGCCACTGACTGATTTGTCATGGAAGAGAAGAAGTCCTACAAACTTCAGTATCCTCCTAAATGTTTCCCAACAAGGATTTAGTTGTGTTCCGTTGCAAAACACTTTATGTAGGAGCAATTATCTTTTGGATAACTTGTTAATACATGGGTGCCACAACCTAGCTCATCTTTTGGAGCTTGACATTGTAGTCTATGTCTTGAGACTCTAGCAACTTTACCTTTGTGGTAAATGTTGTAAGCTTTTTATTCAGACATGCTGAGTCTGAAGTATCTTTCCACCTAATCAGAGTTGAATCTCAAGTAGCAACGATGGCTGGTGTTCTTCAAGGTTTCTGACATAGGTCTCTTTGAAAATCCGGCAAGATTGATGTAGTGGTTGACACAGACAGTCAGAAAACCTATTGCCATATTCTCTTGAGTCAGCAAATAATAACCAATCTACATAAGGCTTCTTCTATGATCTAATTATAGGAGTTGTGTTTATGGTTTCCTTTGTCTCCGAAGTCCGACCTTTCCTTGATGTCTGCCTTGAACATCAAGGAGAATATTTAAAGTAGTGTTGCTAAATGTCTCTCGGTCGATCCTCCAGACACTTTATGTTGGAAAGAATCTTGTATTGCCAAGTAATTGAAGTCTGAGAATGAATTTTCTTCTTCCTCGTGTCATCAAGAATCTTCTTACTTAATCATCCTTGTGGTGCAGAGTGATATCATGATCTTTGGCAAAGATTTTGATAATCCTGGATGAATACAGAGTTTCCTTTGTTTCTCGATCATGTTCAAGAGTGACGATGATTTTGGTAATCAGAAATTCCTCTTGTTACGTGTTCCTTATGACTCTTACGACTCCTATCCACAAAACACCTTTCTGTCTTAACCTCTGTTGAACGAAAGAGTGATCCTTCTGTATCAAAATTAGTTCAACCGCTTGATTATCCATATCTATGTACCCGTGAAATCTCTACTTAAGCCATCTAGTAGAGTTTCACCAATCGAAGTATGTGGTCATGTTCTTTGTGTTGGAAGCTTTCCTTTTCAGAAGCTTAAACTCTTATGAAGTTCCATGCTCTCAATCCTTATGAAGACCAGCTATCTAATACCTTGACACCATCTCTTTTTATTCCCTCCTCTACCTTGGTGTGTTTCATGATCGTAGGCTCTAGACATGTTATGAAACATCTATCCATGAGTTAACCATGAGATACTATGTTCGTGGGTTTGAGTTTTTCCCTCTCTTCTTTAGTGTGTGTAGCTACCTCGAAGAAAATGAAGCGCTTCATTCATTCAATAATGGTGGCATGGATCAACCTCTTCGAGACGATCGTTGACGTTTAGTGTAATCATGTTCCTTCTATCTTCCTATCTTGGAATCTCGGGATGAGATTCTGTTAAGGGGGATAGAACTGTAACACCCCTAGTTTTAGTAATCCTTATTTAGGGTTTGTTTGTGCATCATGAGCATTGCATGCATCTCTTTGGACTAAAGAAAATGTGCATTGGTAAATAAGTAGGGGAAATAAAACCCTAAAACCCTAGTTCCCTCTCTCTGAAATCAATTCAAGTGGCTTTTGAATTTTGAAAATTACAGAAGTGTGGAGCCTAATTTGAATAAAAGGGCCCTTGCAATATTTTCTATAGTTTCATAAACCCCTGGTATTTTCGAAATGGTTCAAAACACATTTGATATTTAAATACAAAAGAGAGAAAGAGAAAAACTAAAAGGAAAAAATGTGTTGGAAATAATAACAGAACCAGACGCAGTAGGCCGGCCCATAGCTTCTCCCCTTCTCCCTGGCGCTGGCGTGCACCAGCTCGCGGCCCACCTACAGCCCACCTAACCCCAGGCCCACATACCCCTTCGGCACTTCTGTTCGTCATCTTCGACAACGACGGCGAGCAGCTATGTGTCTGCCATGCCGCCGTCGATCGTCGCATGCCGCTGCGATGCGGCCAGCTACCCCCGGAGGAGGATAAGACCCCAGCGCGCACATCTCTCTCACCCTCATCCATTCCCGCTCGCTCCAGCTCACCCTCTCCCTCTGTTCCCTGGAGGCCAAAACCCTATCCACTATAGAGCTCACCGTCATCGCTCCTCCGCAGCTCCATGAGACCACCCGAGCATGCAGGAAGGTCCACCTTGTCGCCCTCTGGTCCCCTACCAGCGGAATTGAGGAGGGACACCCTTAATCGCCGCCGGTCTCGTCTTCCCTGACCCCGACGAAGGTCGCCACTTTGAATCCGCTCAACCCCGACCTCCCGCACCCTCGTGGACCACACAACACATCCAGGGTGAGCTCCCGAGCACGCATGTGCTCTTCTCCGACTCCCTCTTGCTCGGGCCTTCTCCCGCATCGCTCGCCGCCATCCGCCGCCGCTAGTAGTCGTCGTAGAGCTTGCTCTGGTGACTGAATCCGGGCGGCGCCACTAGGTTTAGGTCCACCCCGATGAGCTTGTTTCGGCGTGCCTAGTTCCGCAGCCCCGTGCGATGTCCTCTGCCATCGTCGGCCACCGCCTGGCCGGTTTTCGTCGAGCTGACGTGGCATCGACCAAGCTTTGCCACGGTGGCAGCCCATGTGGCCCCTGGCCCATAGGTCAGCCCCTGTGGCTAGACACAGCCCAAGTGAGAAAAGTCTCTGACCCTATGCTGACGTCAGCCTTCACATGTACTGATGCAATAAAAATTTAATAAATTGTTTTAATAATTCTAGAAAATGGTTTAATCTTATAAAATCAATATCTTATTATCTATAAGTAAGAAAAATATGTATAATATATCAAAATGTTCAGAAAAATGAGATCTACAAAATAGACTCATAATCATGCATTGTTAAGTAACTTACATGACAAGTTTAATTAAAAAACATAATGAACCCCCGTAGGTGATCTCGGGGTTCCCCCTATTTTAGGGTTTGTACCCCTCAGACCCTATTTAAAATGACCAAGCATGTACTAGGATTCATTTAAATTCAATTTAACTTGTCATATCATTATCCTTGCTTGATAATTGCATCGATGCCATGTGTTGATTGTTGCCTTCCTTTCCGGTGTTTCTGCTTCTTCTCAGTAGACCTCGGAGTTGATGTGAGCAACGAGATCGAGTCCAAGAACGAAGACCGAGATCAACACCATCAAAGCTTGAAGATTAATACTTGGCTAGCTATAATCAAGTCAAGTATCAGGAGTCCGAAGATCTGCTTTGTTGGGTATCAACAGGCAAAGGCAAGCAAAACCCCACATATGATATAATCCTATGATTTCAAAGTATTTCATTCTTTCCATGTGCATACGATTCTAAAGTCTTTTAGCAATAGATAGAGTAATCCTATCTGATGCATATTACCTTTGTAGCCTATACTCCCTGATCCACTGATCCTAGCATAACTAGGGTTTGGCATATGAGCTTCGCTAGAGCTGTTTATATCCGTTGTGCCTAGCCATGCTTAGTTGTTTCCGCTGGTCCATCCGGTTGATGAATCAGAGCTACGAATGAACCTAGTTGGACAGGATGACATGATATGATCAGAAATCTAAGTTAAACATGCTAAGGCTTGTACGGGAGGCCACAGGGGGTTGTGGTTTTTGCAGTCCCATACTTGCCACAACTAGGATCCGAGTTCTTGCCTCTTGAACCAAGATGAGCGTACAGCCACATGGGGCTTGGGAACCCCTCCGCTGGTTAACTTGCCTAGTAGATTCCATGAGTCACATAGTTCGGGCGCTCCATTCAACATATGCATATTTTGGTTATTCTCGAAGGCGGTGAAGGAGGTGCATCATAACAGGTAGGTAAGCATGGCCGGGGTTGCTTGAGGCGGTCCCTCTAGTAAACCAACCACGCCCACATCTCTAGGTACCGGCTTCGGGATTTGACCCGTTATGGCGAAACCCTCTTTAGGGCGTGACTGATGGTCTCGGCAAAAGCAAGGTAAATATCATGGCCAACCACCCTCTGCCGGCCTTCCAAGGAAGAGGGCTAATATACTAGCATTAATAGTCGGTTGGTACATGTGGGTAAAGTTGTGCACCCCTGCGGGGTAAGAATCTTTTCGAAAAGCCATGTCCGTGGTTATGGACAACTTGGGAACGGACGTGATGATCATAGAGAAGAATAACCTAATCGTAAAACTTGACAAGAGAAGTAAGGTGTGCTTTAAGGATGCTTCCTCGGGGATTGAGGGGGTGATCCTAGTTGGTAGGTTTAGCTAATAAAGATTCGGTGGATATCAAAAGAAGATCAAATCTAGGGATATAGTTTTCTTAACCCCTTTAAAAGGATTCTCTTAGTGGAGCTTCTCCTCTCTCGTTTACAAAGAAAGATAGCTTTATGCAAAATAACCCCACCAGCCATAAGTCTTGCGGAGTACACCATGTACTCAGCCTTGATTTGTTGATACTTTTGTAGCAGGTAAGTGTTACAATAGAAGATGAGTTCTTTACAGCATCGACATCGACGAGTAGCTTGGGGTTTCCGGTTGGCAGCCTAGAATCTATGGATTGGGACGTCATCGTTATGCTTCAGGCCTCTCAGGACATTTGTTAAGTTTGTTATACTTAATAGCATAATTAGCCTTATATTGTTTGATGCTTGTGGTCAGTGACCTCTGCTTGTAATATTTTAGGTCTTTTCTCAGTTATGAGCTTGATGTAATAATTTTTGTGTCGTAGGGTCATTGTAATGTTACCGATTCTTTCTTTGTATGCTTCCGAGATTTAGGTTAGGCTTATATTAGGCAGAGGTCTGGTATTTGTCTAGCCCTAATCTTCAGGGTGTCACATCTGACCAGTGAAAACCTGAACCTATAGGCTCACTAGTTCGATCACTCGTCTGGTTTTTTAAACTATGTCGTTGATAGGTGGCTCCTGCGTTCTTCAGTCTAAAGGGCATCATGGTGTAGCATTAAATACCAAATGGTGTGATGAAGGTCGTCTTCTCCTGGTCCTCTTCCTTCATTTAGATCTGATGATAGCCTGAGTAGGCGTGGAGTAAGAAGAGGTGTTCACATCCCACGGTGGAGTCGATTATCTGGTCAATCTGCGGTAATGGGAAGTGGTCCTTCAGGCAGTGCTTGTTGAGGGAGGTGAAGTCCATGCACATCCGCAGGATATCCGCGTCCTTTTTAGAAACAAGCACGGGGTTAGCTACCCAGGTGCTTTCCTTGATTTCGGGGGTCAAGGAGTCTATTGACTTCCATGCCAACCGCCTTTTCCCTTGGTTCTGACAGTCGACGCATCGACTGCTTGACTATTCTTGCATCTGGATACACATTGAGTGCATGCTCGACGAATTCCCTAAGAACTCTTGGCATGTCCGCAGGACATCAAGCGAATATTTCCCAGCGCTCACGGAGGAATTAGACGAGCGTGAGTTCCTATGCAGGACTCAGGTTGTTGGCGATGAGGGTTGTCTTGGTCGGGTTCGTTGCATGGACCTAGACCGCCTTGGTGTTCACCGACGAGTCGAAGGACTGGTCCGGCTCGTTCTGCTTGCTCACAGGAGGAAGATAGTTGTCTGTCAACTCCTTGAGCCTCGCCAGTTCTTCTTGCATGCCGAACGATTGGGAGATTCTATTGAATTCCATGTCACAGCTATCGGATTTGGTGAAGCTTCCGTTGACGGTGATAATGCCGTTTGGTCCTAGCATCTTCATATGCAGGTATGCATAGTGCGGGACCGCCATAAACCTTGCGAATGCGACACATCCGAGGATGGTGTGGTACTGCGAGAGCCAGTCGACCACCTAGAACTCGAGGAATTCTCAACAAAAGTTTGTGGGCATGCCAAAGATGACATCCAGCCAGATTTTGTCAAGGGGATATACTCCTTTCCCTAGGATGTGAGATCCAGGCACATGGCTTAATAGGATTGATAGGATACCCATATCAACAAGTTGCAACTTCTTTTCCGGAAGCTCATTCGAAAAGAACTCTAAGGTTAAACGTGCTTGGCCTAGAGCAATTCTAGGATGGGTGACCGACTGGGAAGTGGGTAACTGGGTGCGCACGAGCGAGGACAAAGTACATAGAAAAGACTAGTGTTGGTCTGTGGGGCCAGTCTAGATATCCTATTAAGCTGCCAGGAGTGACACCCCCCGGGCCCAGGAGTGGACGGGGTGTTACAAGTGGTATCAGAGCCGACCCTTGCGATTACACGGGTGTGTGCGGGTCAGCGGCGGGACATGTGGAGCATGGCGCGTGTGGCCTAGAGTGGACACGGCATGGCACATGTGCCGGCACTGGACACACAGACGCATGCCAAGAGGGAACGTTCCTGGGGTGTGCTTGATCGATGAGGGCATCGATCTTCTAAAGGGTGGGTGTATGTGAGATCCAGGCACATGGCTTAATAGGATTGATAGGATACCCATATCAACAAGTTGCAACTTCTTTATCAACAAGGTTAAGCGTGCTTGGCCTAGAGCAATTCTAGGATGGGTGACCGACCGGGAAGTGGGTAACCAGGTGCGCACGAGTGAGGACAAAGTGCACAGAAAAGACTAGTGTTAGTCTGTGGGGCCAGTCTAGATATCCTATTAAGCTGCCAGGAGTGACACCCCCCGGGCCCAGGAATGGACGGGGTGTTACATAGGACAATGCCGTGGAAGGTTGTTTCGGATGCTTCCAGGCTAGAGAGCAGGATCCGAATGGCGCGCAAGGTGCTGGCGAATATGAGGTTGATACCGTTGCCGCCGTCCATGAAGACTCAACTCATCTCAAATTCGCAAATCTGCGCCTCGAGCACCAGGGGAGAATGGCCTGGGTGAGGGACCTGGCGCGGGTGGTCGCTCCTGTCGAAGGTGATGTAGCACTCCGACCGGCTGAGGTACTCAGGGGTTGAGAGAGGGGCATTGACTGCCAGATTTACTTGTCGGGTGATTGTTTTCTGCACCCTATTTGATGGGTGACCTTTTTGGATCATAACCATGTTCCCTAGTGCTCGTGGGTATTGCTTGCCTCTGTTGTTTTGTACCGGTGCAGCCGCAAGCTGTGCGGGTCCTCTAGGTGGTGGTGGTGGCGCTCCATGAGCTATGGCGCCTAGGGAAGCTCCATACCCCTGATTCATCGCGTTGTGATGTAGCTGGATGAGGCCCTCGTGGAGCTTCAGGAACTCATGGCAGTCCTTGAGGAGGTGGCTGGACTTCTTCTTGCCATCATGCTTGTCGATGTAGAAGTGAATGTTGTAGGGTCTAGACAACTTCTCTTGGATGGATGTTCCAGGTGCGTCGTCACGGGTGCGGTGTTGCCACATTTGCGCAGGATCCCCACTATCGCGATAGCTGCTGCTATGGTACCCGTTGTTGCTGTTACCTTCGTCGCGTTTGTTGCCGTAGCCGGCCGCAACCATGTCGACCTCCTCACGGTCCTCGTAAGCGCGCACTCGATGCTTTACTCCGCGGTCGCATCTGCGGCCGAGGTCGTCCTCCTCATCTGAGTGGGCACGGTTGTTGTTCAGCGAGTCTTCTCCATCCCTCCACCGATTCGCAATGTCCATCAAGTGGTTGATGGTTTTGGGCTTCGTGCGGCCCAGCTCCTTCCTGAGCTCTCTACGACGTACACCATCGTTGAACACGTCAATTGCGTGATCTTTGGAGGACTCTTCTGCTAAATTTTTGATGATGGACCACCTTTGGATGTTGGAGTAAAGGGATTTGCTCGGCTTTTGGCAGTAGGCCCTGAGTTCTTCGATTGACGTGGGTTGCTTGTAGGTGCGCTTGAAGTTTTGGATGAAGCTATAGACCAGATCCTCCCAGCTACGGATAGATCCACGAGGCAGATTATTGAGCCATGCGCGAGAAGTTCCCTGCAGCTCCAGCTGGAGGCACTACATGGATGTGCACTTGTTCCCGCAGTGCAGCTTGAGGGAAGAGATGTGGTCTTCCAGCCAGATCTTTGGGTCCTGGAGGCCGTCTAACTTCGGGTTCTTCGAAGGAAGTTTGAACCCTTTCGGCATTCGCGTCTCCTGTATGGCTCTACTGAAAGCGACACAGAGCTCTGTTCCTTTGTCTTCTGACTATGTTGAGTAGACGTGCTTGACGCGCATCTTGTCGACTTTGCACTGGGTGATCTCATCACACGTGTTGTAATCGCGATCGTGTCACCGTGAGCTGTGTCGTCGCAAAAGGTTGTGACCGTCCTTGCTAGAAGATAGCGAGTAGTACTTGGGTGGAGCCTTGCTTTTATTCGGCTCTGGTGTCGGCTCCTTGGCCAGCGCAACCTTGACCAGTCCAAGTCTGGTGATCATGGACCGGTGCACGGCAGATCGTGGATCTCTGGCTGGTGGACGATTGGTGAGTAGATACATGGTGGCTGTTGTCACTGCTGCATGTGGCGTTTTCATGTTGCCCCGCGAGTCCACCGTCATGAATGAGAAGTGAAGGGCTCTAGTGGCTTCTTCTTGGTCATTGTCTTTGAGGTGGTCCAGTCGAGAGCGCCTTTTGGTGGCTGTAGGGTCGTTGCCTTTGGAGGAGGATCCACCAATAAAGGAGAGTGCTACCCGTCGGAGGCTCGACTCATCTGCGACCTTCTTGCGTGCCTCGAGTTGTGCATTAACCGCCAGCTAGAGATTGAACTCTTGAACGAGTAGCCAATGGTATCCCATTAGCATCTGTTGTGATGTGTTTGGCAGCAGGGGTTTTCCCTGTAGGGCTTCCCTGCACCGCGTCCACTCAGCATAGTTGAGGTGGATCTCCTGTCGCCTCGTCCCATTGTTGGCGTGCTCGCCCTGATTATCGAGGTTGGTGGTGTGGGCGGGTTGGCCGGTTGTGGTTGTTCATTGTTGACGGGACCGATAGCAGGGATTTCATTGGCAGGCCCGTTGTTGGTAGGCCCACTGTTGGTGGTGTCCCTTTGAGCGCCACCGTCGCCGTTGTTGATGACGACACATATGTTGGGGAAACCACTATTCCCGCAGCTCTCAGATCCAGAGTTGCAAGCGCCATCTTCTGACATCAGTTCACACAGATCGAACTCGCAACTATTGTTGCTATTCGTATCATAGCCTGGCGCTGAGGCGTTGAGCTTGCTTAAGGTGCCAATCAATGGTGGGAACCACGATGCAGGGGCAATCTAAGGAGCTTGCAGGTGATCGCGGAAGCGAAGCGTGCCGATATGATCGACCTAAAAGCGTAGGCTTCCGATCATCATGCCAATTCTGTCGCCCATAGACTCGAAGTCCGGGCGAGTTGCCAGCGAGTGGACGGTGAAATCGAACGTGTCGAAGAGGAGGCGATTCTCCGCTATAGTGGAATTGTAGATCGCAGTTGATGGGGCCGAGGAAGCCGCAGCATCAACACTCATGTCTCCCACAGACGCCGCCAATTGACGAGGGGTTAACTCGCCAATGCCCATCATTGATGGACTTAGGTTCGAGGGATTGGGGAGCGCTGGAGGCGTCGATTGGCTAGAAAACAAGCACATAAAGGACACACGGTTTACCCAGGTTCAGGCCCTCGAAAGGGACCCTACTCCTGCTTTGTCTACTCTTAGATTATCGAGGAGTTGAAAGCTACAGGGGGTGCGCAGATGTAATCTGGTGAGGTGTATCCTAGGGTTGTGGATGTCCTTCTCGCTACCCCCTCCTAGCCTTTATATGGGAGCCTAGGTCTCGGGATAGCAGGCCGAGTCGGTTACAGATTAGGTTTTCACCCTTTTAAAAATCTATCAATTACTTGTCATGTCCTTTAAGGAGTCACCTTCCTCCAGACTTGGGCCACCCGAATTCTTGTTGGGCTTCAGTTATCCCGCGGGTTCCTGTTGGGCTAGACTGCATAGGCTAAACACGAGTACCCGTAGGGTATACCCATGTCAAACGTCCTCACAAAGGAAGCACGGAGGGTGAAAGCGATTACCGCCCCGTCCGCGTCTTCCACCAGATGTTGGGGCACAACATGGACTAGTGCTTCGAACTCAAGATGATCCGATTGGAGTATGACGATTGGAGGAAGCGCAAGCATCACGAGGAACATGGAGGCGCGCTAAGCGATTAACCTGGGAGGGGCCAGGAAGGGAGTCACACATCCAAGGCTGCCAAACAGCGTCGCAAGGATGCTAGGGGCTCCCGAGGGCCATATCATGAGGCCTCAGCATATTCCCCGATTCCTGTCTGCGCGACCATGGGTCGGGCACCCGGGGGCTACCTATCGTCTAACCACTCCTGGCGCCCTTTCTGACACCACCCTCCACGAGCAGCCATCTACTTCCCCCCTCTAGAGGTGATCCATTCCCTCGTCATCTTCAGACTTATCTCCTGTAAGGCCCCGTGCCAACTCATGGTGGCATTGTAATAAACTTTGACCTTTCTAGCCATTTTGGATCTTGTGCCACGCGCCTGCTTCGCTATTTGCCTTTCGCCTCGAATTTACTTTTTTCCATGCGTTCATAAGTTTTCTCATGTGTACCACACGAGCAGGGACTAGCCACGGTGTCTATCACTAAGCCACCCTCCTGTCAAATCTAAGGCATAAAGTGTTGATCTCTGACTTGCGGACTGGCTCCAGCAATAAAGTCACCTCGCCCATGGTTCTTGGTGCTTCAAATCCTCGTGCGGCACTCATACGAAACTAACAAACGCACGACAAGAATTCATGCAGAGCCTATGGCTCCCTCCTCGAGGGGCTTATGGGGCGCCTCACGAGGACACTCCCCCTCAAACAGAGTAGGCTCCCTCCTCGAGGGGCTTACGGGCGGCTCACGAGGGAATCCTCCTCAAGCGGCCCACATCAGCAGCTCCCTCCTCCCTTACAGTTCTTCAACTAGGGCGGTCACCACTGTTGGCAAACTTGCTGGCATAGCCACATCTAGGCTGCACATGTGAGCAGGAAGTTAGTGTACTGGTGCAAGCCCGCAGTGGAGAGAGGAGGAGGATACGAGCATGTCTTTGCCTGGTGTTGCGTCAAGCACCCCGTTGCAGACCCAAATTCCTGGCTATCATGTGTTTCCCTGTTGACTTCATGTGCTCCAAGTGCATTGCCCTTCTGCTCGTCTAGACTATAGACGACTGGTGCGCCCGTGGCCCAATGCACACAACCTTCACAAGCTGTTTGGGAAAACCAGGAGTAGGAAAAAGAAAAGAGTCCAGAAGATAAGAAAGAGAGTAAATGTTTGATGCAGCTTTTGACTTTGTCATTTTTCTTTTGTTCTTCCCTCAGATTGATGTGAGCCTGATCCGAGTATGATTATCCGTCCATAACACACATGTGTTAATTGTTTACTGTATTCTTGCTACTCCCCCTTGACTCATATCTACCACAAGTTTTGTGAAGAGGATAAGTTGATTTTAGTTGATATAAATTGCTTAGTTCTCTTATGAAGCTGTTTACCGTTTATGTGAAGTTGCCTAGTGCTGAAGCAAAGTTGCATACAACTGCACTGAAGTCTTACCGCCACACTAAAATTGCATACCTCTCTTGCGAGGTTGCCTAGTGATACATCGAAGTTGAGTTGGGTACCAAAGTTATCTCATCGAGCATTAACATTGCTAAGTCGAGCACTAGTTGCCTCGTCGGAAACCTAAGATGCTCTGTCGGACACAGAAGTCATCGGACACCAAAGTTGTCAAGTAGAACACCAACATTGCTGAGTCAGGACACTAAAGTTGCCTCGTCAGGTACCAAAATTGACTAGCTGATACAAATTTGACTACCGCTAGTTGTGAAGTTGTTGAAGACCATTGTGAAGTTATGCACCATTGTTAATCGTCGCCATGCCCCTGCAGAAGAGGAAGGTCAAGGGGAGTGATCCGGTGATAGTTCTTGACCGTGGCCCAGTTCTAGAAGCAAATCTCACAGGGTCACTGTTGAGGCACTGACCGGAGGACATGGAAAGTTTACTTCATCATCAATGCTACCCATGGTCCAAGTTGGCTCATCTGCTAATAAGGTTCCCTCGTTGGGCACCAAAATTATTTCGGCTAGCACCAAAATTATTTTGTCTCCCGCATAAATTACTTCCTTGGTCACCAATGTTCATTTTTCGAGTATCAATGTTGCCTCGTCGGTCATCATTACTTTGTAGAGCACCAAAGTTGCTTTGTGTCGCGCATAACGTACTTCGTTGGAGGCAAAGTTGGTTTCGCGGGCACCAAAGTTTTATCGTCGTGAACGAAGTTTGTCTGTCTAGCACCAAAGTTGGCTCGTCAGGCACCACCGAAGTTGCCTCATCGAGAACCAAAGTTGCATCATCGAGAACCAAAGTTATTTCGGCAGACACCAAAGTTGTTTTGTCTTGCACATAAATTATTTCATTAGTAACAAAATTTGGTTTGTTAAGCACCAAAAATTGCCTCGTCGGGCATCATTATTTCGTTGGGAACCAAATTTGCTTATATCGCAGATAACGTACTTCGTTGGGCAGAAAAGTTGGTTTGTCGGGAACCAAAGTTGTTTTGTGTCACCCATAAAATACTTTCTTGGGCACCAACGTTGGTTTGTCAGGCACCAAATTGCCTTGTCGGGAACCTAAGTTGCCTCGTCAGGCACCGAAGTTGCTTCATCGTGCACCGAAGTTGCCTCGTTAGGAACAAAAGTTACCTCATCAGGCACCAAGTGGCTTCGTCGGGCACCAAAATTGCCTCGTCGAGCACCAACATTGCTTACCAAAGTTGCTTCGTCTCACACATAAATTACTTTGTTGGGCACCAAAGATGGTTTATCAAGAACCAAAGTTGCCTCGTCGAGAACCTAAGTTGCTCTATCGGTCATCGAAGTTGCTATATCGGACACCAAAGTTGACTCGCTAGGCACCGAGATAGCATCGTCGGACACAAAGGTTGCCTCATCGGGCACCAAAGTTGCCTCGTTGAGCACCAACATTGCTTAGTCGGGCACAAGTTACCTCACCGAGCACTGAAGTTTCCTCATCTGGCCCGAAGTTACTCCATCTCGCAGCGAAGTTGCCTCACCAGGCACCAAAGTTGACTCGTAGGACACCAAAGTTGTCTAGTCGGACTCAAGTTGCCTCGTCCAGTTTCGAAGTTGCTTTTGTGTCACACATAATATGCTTCGTGATACCAAAGTTGGTTTATCGAGTACCAAATTGTCTCGTTGGAATCTAAGTTGCCTCGTCAGGCAAAAAAAGGTGTTGCAGACAACTTAGCACCAGAAAAAAGCAACCGGTACAACAAAGGCTAATTACGTAGGTGTGGGTGGTACACAATTGACTCGTTGCAGTGGTTTCAAAAAGCAGCGCCGACAACACCAGAGACAACATCAGTAGGGCAACTGCAGTTTGATAACATTGTCGGGTAATTCACAATTAATTCATATCATTAGGTAACAAACTAAAATAATTTTTTCACGTCGAGCAACTACTATAGACTGTTGGGCAACAATTAGACAAAAAATCTACACGAGTATACATCAATTGGGAGCTGGGATGGAAGCTCGTGAAGCATGCGGCCCATTGACCTCTAGATGCCGCCGTGGATAGCAAAAGTCTCTCGCCACTTCTCTGTTCTCATGGTCAAGCGTCACCTTTGCCTGTCTGGCTTCGCCATGAGCATCCAACGGCGCAGCGGCGAGGCTGCAGCGAGGGCCGCTACCTTTCAGAGAAGAAGCGTGGGAAGGCGATAGCCTGTGCCGCAGGTCAATGTGAAGGAGCAGGGTACGATTTAGGGATGGAGAAGACCAGCGGCAGTCACGCGCTGGATGGGAAGCCGACGGTGAGCACACTAGCGACAGAGCGCACGTACTAGAGGATAGGCCGGCAGCCTATGCAAGTATGCTAGACCTGCGCACGGGACGGGGGGCGATCTGGAAACACGCGGTTTGCCATTTTCTTGAAGGAACTAGGGACGACATTGGGCGCGCGGGCTAGACACATCCCAAAAAATTCTGCTCCCTACTATCCAAATTAATTCTCAGATTTGTATAGACTTCGATGTATCTAACACTAAAACATGTCTAAAGCTGAATTTAGCAGCAGTGGTATTCTGATAAGCATCAGATATTTAAGGTTGGCAATATACACCGGTATATGTTTAATATCCAAGATAATCTGCTAAGTAATGGTAAGTCAGCGGCTAAACTGGACCATGTGGTTAGATGGTCACTTATAATTTTAGGTGTCAAGGCTAAAGCATTTGTTCCAAACATTAATACTCCCTCAGATCCATATTAATATTCTCAACTTTTTCTAAATTCATATATATCTAGTTAAGCATTTAGACTAGATGCATTCGTATCTAGACAAAGTTGAGAACACTAATATGGACCAGAGGGAGTATTGAAATTTTAGAATTCAGAGAAAGTTCTCCCACAAAATATAAGCACATTCGACCATATGATATGCAGAAATTAGTATTACACAATAATATTACAACAGCTTAGGCACATCTGACCAGGATTACAAGTAAAAACCAATATAAGGTGGTTTCCTGTTAGGTGCTGAACTTAGGCATAACCCCACGTGATTTGAGATTTTTTTTGTTTTTTTTTTCCTAAAAAGCGATTTGAACTTCAAGTTACACATATAAGTTACCACTCTATTCTCCTCAAGATTATGATGCTCCCGTTGTCCCCATCTCCCCAGACGATGTTTTGTCTGGAGATTAAGACCCATTCCTTCCCGATAAGCTATACCAGAAGTTTGCCAACCAGAGCCTTAGTGTTGCCATCCTGACGAGGTGACCTTGATTCACAACTGAGACCTACCAGAAAGAGAAACTGAATCATAAGTTAGATTAAACCATATCTGCATTCACACGAAAACAAATAGAGCATCCCCTAGCTTTGAGGCTGAGAGAATCCAGTTAGCATTGGTAGCTAATAAAGGGCAACACGCATAGCATCACAACTACACTTTTTTTGTTTGAGGGAGCATCAAAACTACACTTAGCTACTTTCAAAAAAAAAACTACACTTAGCTGCTGGTGCTAACTCATTTATTGTTCAAACAAAAAATGTACTAGTTTATAGTGTTTGGTATACTACTTAGCACCTGTAGGTGGTGCAGGGTTACAACAAAAGGTAAAAGCCAAAGCGGCGGCATCCATTCGTTGGTACGTCGTTTGTCCCGGCTCCCTGCATCGCTTCCATGGGAATATGCTCATGGTCCAGGCCCATTGAATTATTCTCCCATCCACGCACGCACACGATGACCCCGACTACAACTCCCACACACGATCTATGTTCATTCGCCGTCCCACCCGCCGATCTGGCGCCGCCTGCCGTCCCCATCGCTTCTCCCATACGCGACACAGTGCCTCCCCCATCCCAGGTTGTTCCATAGTCAGCCCTCCACCGCTGGAAGACGCCTCTGACCCGCTGCAAATCCTTGCGCATTGGCTCTCTTGCTTCGCCTGCCTAATTCTCCTGTGCAGTTTCCTCTCCTACTACTATTTGTTTCTGAGATTTGTTTTGAGAAAAAGGGAGAAAAACAGAATAACGCCTCGCTTACTGCAGCACGTCTAACATCTACTCCCATGCCGGCCAAGCAGCAGATGGAGGGCGTCAACGCTGGAGAGCGCTCGGTTTCGCATTAGCCGGTGCCGAAGAAAGGTATTTGACGTCTCCCACTTTCTTCTTATTTCCCTCTTGTTCTCTTTCCAGATCCCTTTTTTCTAAGTTCATTGGAGAGAAAGGTTTGTTTTGGCATCATTAACTGCTCATGTGTTCGACAGATTGATTGATCTCGGATGCACATAGATATTAGCAGGAACATGGCTACACGATCCTGGTAGCAGAACGCGGAGGCGGTCGATGCCTCCACTGTTGCAGTGCAGGCCTGCAGCCAGGGCAGGGTGCTTGAGATGCACAGACGACGGGGATAGGCGAATGCACGAGGTAAGTCATGCCGATGAGTTAGGCCAATTCTGCACGTGGAGTGTGTGCCAGCGACGGCTGTTTCTGGGCGGACATGTGCGCCGGTGACAATGAAGTCGACTCAGAACACGGGTTTGGTAAACTCAGGCGCCCAGTTGACCCATTTTTATTTCCAATCCAGATTTCTCTCCTCCGTCCTAGCTAGCTTTCCACTTCTGGTTGTCCCGTACAGAAGTGTAGGTTACGCTGCAGGGCAGTGAAAAATTGATGCGCTGAAGAACACGAGGAGAGGAGAAAAACTTGTTTGTGTGCTCGGTGCTGCTATGATTCTGAATTTGCAAGAGGAGAAGAAAATTTGGCTTGAGGATGTGTTGACTGAATTTTGCAAATGGTGTCTGCTGTGCCCACTTGTAATAGATCAAACTTGATAGCATCTATGGAAAACTGTCGAGATGTTGTCCATCGCAAAACCTAAACTAATCCCATGTTGACAATTTATATGCATAGTAATGGGGGTGAAACCAGATCACATGTTGACAAAATATATGCATAGTAGTGCAAGTGAAACCAGAATAAATTTTCTGTGAGTTTGATTGAACGATCATTTATTTTGTGAGATTGCTACAATTATTGTTGAATTCAGACGAGTTTTGCAATCTGGCGATGTACTGTGGAATAAGATCGGCTGCCCAGAAGATAATGGAGACTCTGATGTCCTTCTACCATCAGATGATTCTACATTTTTTTCTCGAGTGGCAGCTTGGGTAGTGGATAATTCAGCTGAACATTAAATTGACGTATACACGTGTTATTATTTAGACACAAAGAAAAGAGAGCTTATTTCAGAGTGCAGCATTTGTGCTCCTGACCTCCAGCGAACTCGGTAACAAAAAATTAAAAAAGATATTCTAAAGTTTCAAAACATTCTTACACAAATTAAGTGGATAGATGCACATGTTTTCACCGCAGTTTTGCTAAATAATACGTTGCATTTTAGGCAACACAAAAATCACAAAATCGTAGTTTTGAAAAGGCTAGAAAATAACTATTATGCTTACGCACATTTTTATTTTTTTTGTGTAGACCAAGTATGAAAATATATAACGATTGTCGGGTCTTTGGCACATGGGGTACCACGACCCACCGGCTGCTGGCCCCCCGCCACGCTCGTCGGTGGCCTCAAGGGGCGGGTTCCCTCCAAGAGGCCAGGGGAGATATAAAGAGCCGACTACGAGCCGGGTCCGAGGCGGTGCCCCTCGAAGATCATGGCCGTGACAGAGACGCTGTCAGCAGCACAGGACCCTCGGCGAGGCAATGACTCCCTGAGCAACCCTCCGCAAGGGCAGGTCCACGACCGGCTCCGCCAGGAGGACGACAACTCAACGGGCAACTCCCATGTTCTACCGCCTACACGGTCCACCTCGATAAAGGAGATGTTGCTTGGCCACTTCCGTGTTAAAGCGAGGCTGACGCCACCGGTGACCCGAAAGCTCAGCATTAGCGCTTTGGTGCAAGAGAGCAGAAGATGACACGGCGCCGCAGAGAGGGCGCCCCCGACGACCGCTGCTTTGGACTGGAGATCCGTCGCCAGTCGCCACTATAAACGGGGAGCCACCCCGCCCTTAGAAGACGCCGATCCTCGGGATCAGAAACCCTAGACATTCTCATGTCATGACACCCTCATGAAGCAACACGAGCAATACAACAAGGAGGAGTAGGGGCTTTAGCTCCTCACAAGAGTCCCAAGCCTAGGTAAAAAAAACCTGTGTCTCCTCTCTGTCGTGTGCGAGCTTCGTCACCCCCATCGCCGTGTTGAAGATCTAGGCGCGTGTCCAGTCCCCTCACGAATTCAGGGCTCGTCTGCGCCCTTGTTTCTTCGCAGAACATTCATTCTCCGACATTTTGCGCGCTAGGTAGGGGACTGAGGCGCGCTCTCGAGATCTTCGACGGCCTAAACATCATGGCACCTCGCGCACACACGCGCGCCAGGCGCACCCGACAAGGAAGTGCGGGCGAAGGACAGGATAACCAGAGCCCACCACCGCGTCGTCTCCCCCAGCCTAGCGTAGGCTGGAAGCGAGGAAGACTGCCCCTTTCGCTTCTCGGGAAAGCCAATGCCATCAAAGTGCGACGACACGCCATTCTCGCATACCATACCGCTGCGCGAGCACGGGGACATCCTCGCGCCGGGGGCTACACGACTCATGGTGAGAGAACTTCTTCGCTACCCGCCCATGGAAGCTGCGTGAGTAGTGGCACGCACGCCTCGCCGCGTTCGTGGACATCGCATGGACCGACCCGGCCCCGGTTTCAACCGAAGCTCAAGCGGGAGAAGTAGCTTACGGAGCGCCGCCTTCAGCCGCTCTACCGACGAGGGCCGAGAGCTCAGAGAGTGGACATGTCTCCCGTGAAGTATGGTCGACGCGCAACACCAACAATGACGCGCAACTTGTTCGTGCAACGAAAGACGCCCGCGTGACCCTCGCGTGGCGTCGCAAGCGCGAGGCCCACGTTGCCCAAAGTGTCGCAACCGCGGGCCGCTAGAGTGGTATGGCCGCCCAAGTTCAAGCCAGAGATGCCCCCGCGGTATGATGGCACCTCCAGCCTTACGGAGTTCCTGTAGCTCTACACCACGGGCATTGAAGCCGTTGGCGGCGATGACCGCGTCATGGCTAATTGGTTCCCTCTGAGGCTTAGGGCCTCCGACACGCGACTAGCTGGCAAGTTTGCTAGAGGGATCCATCGACTCGTGGCCTTCCCTCTGCCACCTCTTCATCACCAAGTTCAGGGGAACAAACGAATGCCCTCTCACATATCACGACCTCCGTCAAGTGCGACAGAGGCTTGGCGAGACCCTCTACAAGTACCTATAGCGTTTTGACCAGTGCCGTAGCAAGATCCCAAGGATCTCGGACGCCAAGGTCATATCCGCCTTCACCGTGGGCATCACAGACAGCAAGGTGCTCAGCAAAATAGGGTACCGCGGCGAGAACCTGTCCACCGTGGCAAAACTCTTCGCGAAAGCCGACTAGTGTGTCAAGGCGAGAATAGGGCGCCTGTTCGCCTACGATAAGGACAGCCCCGCCCACGACGCGAAGGATCTTGCCGGAGCCAGAGGCAAGGGCGTTGTCGCCTGAGTGACCAAAGCTGAACAGAGACGTCCTCACAAAGGAAGCGCGGAGGGTGAAAGCGATTACCACCCCTTCCGCGTCTTCCACCAGATGCTGGGGCACGACACGGACTAGTGCTTCGAACTCTAACATGATCCGATTGGATTATGACGATCGGAGGAAGTGCAAGCATGACAAGGAACGTGGAGGCGTGCCAAGCGGTTACCCTGGGAGGGGCTTGGAAGGGAGTCACCAATCCAAGGCTGCCAAACAGCGACGCGGGGATGCTAGCGGCTCCCGAGGGCCGTAGCATGAGGCCTCGGCATATTCCCCGAATCCTGTCCGCGCGACCATGGGTCGAGCACCCGGGGGCTACCCACAGTCTAATCAGCCCTTTCTAACGCCACCCTCCATGAGCGGCCATCTACTTCCCCCCTCCAAAGGTGATCCATGCCCTCGTCATCTTCATACTTATCTCCCATAAGGCCCCATGCCAACTAACGGTGGCATTGTAATAAACTTTGACCTTTCCGGTCGTTTTGGATCTTGCGCCACGCGCCTACTTCGCTATTTGCCCGCGATGGATAAGGGGAGGAAGTTCGCATCATCATCGACGGCCGAAAAAGAGAGACAGCCGAGGCATTCCCACGCTGTAAAGATGTGGAGGGAGAAGTGCCTGAACAGCGCCACCGACGGCACCACTCCCACGAAGGATTCGCACCAGTATGCGAAGATTGCTAGGAGGGTCACACTGTGCGGGTGAAGGTGGAGCAGTTGGATGCGGTAGTGCTCAAGGACGGTGAGGAAAAGGGGAGACCGGCGATACCAGCCCGGCGGCGATGAAATGCATGAAGACGGGGTACGCAGTGGCAGGCGGGTCGGGTCGGCCCACCACGCTGGACCACATCCGAGTGGCTCCCCACTCGTCCTAATCTGAAGCTGCCAGCCACCGGACCTTCTCTAGGACATCATCATTCACAATCTTCGACTTCAACAAAACACGAGCGCTCGCCGGCGGCACGCCCACCGCGATCGAGGAACACCAAGTCCTTTTCAGTGCCATGGACGAGACCAGGAAAGCAGCGGTGGATAAGGCGGCGGAGGGAGACAGAGTGAACAGTTCAAGCGCAAGCTTAGCTTTTTATGGAAGAAGCAAGCCCCGAGGTCAGAACAGTGGCAGTGGCGGTTCCCGCATCCGACGGCCGTCGTCCCGCTCCGGCCCAGCGTGGACGACCACGGTGGATTCGTCTGAGATCGTGCGCTGACACGATCAGCATGGGCCCAGCACCAGTTGGCCCCTTGACTCTTCGTCTCCATCGAAGGACACGTGTAAGCCAAGCGCCCGGTAACTGTTGATGAAAACTACTGGAAGGAGCCAACAAAACCTACTTGGTTATATTAAAACTCGGTCATTGCACACAGCTAGGACCCCCTAATTATGCTTTCTGCCTGGTCTTTTTCCACGTTTGTAACAGATTATGCAAAACAATGCAGTTTAACACCCAAAAACTCTGTCGATAAAATACTCCGCTAATCCAGAAACATACTGACCTGTGCCAACGGCCCAAAGAGACTCAGAACCAGGTAGTTCAATTTTCAATACTTGAGCAAAACAAATAGTAAGAAAATGAAAAAGAGAGCATAAACTCAAACCTCAGCAAGTCTATGCAGCACCAATCAGGTCCTTTAATTCAACAAGGCAGTCATTAAGTGCTTTATACTCCTCGGTACCTGAGAAGTCCGTTGCCTACATAAAAAAGATCAATCCCCACAATGAGTTTTCTGGAGGACATGAAACAGGAGAACAGAGATTGCTGTTCTCAATTACTTTATTATCCATGCACAGATTCTCAAGCAACAGTTCATATCTATCCATAACTTCTTAACTCCAAAAATTAATAGAAACGGGCAGGATATTATAGTAAACGACATGGCTTTTGTTTCCATCATGTTACTCCTGAAGGTATTGTAGACATATAATGCTGGTTTTGTGGCATTGCACATGTTCATGAACAAAAATTCTAGTTCAGGATGGCTAAACTTACATCGTTACCCATCATTCAATAATTAAGGATGGTGGGCAGTACAAGCAAAACACAGGTACCTGTTTTAAGGAGCTTTTAAGATGCATCTCAGCTGATAATAATTCTCGTCTGCTTCCAGTCGTGGAAGAAATTTCCATGTAGACCTTGCAAAGCTGGACAGAAGCTTGAGCATACTTTGTGAACTTCTTCTGGTCATGCCATAACCCTGAACCCTGTGAGGACAACAGTCACTAATAAGATGATGTGATGCAAGGAATAATAGACCATACAGTGCTTACACAAAACTGTTGTAGAAAGTACAAATGAATAAGTGACACAGCATTAAATAGTTGGATTCAATAAGAAAATAGAAGTCTGCAATTAGAGCAAGTCCAACAGCCGCTATAAAATCTGGCGCTGTATATGGGCTTTGCAGCGCGCGCAAAGCAGTGAAAAATGGCCCTCCATCAGGCGCGCTAAAATGCAGCGCCAATAACACCTTTTCACGCATGCACACATCAAAGAAAGATCTAGAAAATAGGCAAAAAATATATTACATAGAACTGAAAATGAACATAGTGCTAAAACATATTACATAGAAGTGAAATATACTACATAGAACTGAAATTAAACCTAAAATCTACTCTTCGTCCTCAGAGGTGGTGTCGTCGGAGTCGGTCCAAAGGTCGTCCCACCTCGGGTCGTCATCAGAGATGGTGCACGGACCCGCCATCTGCGCGTTGATGAACGCCTTCCGGCGACGCCGGTCCTCCCTCGCAGCCCCCCTCTCCGCCTGGACGTAGAACTCGACCTCCGCTTGGACGAAGCGGTGGAGTGGTGCGCGGCACGGCGCTAGCTGTGGGTGGAATTTTTTTTGCTGGGAAGGAAATGTTTGTGGTGGTTGAGCGGCTCATGCGAGCTGGCGCCCAAAATATCCCACTTTGGATAGTGTTTCATCTCACGTGCGACAAAGTTTTTAGCGCGCGCGCATAATTGCGCGTGCAGTGGCGGGGTTTTTTAGCGCGAGCGCCATATAGCGCGACTGCTGGAGTTGCTCTTACAGGAAAATAAGATTTTCAAATACATTGCTTAAAGGTAATAAAAAATTGTATCCAGCAGAGGCAGTACTACTTGAGAAGATAGTGGTTATCTAACTCTACGGGGCAGGTTGAATATCACCGACTAGAAAGATGTGCCGAGCCTCAGAGGAATAATTGTGTATCTACAACTACAAAGGTACCTAGTTTCAAATGCCATTGCAAAGAAAAGCAAAATGGTGTTTTGTCACGGCAAATTATTTTTTCCAACACACCTTCCATCAATTCTTATCAGCACCTCCCAACACCATTCCTGGTGATAAGAGTTGTATATACTTCTCATGTATTAGCCATTTATTATCCAGATTGTATAAGGAGTTCTCTGCATTTTACCACATGTGTGTTTATATGTATCAGCCTATGGCCTCGTGGAAATACAAGTTGCATATTTCGTCACATGGTATAAGGGCCTATGTTTACTTCTACGGTTTTGATTTTTTTTTCTGGACGCCACGATCTTCCATCTCTCCTCGCAAACAGATCGACCCATTTACTTTTTGATCAATCTTACACTTCCCTCATTGGTTTCTAGTCAGCCTCTCCTTTTTCTCGATCAATTATTTTTATTCGGTCTCAATCTGCTCACTCTCAGCTCTCTACTGTGCCCACGAACCACACTCCAGTCCAGCCATCAGCCAGCCGCTCATTGCCCGTTGGTTCCAATCAAAACCGCTGTGGGTCACAGCTCCCCTTGGCCGCATCCACCTGCAGCTCCTTGGTCGACCACCCATCCGGCAGGGCCGCACCCCACCCCATAGTCGTCCGTGCTGCTCCTCTACACACACCTGCAACAGGTACCAGCTACCCATACCCAACTTCCGGTAGTTCTCCATCAGCCACCGGCTTCTGCTCCGCATCTGCCAGCTGTCGTGTGTCCTGCCACCGGACGGCTCACTCGGTGGTCAGCCTGTCACCAACTGTATCCTCCTGCGTGCGATTCTCTATCGCTCTTCTGCCAGCCCACCTCGGTCTGCTGGTTGCTCCAAGTGCCATGAGGCTAGCTAGCTGCTTCAGCCTGCTGTTCTCAAGAGGCCACTCTGCTCTGCTCTGCTTGCTAGCTCGCTGGCTACTGCTCTATTGCTGCTCTGGTTCCCATCCATCGAGAGAGAGAGAGAGAGAGAGAGAGAGAATGTTGTCGTCGTCGGGCACCGTTTTCATCCCTCACTGCCCGGTGAATTTTGACAGTGTTAATTAGATCAAATTCTTCTCATATATGCACCTTCATTTGGTGCTTGTCCACCTACAAAATCGCCTTCTTGGGCGGCTTCCGTGGGCGGTGGCGGCGCTCAATGCCGACTCCTCCTGTGGTTTCTGCAGGAGGTGGTGCTACGTCGACTTCTATGGTGGCTTCCACATGCGGTAGTGGCCTCTTTAAATCAACTCCCCCGGCAGCTTCCACAGGCAGTGTTCACCGCTCTTCTCCTAGTGGTGGTCGTCCCCATTGCTCTTACTGCCATGTGGATTAGGGTTTAGGGTTTCCCCATTGCTCTTACTGCCATGTGGACAGTCACATCGAGTCTACTTGCTTCAAGAAGAAGCAGCATCTTCCACACCGCTCTTCTACGAGCTTCAGTGCTTCTACCTCGACGACTTCCGTTGTGTTGTAGTCTGAGCGGAAGCTTATACAACATCGACACCTGCTTGCTGTTTCCAATTCTCCATCTACAGGTTCCCCTAACTGGGCAGGAGATTGAGCAACTTCGGTGCCTGCTTGTGTCACACCCCTTGCCGCCGTTGAGGAATCGGGGCGTGAGTCCCTGAGATCTGATCGAAGTTGGAGTAGATTCAGAGAGAAGCTAGAACACGAGAGCTAGAAGGAGAGAGTTCAGGTTCAGAGTTCCTTTTTTTCTCTTTTCTTTTTTCATGCCTCGTTCCATTACACACACAACCCATATAGGTACAGCTGCTCCTCACACACATTCTGCTTATGGCCCACACTTCTCTAACACCACTCACGTCTTGGAGTCCATCCCAGGCCGAAGCCATACTTCACGTCTTGACTTGGGCTTCAGTAGTTGTAGTTGTTTCCAACGCCGGTGTTACAGTACCCCCCTCTGGAGCAGGTGCTTGCCCCCAAGCACTGAAGTCTGGGAACCGTGTCTTGAGCACTGAGATATCTTCCCAGGTAGTCGCCTCAGGTTCGATGTTCTTCCATTTGATTAGACCTTGTGGGATTGCCGTGCTCCCTTTCTTCACCAAACGCCGATCAAGGATGGCTTTAGGCACCGCATCCACGATGTCAAGCTCGGCGATCTTGGATATATCATGGAACACCGGAGTATGGTCTGGAACAAACTCCTTCAACTGTGAAACATGAAACACAAGGTGAATGGCACTAGATTCAGGTAGAGCTAGTCGATATGCCCTTGTTCCCACGCGCTCCAAGATCTCATAGGGGCCGAAGAATTTGAACGCCAGCTTCGGGCAAGGTCTGTTCACCACCGACGATTGAGTGTATGGCTGCAATTTTAGGTAGACTTTGTCACCCACACTATATTCCTTGTCTGAACGATGCCGGTCAGCCTGTATTTTCATCCGGTTTTGTGCATTTGCCAGATGTAACTTGAGATGGTCTAGTTGAGCCTGACGATCTCGTAACATCATAGCCGCCTCTGACAGATCATCTTCCTCCATGGTGGGCATGGCCCCCAGGTTTGGTTCACAACCATATAATGCCTTGAAGGGTGAAGAACCAATAGCAGAATGGCACGAGGAGTTGTACCAAAATTCTGCCAAGGGAAGCCAGCGTCGCCATTGTTTTGGTGTGTCATGGACAAAACACCGGAGAAACATCTCAATGCATTGGTTCACGCGCTCGCTCTAGCCATCCGTTTGGGGGTGGTATGCCGTTGTAAACTTTAATTTGGTGCCCAGCGAGGAGAACAGATCTTTCCATAGTCGACTCAAGAAAATTGGGTCTCTGTCCGAGACAATGGACAAGGGCACCCCGTGAAGCTTGACGACGGAGTCCAAAAAGGCTTGGGCCACAGACGAAGCATTGAACGGATGCTTGAGAGGGACCAGATGCGCATACTTGGTTAGCCGGTCGACAACGACCATGATGACATTAGCTCCTGCTGATAGCGGCAGGCCCTCAACAAAGTCCATCGTCAACTCACGCCATATGCCTTTGGGGATGGGGAGTGGTTGCAAGAGACCGGCTGGCCTGCTGCGACAGTGCTTTGCCTGCTGACAGACTGAACATTGACGAACAAAGTCATCCACTTCAGTTTTCATGCCATGCCAAGAGAACAACCGTTTCAATCTCTTGTAAGTGGGAAGAACACCTGAGTGACCTCCAAGAGCGCTGTTATGAAAAGCGTTAATCAGTTTAGTGTGCAAGGCCGAATTGGCTCCAACCCAGACCTTCCCATGAACTTTGATCAACCCTTGATTCAGTTCAAAGCCTTGGTCATCGGGACTCTGAATGGCTAGTGTCCTCAGTTTATCTTGAGCAACTGAATCTGTGACATATGAGTTAAGGACTTCCTGTAACCAAGTAGGGCGCACCTCAGAAATAGCTTGTAGCTGGAAAACCTGTCCAACTCGAGACAACGCGTCGGCAGCTGAGTTCTCAGCTCCTTTCTTGTACAGGATCCGAAATTGTAAACCCATCAGCCTAGCCATTGCCTTGCGCTGCATGGGAGACTGCAGAGTTTGTTCATCTAGATAAGTTAGGCTGTGGTGATCTGTTTTGATCAAAAATTCCCCGCGCTGCAAATACGGGCGCCACCTCTCCACTGCCATAATGAGAGCCAGAAACTCCTTTTCATAGATTGGCAGAGCCCTGTGCTGCACACTTAAGGATTTACTAAGAAACGCTAGCGGATGGCCATCCTGCATAAGCACCGCACCTATCCCTGTGTCACACGCATCAGTCTCGACCACGAATTGTTTCTGAAAGTTAGGTAAGGCAAGCACGGGAGTGGTCATCATTGCCATTTTCAAATTCAGAAAAGCAGATTCAGCATCTGGCGTCCATTCAAATCCTTTTTTCTTCAACAAATTGGTGAGAGGCTTAGCCATTACCCCATATCCTCGCACAAACTTGCGATAATAGCCTGTCAGGCCAAGGAAGCCACGAAGTTCAGTGACTGTAGTCGGGCGAGGCCAATCCTTCATTGCCTGCGTCTTGCGAGGATCTGTGGACACGCCGGCTGCGGACACAATATGCCCCAAATACTCCAGCTCCGTTTGCGCAAATGAGCATTTGGACGGTTTCACATAAAATTGGTTATCACTGAGCAATTGGAGGACTGATGCCAAATGGAGAGCATGCTCTTGCAGCGTCGGACTGTATATCAGTATGTCATCCATGAAAACCAACGCAAATTTCCGGAGACACGGACTGAGCACTGAGTTCATCACGCACTGGAAGGTCGCGGGAGCATTTGACAGCCCGAAAGGCATCACCCTGAATTGGTAGTGACCTTGATGTGTTTTAAAAGCAGTCTTGTCCTCGTCTTCAATTCGCATTCGAATCTGATGGTACCCTGAGCGCAAATCCAGTTTAGAGAAGAGTTTGGCGCCCGCAAGTTCATCCAATAACTCGTCGATAACAGGCATTGGGAATGTGTTCTTTATCGTGAGCTCATTAAGCCGGCGATAGTCAATGCAGAAACGCCATTCCCCATCCTTCTTCTGAACCAAGAGCACCGGTGATGCAAAAGGGCTCATACTGGGCACAATTACACCAGATTTCAGCATTTTCGTGATCTGCCGCTCAATTTCATCTTTGTACATCGGCGAGTAGCGGTAGGGACGTGCATTTACTGGCGCAGAGTTGGGTTTCAATGCAATGGCATGATCATAATCTCGGTGTGGCGGCAGCCCCTGTGGTTCCACAAAAATTGGTGCAAATTGGTCAAGGACTGCTTGAATTTGTGGTGGCACTTCTTGTGTTGTTGATGCTGAATCTATCTGCTCAATCATGGCCACCGCCCACACGTCATTGCCCTTTGTCCACTTCAGCAATTGCTCGACTGGCAATTCTCGCAATTGTTCTTGTTCTTTAAATTGGATGCCCTTTAGAGTCACGGACTGCCCGTTGTGATCAAACTTTAGAGTTTTAGTAACCCAGCTGCAGCGCATCTCCCCACACTGCTGTAACCAGTCAACTCCCAATATCGCGTCGTACGCACCCAGGGGAAGAACACGTGTGTCTGTGGCAAAGGTATGCCCCTGTGCCCACCAGGATAGTTGCGGCACCATCTGATCACAAGACAAAACCTCCCCGTTTGCCACTTTGACAGAAACAGCCGGAATGGGCACCGTGGGACACTTCAGACGTTGCACAAAATTGGCATTGATGAACGTGTTGCTACTGCCTGAATCCACCAGTAGAAGCATCACCTGATTCTGCACCAGTGCACGAATACGAATCGTGCCTTCCCCAGGGGATCCTGAGATTGCATTGATGGATAAGGAAAGCTCTTGAGCATTGGCCAAATCCTGTAATTCAAGTAATTCTAACATATCCTCTGAGATTTCTGCCTGATGATCGTCAAGCGACAACAGATTCAATTCTGTTTTCTTGCCACACTGATGTTGTGGCTCATACTTGTCACCGCAACGGAAACAAAGACCATTAGCGCGTCGATAATCGCGCAACTGACGGTCCTTCCACATGTCTCCGTTGCCTAGCTTCAGAGCAGGACGAGCAGCCTCATGGCGCGGAGCTGCAAGCTCTGCTTTCTGAACTGCTAACTGACGGCCAGCCCACAGTTTATGTGGTGCTTGTAAGTCCTGCTGCACATGAGCGAGGAGAAGTGCACGGTCTAGCGTCTCCGGGATTTGTGAAGCCACCGGCAGACGAATGTCAGACTTCAATCCTTTCAGAAATTGTGACACAAAAAATGTCTCATCATAATGGGGGTTATGGCTAGATATCTTGTAAACTAACTCCTGAAATTTGGAGCAGTACTCATCCACGGTCCCGGTTTGCTTCAGAGCTAGCAGCTCATCCATAAACTGACGGTAATCATGCACGCCGAACTTTGCTTCCACAGCAGTGATGAAATCCGGACAGCCGTGCACTGTGTTCTTGCGTTTGTAGGCCTGGAACCAGTGTGCCGCGTTGCCCTCCAAGTGCATGGTCGCAGCGGTGAGCCACATAGTGGGATGAATGTTGCAAACTCTGAAGTAATCCAAACACTTGTCCCTCCAAATCCGAGGAAACTCACCATCAAACCGAGGAAATGACATCTTGATGGGAATTTTGCCTCCGCTTGTAGCATCGCCACCATGTCCGGCGTCCCCGCCATGCGCCATCTCCGCCTGCACGCCACTGGTTCGTGTTATCTCTGGAGGACGAGTAGAGAACGAGGCTCCAGGAAGAAATCCCCCTCCCGGTGGCGCTCCTCGACAGCCGCTCACCAAGCCTGGACGTGCTATCCCCTTCCCCGCCGTACGTGAGGGCTCCGGGTCAACCCCCTCCTCCTCCTCGACCGACGGAGCCTTGGAACCGCCCAGCCGCGCCACCGCCTCTGCCGTCGCCGCCATATGCTGCGCCAACGACTCCTGCCGCCTTTCCATCGCGTCCATGACACGAGTGTGGTCAGACACCGCACGGCAGTGGGGGTCCAGCTGCGCCGCCACCTGCAGGTACGCCGTGTCCAAGAGCCCCATCCGTGAGTCCAAGGACCCCATCTGCGCATGAACGAGATCGAGACTCTCCCGAATCGCCGCCAATGACGCTTCCGTCCGGTCCGCCGCCTCCCCCATCGCCGCCAACACAAACTGGGTCTGCGGTGAGGGTTTTGGGGGTGTCGTCGTGGGGAATTGTGTGAACCAGGAAACCGACGTCCGGTATTACGGGATCTCAGCGAAGGAATCGATCGAAATCAGAACCCAACGCCGAATTCACCAACCATCTGACGGGATTTTACAGCTGAAGATCAACACACCCAGCGATCGGACGTACCTCTGATACCACGTGTCACACCCCTTGCCGCCGTTGAGGAATCGGGGCGTGAGTCCCTGAGATCTGATCGAAGTTGGAGTAGATACAGAGAGAAGCTAGAACACGAGAGCTAGAAGGAGAGGGTTCAGGTTCAGAGTTCCTTTTTTTCTCTTTTCTTTTTTCATGCCTCGTTCCGTTACACGCACAACCCATATAGGTACAGCTGCTCCTCACACACATTCTGCTTATGGCCCACACTTCTCTAACACCACTCACGTCTTGGAGTCCATCCCAGGCCGAAGCCATACTTCACGTCTTGACTTGGGCTTCAGTAGTTGTAGTTGTTTCCAACGCCGGTGTTACAGCTTGTTATTTCCAATTCTTCATAGACAAGTACATAATTCAAATTGCTCACTGAGAAGAACTAGATATAGAAAGACATGTATTCTGAATGTTTGATCTCTTAAAAAATAAAGTGTGCATCAACTCGCTTTGTCAAACTTGTGGTGTTCATTAACATATTGTGTTCAAAGATGCAATGTGCACTACATTTTCCCTGCCTCGCCTAAGTGGACTACAGGATAGAGGTAATATGTACCATAATTAATTAAGCAAACAAACAGAGAAAAAATAAACAAAGTCATTCAGCATGTCCATAGTTTATTCACCTGGAGGGATCGAACTTGCTTCAACAAAGCTTCAGAACATGCCATGAGGTTGCCCTTGCTTTTGTGCCATCTTGCATATAATCCCCATATCTCTGCATTGCTAGCACCACTTCGTACAATCTACAAACATAACCAGTCAGGTTTAGGGTAAACTGCAATCCATGTGGGAATGCAAGATAAAAAGCCAAGCCACATAGTTTTGAACCTGCTGAAGGATATCACCAATTATATCAAGCAATTGATTCGGTCGCCTGGTCTCTTCATTTGCATCATCTGAAGTGTTGCTTATGGATTCAGCTTCTTGAGTATTATTAAGATGTGCAGCTTGTTCTTCGAGAGCGATCATCACCTTGTCCAATAAACCAACATTGAAGCGCTTGTTCGAAGACAAATTCAATACCATTTTGACAGCTTCAAGTGTCTGCACAGGATACTATGCATTATTTTATGTCTTTTTACACAATTCACACAATTTTTGCTGGCATGTAGGCCTGAAATATTCAAATGATAAAACATGTCCACCCTATAGGGGAATACTGAGGAAAGCTATGTATTCATATTGTAGTAGATTGTTTGGAGTTCTGGTAAGACATGGGAATCTATCATTAAGCGTTACCTCAAAAGAATCTATCATTAAAACAGATGAGTACCATCATTTGCATATGGCATTACATTAAACAAGTAAACAGAAGAAAAAATCCATTACATATCTGGAGAAGTCACCAATCAGCTTACTGGCCATGTCTAGCAGCATATGGTGGGGTAGCTCTACCTTGATTAAACAGATGCCTAGTTCCTCCTAGGAATCAATCTTTTTGTACATACATATGCTACAACAAGCCGATCTACCAAAGGCAATGAGAAGAACCTTGCAGAAAGCCCAGTGGCCAGGATAGTTTCTTTTCATCTTTCTGTAATTACATATGCATAGTACTAACCAATTAAACATATAATACTAACAGAGTAACAGCAGGGAAGTCCCCTGTTGTATTCCCTTCAAACAAACAAAAAAATGGACGTGTAAAGAATCAGGAACAGATCCTGAAAACAGGAGTATGCTGATGTATGTGATCAGCTGGAAATTTTAAATGCCAGCTTCATGAGGAATCAAAAACTATTCACATAAATACATATCTTACCAGGAAATTTTAAATGCCAGCTTCATGAGGAATCAAAAACTATTCACATAAATACATATCTTACCAGTTGAATATTGCATGTGTCCAAAGCAACCTTACTGTAATTTTCCCAAACTTCCCAGCTATTCCTCCTATAAATGATTTATTTGTAACAAGAATCAGAAACATTTTCATTAATAAACTTCTGGAATATGAGGTGATACACACTTGAACTTTACAGCTTCCTTGAATGCCTGGACTGCTGCTTGGCTCTTTCCTCTAATCATGTGCCTGGAAAGTTAACTATATCAGACAAATAATGTGAGACAAAAACCTACAGAAAATACATAAGTGTGCTTGGTCCATTAGAATTTCCAGTACAACTAAGTATACACAAGTCTCCCTGTGCACTTTTTTTAGAAAGCTACAAGATACAACCTAGCACTGTCCTATGACGTGAACATGTTAAAACAAGAACAGTCTGAATTTAGCCTGACCTGCTGAACTAAAAGGTGTTCAACTGAAATAAGGAAATATCAACAGCACGGGGGGGGGGGGGGGGGGGGGGGGGGGGGAGTATCAACATCAGAACATAGTGATGAAGGCGAACGTACAGGCAGGCTATGTTGTTCCAAGCTTCTCCGTTGTCAGGATCTATCTGCACAGCACGACTAAAAGCATCCACAGCCTTCTCAAGGTCTTTATCCTGTGTGAAAAAACAAGACAGCAGCTTATGTCTGTTCCAAGTCATAGTTTTTGGAACATGAATGTCAAGTCACTTGTAATACACCAGGTATATGAAACCGGACATTGAAGGAAATACAAAAGGAGTCCTAATACAAGACAACCATCTCTCTAACAGATAAATCTGGGAAAATGCTAATCTGCAAGTGCTTCTAAGCCGTCAGAGAGTAAGACAACAAATTAAAATTATCTCGTCATTCATGCCCCAAGTTGATGCCACTGGCAAAAGCAAGCCAGAAACATTGTTGCACGAGGGTAGAAATACTCAAATATGTGTTACTGGATCTAACAAGATAATTTAGTTCACACCGCGAATAACAATAAAAACAAAAAAAATTACATGGTACTGGCTATACTCCCGACAGCTGGATCTCAGATAGTAGATCATATTCTAATATTGTGATTTCACAAGTAATCAAATGTCCATATCCTCCTGTGGAATATATTCTTATATAGGTAGATAATCTCATATCTGTATCCTCCTGTCTTAAGAACTTCTCAATGCAACATCAAATGGTTTTGAGAAGTTACCTTCCATGCAGCTGTACCATATGCAAACCAGCCATCCGGAAACAAAGAATTCAATGCCAAGGCAGATTCCCTGCATGAAGTTCAAAGGCAAGTGATTTCAAAGTTAGAGACAATTGTAAACAAAGAAGTTGCTTAGATTTAGTCTTGTACCAGAGAATTTTGGATGAATAGAAGTCATTCTTGTTGTATGCACTGCGAGCCAGAGAACGCTGCACCAAAAGGTGTGAGACTGTAAGACCAGTTCCCATTATATGAAATCATGTACTTGTAACAGAATAAAAGGGTGGTGTGCAAAACAAAAGAGAAGAATACCAGAGCTCGAGCAGATTTGTTATTCGACACTTCCAATGCTTTCTTATAATGATCATCATTATTTGTAGCGTCGCCAAGTGAACACCTAAATCAAAATGAAGTTATTCAACCGCATCCATATATTTCTGTCCAGTGCAAAAAGAAATTAAAAAATAGCACAAATCTGAAAAGATTTATTTGATACAAATATGAGAGAGAGAGAGAGAGAGAGATGGCATTAAATTCTTAATACAGCAGATAAAAAACCATATTGTATCGTGGATGCGATACAAGCTAGCTAATCCCTTTCTTTAGGAATCATTCTATGTCAGCACGCAAGTAGAATTTGGTTGTGTTTGTGCAAGTATTACTGTGTATCCCTCCGTTCTGATTTCGTCTACATTTGGGAAAAATTCAGACAATTTAGCAAAGCAATTATTAGTACTGCTTAGGCTAGATGACATTGAGTAGCAGCACAGGAAACCATGCATCAGCCCTATACCCAAAAGAAAGATTTAATGACAACTATGCAATTTGCATGCAAAAGGGTATGCCACATGCAAAAGAAAGACAGGGATAGGGTCATGCCAATGGGGTCGCATGCCTGTGATTTATTTCTCTGCATCAACTTAATTACTGAGATGGGTCTTATCCAGGATGTAGAATAATTCAGAACAAATATTGGAGACAGAATGTAGAGTAAATCAGAACGGAGGGAGTACAATTGAGCAGATGAAACAAGGCCATGGATACTGGTGACTGAGCAAATGAGGAAGAAAATTGTGGTAGAGGAGGAGACAAAGATCGTGTAAAGGAGAAACAATGTACTATGGTAATAAAAGGTGCACTTTGGTTGTAAGGTGTATATACATATCGTTGCACCATACATGGATGAGACAAAAGATACAAATCCACCAGATGTACATGTATCCATATACTTGAATACTTTGGAATGGTAACCCCAAATGGATGAGTACTGGTGGCGGTCACTTTATAGTTTGCGTGACTTATGTGGTCGTGTTGGTAAATCCATATTTAAATTTAGTAGTATTAAAATTATTCGAATTATTAAATATGTTATGCTTAGATTCTTGTAAATAAGAAAGCGAGGAAGAGACAACCATGAAACATCATGATCGTCGCAAACAAAAAATAAAACTATGTGGATGAGACACTCCTGAAATTTTGAATACGCTGTTGTCATTGAGTGCAGAGCATCGTTGTTGCCCTTGCCCTATGTAACCCTTCATTAAATGTAGCAAGTTGAGGCACTTAGGGTGTGTTTGGTAGCCTGTGCCACTAGGAATTCACTCTCCCACCTGAGATATGCTGACCTCATACAAGCTGACCTGAGATTCCGTGGTTGTTTGGTAGCCCTGTATGTGTTGAGACAAGCTGAACCAATATTTTGTTTGGTGGCATGCATGGGCTGAGATTGACCCAAAAATGAAGTAATTACAGAGGAGTCCAAACTCTTACACAAAGACCCCTAAACAGAACAAAAAAAGCAATCGGCCCCCTTCTTCTCCACCTCGCCGTGCTGGGAGCTCCTCGCCGGCGGTAGCGGACCGTGGGGTGCTGGACGAAGTGGTGACGGTGGAGGGACGCAGTGGTGACGGTGGAGCGATGCGGCAGAGGGTGGTGGCGTTCCGCAGCGACCTGCTGCCTCTGCTCATCGCGGGAGTCGCGGGAGGAGGGCGGTGGCGAGGAGCAGCGACCTGCTGCCTCTGCTTGTCGCGGGAGGAGATTGGGAGGGCCCCGTCGGGAGATTGGGAGGGCGCCGGCGGGAGACGACGAGGGCGGCCAGCAGTTCGGATGTGAAGAGGACGTACGCCGCCGCAAATCGAGAGATGAAGGGGACGCAGCGGCCAGTGGAGGGCCCTTGTTCATCCGAGGGCGAGGACGGTGCTTGATCCATGGCGGCGCGAGGAGGCGGTGTTGCTTGCGGCAGAGGCCGGCGTCGACTGGAAGGCGGCGGCGGAGGCCGGCGGCGAGAGGAAGGGCGGCGGCGGAACACAGGCGCGTAATAGAGAGAAGTTTTGGGGGGGAATGAGGAGCGGGGGCTGTGACCCCTGTTGGTCTCAGGCCCACGCGCGAGGACGCGCGGAGATTTCCGGGCGACTCCAGCCCTGCCGAGGAGCGAAGCTCGATTTGAGCTTCTCTATCGGGCAGGGCTGAGAGCCCTTTTTCGTGCGAGCTGGGCACTGCCCGAGCGAGAGAACCGGCCTACCAAACGTCTGAGTTGCTAAAAATCTGGGCTGAGATAGGAATATTTCGGTCGGACCGGGCTACCAAACACGCCCTTAATGTGCAACATTCATAGCAAAGCGGCAGATATACCCACGAGTTCAAGTGCATGTGAGAGTGGGGTAACATGGAACGGAGCAAAACGGCGGCTACAAAGCAAAATGCAGATCCGGCAGGGAGAGAGGTACCATGCTTAATCGTCTTGCTTGGGTTGTGGTTGAGAAAGAGATGCGTGTGGAAGAGAAAGAGAATGGGAGGGTTGTACAGTGGTCACAAGAGGGAGAAGAAGTGGAAGATAACAGTTTGCTGTGGCAGAGTCAAGAACTGCACACGCACCGCACTCAACACTAACAGTTTGTTGTGGCACAGTTCAGAATTGCACACACATCACAGTCGACACAGGCATTTGTAAAGTAGAACAGCCCTTCATTGTTCAATGCCTCTACGGCTATGCATATCCCAGGCACACTACTACTGATGCATACAGAAAGGTTCATTTTGTGTACAATGGGTAATCTGTCTATCTAGAGATTTTGTGCTCACCAAATGTCTGCTGCATATATAGTGAACAAACACTTAAGATACTAGCATAGTAGGTTGGCTTACTGCTTACTTAACTATGAGCTGTGCAGTAAAGGTGTCATGCTCTCTCAGTAAGAACCATTGCTTCTACATTATTGCAAACTAACGTTAAGGACTCCAAGAGAAGAGAGATCACATATAAGCAGCATCCAGGCATTGAAGCATTTCAATTTCAATAATTACGAGTAGGACGCCTGATGCATCCTATATTCCTATTTTTATTGTAAGTGATGGGAATGGCTACATAAGGAACACCTCTTAGCTACAAAATTTACTCAGCAGTTGCCACCGTCCACACTTTTTCACTTCCAACTCGTGTCATGACTGATGCATGGTGAAAATTGCGACTGTAAAGTAAACAAAATAGAGCCCCTTATGCAACAGATAATCTAGTACTAAATGATTTCTATTTTTTTTGTAGTGGAAGATCCCAAAGCAATGTAAAGCGTTACGAAGCTCATTCAAACATTACAAACTCTGAAAGAAGATATGACAGGTATAACTGCAAATCATAATCTAAAATATCACAAACAAATAAATCCAAAGTGATTTCCAAGATCTACTTACCATAACCTTGGGTCATTTGGTGTAACCAAGAGACGGGCATTTATTAGACTAACTGCATCCGCAACTTTACCTGATAATCTGCCAAAGAACAAAGCTTAAATTATTACAGTACAAAACTCAAACTGAAAGTACATTTAGCTACATTACAAGTGGAAATTCATACCGATAGCAATAGATTAGATTATCCCATAATTCAAGATCTTTGAAAACACTTAGGGCTTCTCCAAGTAAACCACAACTTATCAAAAGGTCGCCATATTCTCTGTGTTCACACAGCAAAATAAGTCATGTTAGTAATTAGTGTTGCTGCAAAATGCAAGAAGGCTTGGGCGTATCAGTACATACTTCCTTAATGCAGGGATAGTTGGCATATGAACTCCAAAAACCATTTTCACTCTTTGTGAAACCACAGGAAATTCTTTGGCGATATCTTCAACCTGAGGAATGCACCAGATTTGCATGTTAGTAGAGCACACGTTTCAAAATTATTGGCAGGCAGGATGTCATGTGGGGGCGTACGTACAAGAGATGTACTGCGAAGGACAAATCTGCAGTCATTGAGAGTCCAAGTTAGTTTTAGTTTGTATGTTGGAAACGGAAAGGTTTTGTCCTGTAGAAGGTTCTCCTACCATTTCCAAATAAAGTTAAGAGTTTATTTCTATTTCTGATAGGACTCTTGTAATCAAGCTATTTATATTGCCCCCTGTGGAGGAACGAGGCAACAAAGAAATTACCCAAACCTGGTTATTCCCTGCGCCTTGGGCGCCTCCCTCTATCTGCCACGGGGCGACGAGGTTACATACCTCGTCCTCCCGTAGAGCACACCTATTACCTACGATCAAGTCTTAACCCTCATAATTCCCAAGCATCTGACAATTTGGTATCAGATTCATCGATCTCCGCTGTGCCGGCAACCATGTCGTCCTCTTCCAAGAAGTCTGATCTTCCTCAAACCCTCGAAGAACTCGCTGCCAAGGAACATGACGACATCGAGGGCATCCACCAGAATCTGGGCGACCTGGCGCAGGGCGTCGAGCTTCTTCGCAATGACATGACCAAGGCCCTCCAGGAGGTCACAGACGCCCACACAGCGTTCAAGGCAGACTTCAGCGACCTGTCCCAGCAGCAGCGCGCACAGCACGTAGCCATCACCAGGCTGGAGCGTGCTAGCCAGGGAGAGCCTGCCCTCGTTAACACCGATACCACCTTACCGGCTCCTGAGTCGGAGGTTCATGCCAGCCGCAAGCGCCACTGGGTCCCACCGACGAGCGTACGCCTCGCCTCTACAAGCTCAATTTTCCGACCTACGGCGGCAAAGGCGACCCCTGGCCATGGTTGACTAGATGCAATCTGTTCTTCCTCGGCCCGCGCACGCCAGACATGGACAAGACCTGAATGGCCTCGTACCATCTCACAGATGTGGCTGCCCTTTGGTATGGCCATCTAGAGGCGAAAATTGGCCAACCAACTTGGTCAGACTTCGTTGCCCAGGTCAGCCAGCACTTCGGCCCTCCAACACGTGCTAATCCCTTTGGCGAGCTCATCTCCCTCCGGCGTACGGGCTCGGTGGCGGAGTACACCAAGCAGTTCCTCCAACTATTGTCCTGCATCAACCCCATCCCTGATGATGAGGAGCGCAGCATTTTCACCAATAATCTGGGTGAACCACTAAAAACGCAGGTCGAGTTGCTGAGTCCAGCTACACTCGAGGATGCTATGGACATGGTCGTTTCCTACAAGCATCTTGCCGCGGTGACCATGGCTGTTGCCGCTCCAATACGGTCTGTCCGTCCTACTCACCTGGTCCCAGCTACCACAGCGGACTCCTCTTCCGGGGGTGGCCTTGTCTTCAAGAAACTCACGGCTGCCGAGATGGAGGACCGCCGCAGCAAGGGCCTATGCTTCAACTGCGATGAAAAGTATGTTCAGGGACATCGCTGCAAGCGCCTCTTCTACACTGAGTCCGCTGACGAAGACGCCGAGGACAAGGATGAAAGCGACAACCTACAGATCTCACTGCTCGCGATCTCACCCACAATTTCATCAGCGAGGAGCTTGCTGCACAAGTGGGCAGCCACTTCTCCACTGGACGCCGCCTCCGCGTGACGGTAGCCAATAGGGATCACGTCACGTGCGGCGGCCTTATCCGACAGGCTGCCATCAACATAGGCCATGAAGACTTTGTGGTCGATCTCTATGCCATTCCCTTGGGTGGATTTGATGTTGTTCTCAGGACACGATGGCTCAAGACACTCGGACCCATACTTTGGGACTTCACACGTCTCTGGATGTCCTTTTGGTATTCTGACCATCGCGTGGAGTGGTACGGCATCGCGGCGTCTACCAGACCCCACCACATCCATGCTTGCTCTGGGCGGGATCTACTCGACAGCCTCCTCGCCGGTTACAGCGATGTCTTTGCCGAGCCTCGGGGACTGCCTCCACCTCGTGCTCACGATCACCGCATCAGATTGGTGCCTGGGACTGCATCGGTGGCTGTCCGACTGTATCGTTACCCAGCCATCCAGAAAGACGAGCTTGAGCGACAGTGCGCTGACATGATGGAGCGTGGCCTTATACGCCCCAGCTCTTCCGTGTTTTCCTCACCTGTTCTCTTGGTAAAGAAGCCCGATTGCTCTTGGCGATTCTGCGTCTACTTCCGTGGCCTCAACACCAACACTGTCAAGGACAAGTTCCCTATCCCTGTTGTCGATGAGTTATTAGACGAGCTCAAGGGCACCCAGTTCTTCACAAAGCTGGACTTGCGCTCAAGTGCGCATGCATTCCGAGGACATCCCTAAAACGGCGTTCCAAACTCATGAGGGTCTCTTCAAGTTCCTCGTCATGCCTTTTGGGCTCACAAATGCACCAGCGACGTTTCAGGCTTTGATGAACGACATACTCTGACCCCATTTACGTCAGTTTGTGCTAGTCTTCTTTTATGATATTTTGGTCTACAGCTCTTCTTGGTCGGAGCATCTTCGGCATGTCCGAGTCGTTTTGAGCTCATGCGGCAGGACCAATTATTCCTCAAGCGCTCCAAGTGCTCTTTTGGGGAGGAGTCCGTTACCTACCTCGGTCACGTCATCTCCATCGATGGTGTTGCCATGGACAGTCAAAAGGTTATGACTGTTGGCCAGTGCCACGCACGGCTCGTGCGGTTCGCGGCTTCTTGGGGCTGGTAGCCTACTACCGCAAGTTCATCCATGTTTTCGGCGTTATTGCAGCGCCCCTCACAGCATTGCTCAAGAAGGATGGATTTCTCTGGTCTGAGGAGGCCACCCAGGCTTTCAAAAATTTAAAAGACTGCCCTAACTACAGCACCGGTGCTTCAGCTTCCAGACTTCAGCGTGCCATTCATTGTGGAATGTGACGCCTCTGGTTCAGGATTTGGCGCAGTGTTACACCAACGAGTGGGACCAATAGCATACTTCAGTCGACCTATTGCTCTTCGTCACGCCTCCCTCGCGGTTTACGAGCGCGAGCTTATTGGTCTTGTGCAGGCGGTGCGACATTGGTGGCCATACCTATGGGGCCGTGCCTTCGTTGTCAAAACAGATCACTACAGCCTCAAGTTCATCCTCGACCAGCGATTGGCGACCATCCCGCAACATCATTGGGTTGGCAAGCTCCTGGGATTTGATTTTGTAGTGGAGTACAAGCCTGGCTGGCAGAATATTGTGGCTGACGCATTGTCACGACGCGACACCCTCAGCGGTCCTGCCTTTGATTTATTCGAGGGGCTTCGCCAGGCCGCACACACGGACCCAGCTCTCGTGGCATTCCGCGAAAAACTGGAGAACGGCGAGTTGGGAACTCCGTGGGCTCTCACTGATGGCCTTGTCACCTTTGAGCGTCATGCCTACGTGCCACCTTCCTCACCACTTGTGGCCGATGTGCTCGCTGCATCGCATGATATCGGCCATCATGAGGGTATTCAGAAGTCACTACATCGTCTACGCCGTGATTTCCATCTACCGTAGGCCCGTACAGCTATTCAGGACTACATTCGCAACTGCCTAGTTTGTCAGCGTAACAAGACTGAGCAACTCCATCCAGCAGGCTTGCTTCAGCCCTTGGCTGTACAGTCTCAGGTTTGGGAGGACATCGCCATGGACTTCATCGAGGGATTACCCAAAGTGGGTGGCAAGTGTGTCATCCTAACCGTCGTGGATCGCTTCTCTAAATATGCACACTTCATTCCCCTAGCACATCCTTACACAGCAGAGACAGTGGCCAAAGCTTACTTTGCCGACATTGTTCGTCTACATGGTGTACCAGCCTCCATTGCCTCCATTGTTTCTGATCGAGATGTCGTTTTCACCTCTGGCTTCTAGAAAGCTCTCTTTGCTGCTTCTGGCTCTTGCCTGCACATGAGTTCAGCATTTCACCCGCAATCTGATGGCCAGTCAGAGGCCATTAACCAGGTCATTGCTATGTACTTACGCTGCCTCATTGGCGACCGGCCCCGACAGTGGCTTCAGTGGCTGCCGTGGGCGGAGTACTGCTATAATACATCATACCACACAGCTCTGAAGGATACAACGTTTCGAGTTGTGAATGGTCGTGATCCGCCTACTCTCCGTGCACACTCTCCCGGTGAGCTGCGCAATCAGGCCATGGAGTGCAACATTGCAGATCGCGACCAATTCCTTCTTGATGTCCACGGCTGTCTCCTTCAGGCTGCCCAACACTACAAGCATTACTATGATGGCAAGCATCGCGCACTTTCATTTGACATTGGAGAATGGGCTTGGTTGCGCTTGCAGCACCGTCCAGCAGCGTTCCTTGGAGCTGGTGCCAAGGGGAAGCTTGCACCTAAGTATTATGGTCCCTACAAGGTTGTCGCCAAAATTGATTCTTGCCTACCGTTTGGAGCTTCCACCCCGCGCTCGCATCCATGATGTTTTCCATGTGGGTATTCTTAAAAAATACCACGGTCCTCCTCCAGATGCGCCACCGGTGCTGCCAGCCATCTTCCAAGGACGCGTCCAGCCAACGCCTCACAGGGCGCTGCGTGCACGACTGTCCAGGGGTATGCAACAGGTCCTTGTCCATTGGGAGGGCCAGCCGGCCTCTGAAGCTTCATGGGAGGATGTTCCAAGCTTCAAAGAACATTATCCAAGCTTCTAGCTGGAGGACGAGCTGTTTCAGAATGGAGGGGGAGATGTCATGTGGTGGCGTACGTACAGGAGACGTACTGCAAAGGACAAATCTGCAGTCATTGAGAGTCCGAATTAGTTTTAGTTTGTATATTGGAAACGGAAAGGTTTTGTCCCGTAGAAGGTTCTCCTACCATTTCCAAATAAAGTTAAAAGTTTATTTCTATTTCTGATAGGACTCTTGTAATCAAGCTATTTATATTGCCCCCTGTGGAGGAACGAGGCAACAAAGAAATTACCCAAACCTGGTTATTCCCTGCGCCTTGGGCGCCTCCCTCTATCTGCCACGAGGCGACGAGGTTACATACCTCATCCTCCCGTAGAGCACACCTATTACCTACTATCAAGTCTTAACCCTCATAATTCCCAAGCATCTGACACAGGAAGACACTTTACCCAAACTTCTTTACCATAAGATCCAACATATTTTATGAACAACGAATAATTCTTCATACCACAACTGAATCTTTTATTTTGGCATGTTAACTAGAAAAATCTGATCATGCCTCATGGTCCTGATTAACACGAGCATTACATGCCTGTCATTAGCATATTGTTAACAATAATCTAATCTAAGAAGGTGCTGGCCTAACAGCCATGTATATGTAGGAGAATTGCAGAGGAGCTCCCTTGTGCTCCCCACACCGACGCCTACAGCTGACATCTGTCCCAGGGCCACTGATCTCTGATGTATTCAATTGCTATAGGATGTATTAGGGATGTAGAAGCGGGACAAGTGGGATAAGTGGGATAAGTGGGATCCCACTTACACCTCTAGATCTAAACCAAGTGGGATAAATGGGATTTGATATATCTGACTTATCCCACTTAGTTTAGAGTTAGATTATAGGTCAAAAAGTGGAATCCCACTTGTCCCACTTCTGCATCATTAGGATGTTTCCTCCAGCCATGTATTTTCAATGATATCCATACCGCATGCCCCATGTTATCAAATGTTCTGTACTACTACTCGAGTATGCATCAGTGAGGGCAATAAATATGTCCGTTGGAGCTGTCTGGTATTCGAACTCGTCGCATGGCGCTGAGGCCACATGATGTGGTGTTGTAGTACCCAGGCTCTGGCAACATCAATCTGGCACTCCAGATCCCCAAGCTGCTGAACCTAGAGATGGAAGTTTGGAGCCTTTAGGGTACCCTCTATTTTAGTCTAGTTCAAACAAATGAACTAGTTTTCTCAAAAAGTTGATGATTTGTGAAAATCTAGTTCATTTTTGTTGTACTAAAGAGGGTACCCGAGGGTAGAGGGTACCCTAAAGTTTACCCATTTCCATCCTTAGCTGAACCATCGAGGTGTCTATGTCACCTCATCAACATCGAGCAGAACCACCGGAAAGCGAGCGCCGACACCGTGCACCACCATGACACACTTCGAGTCGATCGATCCTGGACGGCTTGGACAGGGTCGACCAGGATGCGCTGGACTGTGGTCATGGCCTGTCCGTCCCAAGGAGCACGTGTTGTGCGACGTCACTGCGAGGGCTCATCGACCTGCTGAACGCCACGCCCGGCATGCCAGCCATGACCTGCGCACTGCCAAGGGCGCTGATGAGCTGCGCGCTGGGCGTGCTGCAGGAGATGGGCATCCCAAGCATGGCGCTCTGGGCAGCAGCGCCGTGTAGCTCATGGACTACATGCAGCTCCGGGACCAGTTGGTAGTTTAGTGGGGCCAGCATTCAATTAGTTTGGTGCATTGATGGTACCAGCTGGGATGGGTTAGTGCGGCTCCCGTGAGACAAACGTCCGGGTTCATATATGTAGGGACTATTTTCAGAGCAGTGTTTCCATTGAGATACTTTGACTTAATCTTTGCTGATACTGGTAGCGGCCTAGTGAGACTATCACTGATTGGGAAGGAAATTCAGGGGCTGGTAGCAGAAATTAGAGGAACTGAGGAAACACAAGGCATGGGTAATACCACTGCTTGTGAATATTACGTTATGATGCAGTGTTAGCAAAAACCATGTCATCTTTGGCCATTGCAATTTTCTACAGTATTTCATTTTTTTTTTGAATATTGTTCAATAATTAGACGTTGCAGGAGTTGTCAAATGACCTTTTGCAGACATGCATGCACCTCTTACTTAGTATGTAATCTCATGTATTATGGTGTTTTATTTTATTCTACCTTTACACATGTGAAGGCATCAAGCCTAGATCAAGTCCATGGACTATAGTGCTTATCTGTTTTGTACTGAGTAGAACTGTAGAAATACGCATTTTGTCTTGTCAGGTAGCATCTCCAACGTACCAGATTTAGATTCCACAGAATGTGCTAGTTCTTATGAAGTCTTTGAACATGCATAGCGACTTGAGAATATATCGCCCAACGCAAAACAGGAGATGACAGAGTTGATCAGAATTTTGTCGTTTCTCGGTTTATAAAAAAGTTGTGAGTGGAACTTTTAATGCTCCAAAAATACTGCGGTATTAACAATATACCACAGCTTGTAAAACTATATTATTTGTTGGGTCCAAATACCTTAAGGAGGTGTTTTTTCAGCTAGCGGTAACGTAGACAGGAAAGGAATCAGGTCACGGTGGGATTGCACTGTAATGGGATTTTTCATTATTTTGTTTGGTTCCACTCGGTAATGGTATTGATTACATGTACGCAAGTAAGCTTAGGCAAAGTGTTTGGATCCACTCCAACAAATCTTGTTTGTTTCCACTCCAACAAATCTTCGTTACCACTATGCCACAAGTAAGCTTAGGAAAAGTGTGGCTAACATCATACTGGTCGCAAGTTTGGCTAAAAGTGGAGACTATAACACATGGACAATAGAAATACTAAAGTTTGGCAAGCTACAGCGTGAAGTTTGAGCATGGCAAACTGTTGCTGGGAACCAACCAAGCCCTATATCTTAAACATGGAGGAGCAGTGGAGCACCCACAAGATCATGATCACTTGATATTTTGAGGAAAATTACAATATTATAAGAATCGATATTGCACTTACCAAATTCTCGATCATTAACAGTGCACGCTGTTTTGTCCGAGTGCGGGTGGACTCCCACCTAATACGCAGAACATCAGACAAGCTCCTGACCTGGAATGAGATGAAGCGAAGCTCTGAGTTAACAACAGCTAAAAATGCTTTTCCTCAAAAAAGAAAAAGATATACTTTCTCCGTCCCAAAATGTAAGGCGTCTAAGATTAGTCAAAAGTCAATATTTTGTAAGTTTGACCAAGTTTATACACAAAAATAAGAACATCTACAGTACTGAATCAATATCAATAGATTCAGCGTAAAGTATATTTTCTCAATGTGTCCATTCAATATTGTAGATGTAGATATTCTTTCCTAAATAGTTGGTCAAAGTTAGTAGGAGTTCTTTTGACTAATCTTAGACGCCTTACATTTTGGGACGGAGGGACTACTAAAATGAGTACAGAACAAAAACTCCAGCACACAGATGAGAGACCCAAATTAGGAAACAATCTTTTACCTAGTTATGTGCACATGTTTCAAGAAAAGAAATATGATGCAATTAAAACATACCACAAAGATAGATTCGGCTTGAGAATCAATTGACTCTATGTATGGTGCCATCTCCCACCCTGTGAAGAAATAAAATGAAAATCCATCACAAAAAAGAAAATGAATGAGAGGAAAAAATCAGCAATATATGCTATTTCAATGTAGCATACTAGTATTGAGTACAGACTCAACAAATCAATAAATGTTAACACAAGAAATATCTGGTTTGAAATAAATAATAAATACAATGCCAAACTACGAAACAATTGCTTTAACCATTAAAGGTTGCTTCTATTCTTTTGAGTCTTTTCAATACCTTTCAATATGCAAGAAACTTAATATCATTAGGAAATGACACATCATATTTTCCATGTAGGCATATGTGAAAACAACCATAAAACAGAGATAAACATAAACTGTAGTATTCTACATTATGCTTTTACACTCATGAATTTTAGCGAATATTGATACAAATGGGACATCCCTTTTTTTACGGGAAACAGTAGAGGAGCATATTGTGAATATCTATACAGTTGCGCTATTCTACTCCAACGTGTTGTACTCTTCCAGGTTTGACAATATATGCACTGCCAAATTTTATGATATTTTCCACAACTATTTGTGATCCAACATTGATGACATCCCAGGCAGAGTTTTACTATCTACCAGACTTTCATAGAATTCACAATCTAATACACAACTTTACAATCTTGTATTCATGGCTTTCAACCACATGTAGAGTAAGTGTTCTAAACCTTGTGCCAAACAGAAGCTATAACCTTAAATCCATTTTCTTGGTATTAACTGATTATAAAGATTCAAATCAAACACTTACATTTCATAGTGTCACCTAATTTTAGAAATTTAGAATATATTACTATATTTAGATCATACGGAAATAGTGGCCTACCATGGTGGCTACCTCCACATATGTATTCATCCGTTAGATCATCTATTAGGAGCACAAAACCTGGACCTGAGAGCGCAAAATCCCAATGGATTTGCTAACGCCGTCACAGAGACCACATTCAGAATACCACCATGGAGCTTGTCTTGTGGGTACACAAAACCACATTCTTCTTGCACACCACACCTTTTATCCACAAAGAGCTCCATAGTGTCGGCCATGCTAACACACCACAAGAAACGTCCATGGAGTGTTGCCAAAGAAACGCCCATAGTGCCGTCCATGCTAACACCACAAAACCACATTCTTCGTGCACACCACACCTTCTATCCACAAAGAGCTCCATAGTTTCATCCATGCTAACACACCACACCTCTTATCCACAAAGAGCCCCATAGTGTCGTCCATACTAACCAAGGCTAGAATAAAAATGATGGAGAAAAAGGTAGATTAGAACAAACCCGTGTGGACGAATGCATCCCACGTGGGCGACAACAACGGTCAGCTAGTATGGTTGCCTAACGTGGCTGCATGAAAAACATCCAGCACGCGACGACGGTGCGCGGATGGAATGAGAGGCGCCGTCAGGGTCCTTGGACACTACCATCATTGCATCGCGATCAGGGATCCATCGTGGTCTCCATATCCGACCATCCAGACCGCGTGCGGAGGTAGCCACCATGGTAGCAAATCCGCGTCCTTAGATCATATACCAAAAAATTCATGGTATGTGAGACTACATACTAGATTTTAGGCTGCTGGAAATGAATTTGGGTTGAATACCAAATCAGCCCATCTATTGAAATGGACTATAATAGCATAATACCAATTTTGTTGTTTGGTTGTACAAAATATTTCTGGTTTGAATCGAGAGAGCAGTCAATTCAGAATTTCTGTTTGGATGTCGATCCAGTTGAATTGAGCCATCTTCTTCTCAGTCTGCGCACGTCTCCTCCCCTGTCCTCCCGTAGGACTTTGCTCCACCGCACTGTCGTGGGAGGAGCTTCAAACGACAGCGGCACACCGTTGGGAAGGAGCATCGGGGGCTCCAGCAGTAGGCGGCAGCAGCAGCTGCGAGGAGAGGCAGGGAGGTTGAAGGTGAGCAGCGGCGTGGAGCAGCATGACAGAGACCAGCGTGGAGCAGCAGGGCCAGCGGTGGAGGGGAGCAGCACCTCGGCAAGGAAGGAAGGGTTGTTCCAGTGGCAGAGAGGAGGTGCAAGTGTAGGCGCCTGAGGGGGGGGGGGATGATGAATTTGGGAAGAGACGAAGAGGGACCCGGGATGCGCCGCCGTCTGAGAAGGAGCAGCGGAGGACCTCACCGTTGGCAGTGCCACCTGATGCTCCTCCTGTTCGAACCAGAAGGACACAGTAGCAGATGGGCTGTGGCGGGGGTTCACCGGAGGGGTTGTTGACGGAGCTTGCCACAGTAGTCGTCAGAGAAGAAAGGTGGCTGGTGGCGGTCGTCAGGTCAAAGGGAGCAGAGAGGGAATGATGCTCGTTTCCATCCAATTCGGAGGGGTCGGGATCCCTATTGGAGATAGGTTGTTCTAGTTGTCCACGTTTCCCTGCGGTATTGGCCTAATTCCAAAGAAATATAAACAGCAGAATTGGGAAAACCCTGTTCCTATTCTGCATTCCATGCCTGAATACTACATCCAAACAGGGTGTAAAATATTTAATTTGAGTGACATTTTTTAAGATATGTATTTTTTTCAGTATATTTCTTTGGATATAAACCCAGAAACAAAAGTTCCGGAAAATAATTTCAGATTCTAGTATGAGGATCAACAAGTTCCAAGCAAAAGAATCAAGGCAAACCACTATGGGGCAATAGCTAAAACAGAACTAAGAGATATTTAACAGATAGATCCTCTCAGAAGATACAGATTTTTTATACCAATCATATGTTTAACATAATAATTACTGTAGTAAATAACTTGCTATATTGCAGTGTATACAAGGAAGGAAAATATGACTATACCAGACATTTCATCACTCCGACTCCTCCGATTCATATGTAGACATTGTGCAAGTACAGCAGCCTGCTGGATAGCAGTTAGTGATATCTGTGTGCTTGCAGATGGCGTACTCTCACTGCTTGACTCATTCCCATTTTGTGCCAGTCTAGGTGTTCTTAGTATATCGCAAAATTCATCACTTTCACCAGGAACAGAGCTCCTTGCATTTTTTGAAGCCACCCCATCACTCTGAGCTCCTGTTAGCTCTGCTGATTGTCCCTCACCAGCTGCTGGTTTAGTTGTCTTCGCAACTAGTACCATTTGGGACTTTGCATCCACCTATACCAAGAGATGGATCGTTTCAAAAAAAATCAAAGATAATGGTTCTGTGTATGTTTTACAACAGCAAGATGAATGATATAGATGAAGTACCATTAAGTATTTAAGTGACAAATACAACATATTTTTCTTATTTTCTAACACAAGGCCCTCAAAGAGTCAGACAAAAGGGGTATTAGATGTTACTCATGTTACTAATTCAGAAAAAAACTCAAGACATTCATATCAAAAACATGCCTGTAAAATGAAAATGGTCCACTATCTATCTGTTGTGGATCTAAGGGATAACTACCGTGCTGAAGATAGCCAGACAGCATGGCTGCTAGGGTTTGGGTAGACATAGGTTGAGAAGAGAGAATTGCTAGGGGAAGATTAGATTGATTGTTCTTGCTTGATACAATAACTTACATGACCGACACATATATAATACCTCCTAACTTGACACCCAAGGCATTATACTTTCCTAATCCTTACTGTTCCGAATTAACCTTTCCTAATCCTATCTCTAACTCATCTTTCCTAATTCAAGTCTTCACCTTTATGAACCTTTCCCAAGCCGACTCCTTCCCTGAATCTCATTGAGAGGCAACATGCTAATGGCCACAACACTACAGCCCTTCCGGAGAAGCAGCTTGTCCTCAAGCTGCAGGCTGGCCACCATGGTCTTGTTGCCCCCAAGCTGTGGTCTAGCAACCATGGTCTTGTTGCCTCCACGGCTCCATGTCTTGGCACATCAAGCGTCACCTCCACTGTACCCAATGCCACCACAGGTGCTGCTTCAGGTTGTGTTGCTGCTGATGGATCTGACATTGTAGGCAGTTCTTCTATTTGCGCCTCTGTTATTGTTATGCCTGGTTGCAGTACTGCCGCCACTAGTTGCGCTGCTGCGCCTGGTTGCTCAGCCATGATTCCCTTGGTTGCTCCCACTGTCACCGAGCATTGATCTGCATCTGTATTGCTGCTGCTTCTTCCTCTAGAGCTTCTTCTTCAAGCGCCTCTGTCGCTGCTTGTGCCACAGAATATTCTGCCATCCTGCTTTCTTTCTCCACAACAATCTCTAGTATACGCGTCTTGAATTCATCAAAGATAGTTTGAAGGGAGGCCTTGAATTCTTTCATGAAAGAGTCAGAATCGAAAGCCATGGTGGTTGGCTCTGATACCAAATGTTGTGGAGTTAGATCCACAACAGGATAACTACCATGCTGAAGATAGCCAGACGTGGCTGCTAGGGTTTGGGTAGACATAGGTTGAGAAGAGAGAATTGCTAGGGGAAGATTAGATTGATTGTTCTTGCTTGATACAATAACTTACATGACCGACACATATATAATACCTCCTAACTTGACACCCAACGCATTATACTTTCCTAATCCTTATTGTTCCGAATTAGCCTTTCCTAATCCTATCTCTAACTCATCTTTCCTAATTCAAGTCTTCCCTTTTATGAACTCTTCCCTAGCCGACTCCTTCCCTGAATCTCATTGAGAGGCAACATGCTAATGGCCACAACACTATCTAGCCCTAGAAGTTAAAATGGAAAGAGAAAGTAAACAAGAGGTTCAGTGTAATATACCTGGTGTATTGTTCGAAAACCAAGAATCCCTGTGAGAGAGAGATGAATCCCACATGCCTCTTGAGCACTATCCAGATGCAGCCTATAAAAACATCAAAACCAAAATTCTTTTAAGACCGTATTATGCTAAAATCTTCTACAGGTTTTCTGCTCACACCATCATTCAGCATATAGGTCGGCTATAAATCAGCAAAGTTGAGGTGCCTTATGCTTGTTAATCAGGCACCTGTGTATCTACATGTACAACACAAGGAAGCCATTAAACATTCATGGAAGATATCGATGGAGAACATTTGTTCCCAAACACACACCCAGATCATCTAACAAAACGTTTTGCAGTTATTGGCACATGCACTAACTTAATGTAAGACAGGGTTTGCCCAGTTAACGTCACGACGGCCTCAAATAACACATTCAGTAAGACAATAGTATGTTAAAGTGTCTAACATACAAGACATTACCTTCTTATCAACATTTGCAACTAAGGAATAGTAGAATATGAAAACAATGAAGTTATTTATACTCAACACAAACTTTATTCCCTTAAAAGCACCATGTTTGGTCCATGCTAAACCTAAGAAAAATTAACTAGAGAGAAGTTACATTGCAACTATGGAACATTGTATTTTCAATTATGAACAAATGTCTTGACACATTCTTACTATTCATCAGTTTACCTCTAGCAATCTTGAACAGTCGCCTTATGGCAACTTTAGTACTCCCTCTGTCCAGAAATAAGTGACTTGGATTTGTCAAGATTCGCATGTATCTAGACGCGTTTTAGTGTGTAGATACATGTGAATCTAGACAAAACTGAGTCACTTGTTTCCGGACGGAGGGAGTACCATTCATTTAGGTTCTCATGAGTCATGAAAATACGCTGAGGACACAAAGCCTCTATGGAACTTGTAATATAGATATATGATTTCTTACCTTGAAGCATCAACTCGACCATATTTATACTCCGCGATTCCAGCTTCTAGAAAAGCAGCTGAGAGAAAAGACGAACCTTCTCCATCACATAACAAGGAACCCCAGTAGCTACAAACCTTTTCAAGTTCACCAAAATGGTTCAGCATTTTAGTTTTGTACACTTGAACTTGATCAAACAAGGAAGAGGACTGCTCATCTAAAATATTCTGCTGGTACATGGATATTCTGCACAACCACCATGACACACTCCAACAATCAGAGGAGTCCAAACTCTTTATGCTTGTGAACAGAAGTTCTGCAAAGATAATGAACTGCAAAACAACAACATAAAAACTAACATGTTCAATACTGAGATAGGCTATACATTTATCCTATACATTCCTATCAAGAATCAATCACAAAATCCAACCAAAAGTGAAACCAGTTTTAGGTATTCGACCCTATGCATTTAATACCAGAAGTTCCTACGAAATGATTATCCAAAATATGGAACAAAAATACTGCTAACCCCCACTACATGTAAAACCAAATATTAAAGGATCACTAAGTAGTAGCAATTTTTAAACCAAAAGGTACAGTATTCTGTTTAACACATCTTTACATATCGATAGCCACATAATCAACCAATATATCATAAAAGAATAGCATGCCCATGTCAATTATGTGTTTCTTTGAGTTATCTGTGAAAAACTGACAAATTCAGACAGGTCAAGCTGCAACCCGGGATAGTTAGTCCGTCAAGTGAGTAGGACAATACTCAACAAAACCCCACAGAGAAACCAGTTTCAATGTCTTACCAAACAAACTATGTGTTATTTCAACGTAAGTAACTTCTTGCGAAAAGATCATAGGAGAGATACCAGATAAAAAACTGAACAAAAATGACAGTTCGTACAATGCGATAAATCTCATTGCGAACAATGAGCAAGCTGACAGAAGATAAATACCTGCAAGAGAGAGAACTTCCCATGAACATGGGAACCAAGAGAAGCTAAATGATCTGAAGCCCATGCATCCCATTTGCCTCCAGAATCACTATACCATCCTTCATCCCAAGATGAAATCTTAAAAGGGAAGGGTGAAAACTTTCCCGAAGGTCTAGATAGTAGAGAAAACAAACATAAATAAGTGGTAGCAACGTTAGCGTATTTTTAGAATTTTAAATTGATATCAAGTGGAAAAAAGCAGATAACAATTTGTACTCTGTACCTTGCATGTTATCTGTACTATATACATTGCATTTGCAAAGCAAAATAAAGTTCGCACCAATTCGATATAAGCTCACATCACTCTGTCGTATATGCATTTTCAGAACAAAGCGAAGAAGTATTCCCAAGAGTTCAATATAAGCTGTCATCATTCTCTCGTGTTAATTTCTCCTTCCCGGGAACCAGATGTGGCTCACAAGAATCCGTGGATAGCAGACAGTTCCCACGAATTACATAAACTTCACTACACTTGCATTACCTCACCCGTACCTCACTGTCCTACATCCATCCCTAGTACTGCCCAATTTCATCTCCTCCTGCCAACCCAACAAGTGTTTCCCAGGCATATCACATGTTTAGTAGAATGCCACTGATAAATGTTTTTAGCTTTTTCTGTGTCAACATACATACACAAACAACAAATTACCACTGCGGTTTCATTTTCACTTTGCAATGACAGCGGTATGCCACTAGGCAAAAGGCATTGCCCATAGTGTAGCCAAAGCCAGCTTTAGCAATAAGAAGTTAGCTATGTGTTTTTTCATTCACGCCCGAGTTGTATATTGAACTTGACTCTGGGCACAGTGATAGTTTAATATAAATATAGCGGCCTGAGAAAAAGAAGTTATACCGTTGTAGGTCTTACATGGGCATATATCATCAGCTTATTTTAGGGAGCCTTGAATTAGCAAATTGGGAAGTTATGTGCCTAAACAACATCAATCAAATTTCAATGGCTCAAGTGCCGAGGTCCCATAGAACATGATGCCCCATTGTACTCTATTGGCATAATGGATAAACTAGAATTGAGTTCTTAGAGGGAAAATGCAAGTTGGTTTGGTAAAGATGCCCACAAATGCTCCTGTTTTTGCTTTCTCCTATTTTGCCAAGTCAAGCAACCGTGTGCTGAAGAATCCGGTTGTCGCTAATGACATGCAAAATGAATGAATATATGCTGAAGGAACAACCAGAAAACAGTTCAGTTTTATTAATTGAATATAAACTCACCCCGTCACGTTCTGCTGCGTGAATGCGAGCAGCGCAGCCACCGCCGCGGAGAGAACAACCGCGCACCTGCACTGGAACCCCTCGCCCGCCGCCGCTCCGCCATCCCCCTGTAGGAACGACTCGGCAGCGGCAGCGAGGTCGGCGTAAACTTGCGCCGGGGAGCCATCGGGAAAATCGGCGGAGGCGAAGGTGGAACCGTTGAGGAGTTGCGGGATGGCGGAGGCCAGCGCAGCCGCGTAGTCCCCGGCCTCCACGGCGGCGATGGCGGAGGCGGCGACGGGGCCGAGCGGGTGGGCTGGGGGCGGTGAGGGGGGCGCTGTTTGGGAGGTAGGGGAGGGGAGGGTGCAGCGTAGGAGGCGGAGCTCGGCCTCACGGAGGAAGGTGGGGCCCGCCATGGCCGAGGGGCGCCCGGCGGCGAGGTTTAGTTACTAGGGTTTTAAAACGAAGAGGGGAGAGACGCTGTCTTCGTAAATTAAAAGCACGGTTTACGTTTTGTTTTTAGGGGAAAAAGCACGGTTACGTGTTAGACGTCGGATCGAAAAGTGGTTCGGCCCAACGAGCGCTCGCTTCGGGAAGACGAGGATCGGCCCCTTCCCGTAGGCCCGTGTTCGTGTCGTACCTCCCTCGCTTGTCGTCTACACAAGCCACCTCGTCCCCAAGTCTGATTTCAGTCTAAAAAACCGCTCGTCCCCTTGAGAAGGGAGGCGGCCGTTTTTTTTCTCCTGCCAAGGCTGTGGGTTCCCTCCCCTCCTTCCGTCACTCCGGCGACGGGAGGGGGGACCCCTGCTCCCTCCTTTGGCTCCTCTGTAGGGTTAGAAAAGTTGTGTCCCATGGCGACGCATTGATGGTGACGGCGTCGGCGGTTGGGATAAACTTTCCCTAGACTTAGCCTCATCTCGACAGCGTCTCTGGCGGCGAGGTCGAGGGACTCGTGGGACATGTCTTCTGTCTCTCCCGTGGTGAGGCGGATGTGTTGTTCTGTGGTGTGGTGGTCGTCGTCTCCAACGGCGTCGTGGCTTGATGGCAGCGGATCCGTTGGTCTGCTTCGACATGGTCGACGGCAAACGATGGATCTTTGTCTCGAGGAGCATGGAGATGATCCCCGGTCGACGCGCCACAACGACTTAGGCTCCACCGTTAGTGGACCTCATCTTCGAGTCACAAAGCCCGTGGGGGCAATGGTGCTTCTTCGCTTCTAGCAATGGCGAGTGGTGATGATGGTAGTTGCAGAAATTTCCAGAGTCTTAGGTGCAATTATATTTTTCCTTTGGTCTTTTCTGCAAAAGTTCCTAGACATGTGTCCCCTGTCAACATGTTTTATTTGTTTCCGTTGTCTGTCTTGTAAACTGACATATGTTTGAAAGTACGGAAATTTCTCAACAAAAGAGCCACCTCGTCCCCACTCTTGAGTCGGGGATAATTGAAAGACGCATCTTGCATGCTACTCCGTACCAATGAAAAATACAGCTACTCCCTCCGGTTCGAATTAACCGTCGCGAATAATATTTTGTGAAAAAAACTCCAAGTTTTCCCGACAAAACCCCTAGTCCACATGGATATTTTGACGCGTCATCTCCAAGTTTCTCAACCCGAGCAATCCCCTCCCCATCAACTGCTCTACCAACAACCATGTCGTCGCCATCGCTCTGGCCGCCTGCTCTGTCGCTCCCTCACCGGACACCCTCCTTCCTACTCATCTCATTGTCTTCCTTCCTCCACCTTCCACCAACTAGATCCCAATGTGGATTCAATGGGTCCCCTTTTTTCTCAAAGTGTGCGCCTTTGCCGACTCCGGCAGCAGTGTTCGTGTTCGGGAGGCACGACCAGCATGAATGGTGAAGAGAGGTACAGAGGAAGGGTTGGGGTGGCCTGCCCAAGGTAATGCTATCGGCGACCACCTCCCCAACCTGCCACCTCGGCGGCCACGTCCTCGAACCAGCTGCTCCTGGCGACTTACACCACTCTCTACAGCGATGCCTGCTCTAATAGCATCTTCTCCTAGCATAGATTCCTTCTCAATGGTGAATAGAGAATTCGCTTTCAAGACTATCTTTTTCTGTATTCATGCAATTGTCGTGGAAAGGACTATGTAGTTCAGATCAATTTGGTGTGGAATGAGTTGCCAATGCATTGAATTACATTGTGAATAATGGATCATGTGCAATCATGCACATGCATATTAGCCTGAACTCTGAAATGAGCTGCCAATGTATATTAGTTCGAACTCTAAAATGGATCCCATATAGATTGCTCAACATTTTAAACAATGGTAATTAGCTTTTCTTGTGTAATCATGCTAGATTGCTAGATTTGATCTTAGTATGGCCTGACTATATGACATCAATGCACAATTTGAGCTTGGATGAAATATATGATGAATTTACCTCTCCAACTAAATTTGTTAGATTAGTCAAATAATGGGCATGGAGTATGATTTCCATCTAAACGAGAATATCATTTTGCGGCCCGAAAGTTGGGTCGCCCAAGCAACGCGGTACCCAAGTTGATTTTTATCACCACGATTCGAAAAGTTGGGGCGCCAATTGCTGAGAGGGGTCTTTCGAGTGAATGATGGCCAAACCCAATATTTTCAAATCGCGCTCGTTAAGTCAGGATATTCCGTTACACTAGTTCCTGATGTGCCCCTTCTTCGTCGGTCACTCTTCTTAGCCACCATGCACGTGTCGTAGGGGCAAATCCATTACTGTACTTTCCTAACTCTCGACACTAAATCTTGTTGTGGCAGCGACGCTCCCTTTTCTTCCCTTCCCCGACCCTAAATCTGCTGGCGGCGGAGGACCTTTTTTCTCCCTCCCCCGACACTGAATCCGACGGCGGCGGCCCAGCATGTCTTGCAAGGCGAAGGTTGTAGCTACATCGCCGACTGATTCAGGTCCATCGGGACCCAAGTCTGGGGATCAACACGTAGCAGCGACGAGGTCTTTAGCCCCGGTTAGCGAGGAGGCCAGCAAGGATTCTGCTCCTAAGGTACCTACGAGCAGCGGGTTGAAGAGAAAAGCAAGGCCGGCAGCGGATTGTTCGGCTCCGGTGGGCGGATGCAGCACCCAGATCTCGAAGAAAAAACCCGGGAAAAGAGCGAGAGGTGAATTTTTCTTATCTATGCCTTATCTTGCAAGTAGATTAGTTACGACATAATAGAATCGAATGAACTGAAATGTTTCCCTTTTTAATCAAATTAGGCACAGCTTTGATACAAGGGACCTATATGAGTTAACAGTTTATGTTCGGCAGTACACTTCAAAACTTGATTTTGGTTGTGGGAGGGTTGTGTTCAGGCAAGATGTGCATCTGCTTGTGAATTGCAAAGAGGTTTTGTCTGTTTCGCAGCTGGTAGATATGTTTGCTGCTAGAATTCCCTGGGGTTCTAGATAGACGACAAAATTGGTGTGGCGCAACATGAATGATACCTATCAACAAATTGAGCACTCCCATGAGCTTCAGATGGTTTGGGAGTGTTGTGCAGCTGATCGTAAGGTGAAAGTTGAAGCGATGATTGATGATATGTACGCAGATGCTGGAGATCTTGCTGCCAGAGCTTCTGCTCCTAGAGAATACGGACCAATAGATGCTGATCTAGATAAGTTCAGTATACGCATAGAGGTGGATTCATACATGGCAAAACTTAATGAGGGAGTTAATAAGCCAGTTTCGTCATGTAGTGTGGAGATCACCGTCGATTCCAAAAACATAACTCTTGATGAAATGAGAGAGATGATCGGTAAGGAAATCAGTATTGGGCCTAAGCAGATGGCAAAAATCCGGTGGTGGCATCATAAGAAGCAGCAATTCATAGATGTTTTGGATACTGAAGATCTTATGCAGATTATGCGATAAAAGAAGTGAACCAGGAAGGTGTTTTTCCTTGGTACCATTTCTGATGTTGTTGAACAGGTTTTAGTGGATGTAGATGCCCCTGTAGTGGCTGAACAGAATGAGGTGGTCGACGTTGATGAGATCTGATGAGAGCTGCTACCCTAGGCTTGTCATATGGACCGCGGGGTTTCCCTGCCTGTATTTGTAATATTGACTGTTGTTGCATTTAGAGCGTGTTTCTGTGATTATGTTTGTTGAGAGATTGCGATATAATGTTGTGCGAGCTATTGAGATTTTCGAACATGTCACTCACTGAAACCATCGTTGTTGTAATAAGACATAAGTACATTGTAGTTGACATGATTATGTTTCTTAAGATGACGTATCGTACTTGTTTTTGTTATTATGTTTGTTGGGACATTGTAATGTAATGTTTTGTGAAACCATGACTCGACAAGTGATGCATAAATACATTGTAGTTGACATGATTATGTTTTTTGAGATGATGTATTGTACTTGTTTCTGTTATTTTGTTTGTTGAGAGATTGTAATGTAATGTTTTGCGAAACCATGACATGATAAGTGATGTGTAAGTACCTTGTAGTCGACATGATTTAGTTTCTTGAGTTGATGTAATATACTTGTTTCTGTGATTACGTTTGTTGAGAGATTGTAATGTGATGTTTTGTGAAACCATGATGTGATTATGTTTGTTGAGAGATTGTAATGTAATGTTTTGTGAAACCATGACTGAAGAAGTGATGCATAAGTACCTTGTAGTTGACATGATTTTGTTTCTTTAGATGATGTAATATACTGGTATGTTTTCGTTAAGCAGTGAAATTGGGATGGAGGGAGTGCAGGTTCAATATTTGAAATGAGAATGTGTGAAGAGAATCCATATTAGGCAGGAGACAGTAATCCAGGGAAAGAGCATGGTATCCATTAAACTATTGTAACATGCCAATTTAGTCATTGTTTCAGCGGTAGAAGGGCTGCTCTCTCTCTCTCTCTCTCTCTCTCTCTCTCTCGCCGATGCCGACGTCGTCGCCTGCAACAACACATTCGCCATGTTGTCCTTGAACGACGAGGACAACCAGTCGAGCAGCGTCAGCCTTCTCTCCGACATCGAGTATCTCTTCCATGATGTGAGTTCCTCTATTTTCTCGGGCTAGGGCTAGGCAATGGTAAATCTCTCGATCTGAGCTCCATATGTGCATGCAATCGTGTTCGATTTCAGCTTTGCGTTTACCTATAGGTACCACGGACGATCTACGACTCCGAATGGGAGGGCCTAGATTTCGATGGAGAAGTGCCATGTGACCATGGGCTAAAACTGAGGAGATATGTTGCATTTGAAGGCAGTAACACTGGGAGAAGGTTTTTGGGTTGTACAAATTAGGTTTGTTTACATTATGTGCAACTGTGACATGAAGTAAAATGTATCGTGCATGTTCATAACATTATAGTGTGTGTGTGTTTTTAGGTTGGCCCGGTGTGTAAAGCAGTAGAGTGGGTGGATCTTGAGTGGCCAGATGCACTTAAGAAATGTTTGGCACAGTTATGGGAGATGTATGAGTTGGAAAGGTCGGGGAGATTTACTGATGTAAGTGAAGCAACTGAAAAAAAAATACAAGTTATCGGTACGAAATAAGGAGCTGGAACAAGAAATCGAGAATTTGCAGTCAGAGCTAACTGACGGAATCGATGGGAGCTTGGTTGTTGGAACTGCAAAGAAGCTTCAGGATAGTCACAGGTTGCTAATTCATAATGCAGAAAAGGAGAGGGATCAGCTCAGGGAAGACAAGAAGAAGCTAGAGTACTGCATTGCGGATCTGTTGAAGGAACTGAAGAAGGCGCGTGAGGGTGAACAAGGACAGACTATAGAGGATAAAGGAAATTCGAGATGAATAATTTATGTTGTGCCAATGCCTGAAACTAGTTAACTGTAAGACTTAAGTTCTCGATCCTTGAGCAAACTAATTTCAGACGAACACACATATCGTGCATAGAGTTAAGTTCACGCTTACAAAATCACCACTGCAGAGGATAAACTAGGCAGTTCAGTACTAAATAGACATATGTTGTGTTCAAGTGAGCCTGGCCCGGAGCTGCCTGTTTTCCTCCCTAAGATTGGCCAGCTCCTTCAGTACTATGTCGTGCTTTAGCTGTAGGTTCCAGGTCTCCATCACGGATTGGAGAAGTTGGTCTGTAGCCATACGATTTTCCTTCAAGATCCATTTCATGATCTCCGTCTGCTTCCTAGCCGAGGTGCGACCTTCACTATGTAGCTTCGCCTAGCCGACGTTTAACTCCTTCAGTTTTTGGCACTTGTCAGAAAGGACCGCGAGTTCACCGTGTAGTTGGTCAAAGGCCAGTTTTTGGGAATTCTGCTTCTCCCTTTGGATTGCTATCTTGTCATTTAGCCAGGTCGCCAGGTCCTGGTCGATCTTTCGCCTCTCTCCCTGCAACAAAAATACATAGTATGGTTTGTTCAGTTCACCAGGACAAGCTGGTTAGTTTCCATAATTAACTGAATCGACTAGTGGCACTGTCATAATTTCAAGGAAGAAGCAATCTAGGACTAATCAACATTTTATGAATCGACTAGTGGCACTGTCATAATTTCAATTTTAAAGACAAATAAGATTTATTTGCAATTTAGTGTGTTGTGGGTTTTTCCCAATATCACCAAATAGTAGTGGGAGAGTGGCAAACTCATAATGCAGAAACCCATGTCCAGATACATAATGGAAAGAGCACATGGTGTCCATTCATGAAAATGAACATCTACACATGTCCAGATAGATAAGGAGTTGCCCTAGGATTCTTATTGCACCCTATAATGGGAAGCAGACTTGGCATTGCTCCCTGAACCCTAAACATTACAAAAGGAGTGGAGGACGAACTGATATTCGTGTCCCTGCTAACGGGAATCAGATTTGGGCATTGCTCTGATACGCCTCCAGACATGCCCTTAGCTCCTCATTCTCTTTCTGAACACCCCCGCATATGGTGATCCCTCTGCTCATGTCCGCCTTCATCTCCTTGACTGCATCTAGGCAACGGTTCCTGTCATGGTAGGCTCGGATGGTAGCCTTGGTTTCCTCGACGCGTCCTCTGAGTGCCTCGGTGACTTCGTCATGCAGGAGAATGCACCTTTCCACGAGATTCTTCTTCTCCTCCATGAGCTTGTTGATTATCTTGATGGCCTGTTCTTGCCTGTTCAAGTTACGGTCGAGCACTTTCTGCAGCCTCACGATGTCACGTGCAAAATCTAGCGAGATCTTCTGCTGCACAGATAATTGCTTGTGTAGGCTCTCATTAGCTTGGGTAAGGGAGTGTGCAAGCTCATGTTGGTTGATAATCTTGGAACTGATCGCGGCCACCTTGTCACGGTACTCGGCCTTCGATCGCTGCATCGTTCATGTTAATTGAAATAGGAATTCTATAATTACACTCTAGGTCCTAGGTGAATACTGATACAGATCAAAAAAATCCATGTTGAATCTATTGACCGCGGTGTTAAAAATGGACCTAGAGATCTATTCATGACCACGCTAAACTAATCCCAATCACAAAAAATCCATAGTGAATCTATGAACAGCGGTATTAAGGAAAGACCAAGAGATCTAGTCATATTCATGAAAACTAATACAACTCGCAAAAGAAGAAGAAAAACCAATGTGGGGCGGACATGATCTAAGAAATCCACATCACAACTCGGAGAAATAACAGCGTGGAGATTTGCTACCTCCCTGAGACATGGAACGGGACCGAACGGGTCCTACAACGCCTCTGTCGTGGTGGATTCGGGCTCCACGACCGGCATGTAACACGTAGAAGGGGAAGAGCAAGAAGAAGCTGAATAAGATCATGACGGAGAGGGAGATGGAGAAGAAGTAGAAAAAGAAGACCGTACCGGGAGGAGCCATCGTCTGCTAGAACATTCGACGCTATTGTCGGCGGAGATTGGGCCTCGGTGAGAGGGTGGGCTTGAGCGGCTGGTAGAGCAAGAAGTGCCTTGGGGCGATTTATCTCCCTTTTCTCCGTGAGGATCGTCGACCGCCCTCTCCCCCTCCTAAGTGGAGCCATGGCTTGCAGGGTGAGAGTGGCGGTGGCGGCAGGAGGAAGGAGATAGTGATTAGTCTAGGAGAAGAGTCAAAGAGTGCAGGCCGTGGTCTAGTAGTACTAGTACTATTGTACAAGACCACCGTGTACGGTCTACCTTCTCAAAGAAGCCAGGGAGGTAGGGGTAGGGAATCGATGGGACTTGTCTTTATTGCGATGGACACTTCAATAGTCTTCGGCGCCGCCCAAAATCCAGTATATAATAAGGGTGAAAGAACATTTCATGTTTTCCTATGTTTTGCGTGTTAGATAACAATACTATGGAGACTATTCATGTGCGCTAAGTGTGCAGGAAGTTTTGAGGGGGGCCGGATAATCCGCCCCGCCAAGGGCCGGATAATCCGGCCTACCTCATCGCTCAAAGGAAGCCAAGGCGCGTCGCTCGGTACCCGGTCGGATTTTCTCCCGGAAAATCCGAACTGGGGCGGTTTTTTCCTCCCCAGGCCGGATAATCCGGGTGTCGCACGGGCTGGATAATCCGGCCCCCAGTTTTCAAGCAAAAGGAGCCCAGGTGCGTCGCTCGGTATCCGGTCGGATTTTCTCCCAGAAAATCTGAACTGGGGCGGTTTTTCTTCCCCAGGCCGGATAATCCGGCCCTCGCATAGGACCGGATAATCCGGCCCCCAGAAGTTGATCAAGGGCAAGCTCGGCGTGACGCTCTGAGAGGGGGCGGATTATCTGTCGGATATTCCGAGTCTGGGGTGGTGTTTCCCCAGACCGGATAATCCGACCCTCACTTGGGCCGGATAATCCGGCCCCCAAAGGTTGCAATGGCTGGTTTCTGAAGGGGGTATAAATACCCCTTCTTCCCCAACGTTCAGAACTCTTGATTCATTCGAAATTGACCAGACATTGTGCAAGAGCTCTCATTCTCGATCTCCCACTTCAACCACTCGAAGGTCTTGATCTTTGGTGGAATTGAAGGAGGATAAGTTCATCATCATCATCAAGAATCAAGCGCTTCAACTCCTCTCCATTCACTTGGAGAAATCCCTGATCTAGTATTCTTGTCAATACCTAGATCTTGTTTATTGTATTTGATAAGTTTGTTCTTGTGGCAGCTTGTTGTCATTTTGGGAGCCTCCAAGTTGTTGTGGAGTTGTTGCCCTGCTAGTTGTGTAAAGGCGTCGGTGCCCGCCTCGAAGGGTACCTATAGTGGAAGGTGGATCAGGCCTTTTGTGGCGAGATCCATCGGAGAACAGGGTGAGGCCTTTTGTGGCGTGGTGGTCTTAGTACCGCCCACCCCTACAATGCAGACGTACTTCCCTTAACAAGGAAGGAACTGCGGTCAAACAAATCCTGTGTCTCCGCGTGCTTCACTTTGGTTTACCTGTTCCTCTTCCACTCGCTCTTTACTCGCTAGTAGATAGGGTTGCATATAGGGACATTCCACCTAATAGTTTATCTAGTGAATTTATCCTTTGTGCTAAGCCTAAAATTGAAAAAGAATTAAAAATTGGTGTAGCACCTATTCACCCCCCTCTAGGTGCCCATACAATCCATTTCAATTGGTATCAGAGCCCCGGCTCTTAATTCGGGCTTAACCGCCTAAGAGTAGTATGGGTACCAAGGATGATGGAAATGAGGCTGTGGATAAGGTCACAATGGATGATCTCAAGTCGTTGGAAACAACCTTGTTGAAATCCTTTGAGGCCAAGATGGAGGAGATTAATCAAATGATTGCTCGCCTTACATCATCCATAGCCCCATCTCCATCCTCCTCTGAGGCCGCCACACCATCATCTAAGGAAAAGGGTAACACCGGATCCAAGGATGATGATGTGGAAGGTGAAAAACTTAATGGTTCCACCTCCAAGAAGGGAAGTGGTAAGGATGAATATAATGAGGTTCGCCACGTATATTCCCCCGACCCACCTATCCCTCATCCTCATATAAACAATAGGGGTGATCCACCCAAGCTCATTGCATCCTCTTTTAATCAATGGCAATTCCTAATGAAATATCATGTTTGCAACTCCTCTATTGAATTGTGGAGAATTATTGAAGAGGGTCTTCATATTGGAGATCAAACCAATCTAACGAGAAGAGAAGTTGTGGATAGCCAGTTGAATGCCACCGCTCTCCACATGATACAGCTAGGTGTGGGTCCCAAGGACATGCCACACATTGAACATCTCAACACAGCTAAAGAGGCTTGGGATGCTCTTACGGATCTCTTCGTTGGAAATGAAAGCATGAGAAGAAATAGGTATGATGCCCTTAGTAATGAAGCTGAGGGATTCTACATGTTGGATGGTAAAGACCATGAGGACATGTATAGAAGACTCAAGGGCATCGCAACAACATTTCGAAAGCATGGGGCCACTCACATTGATGATGCATGGATAAAAAGGAAATATGTGAGTGCCTTAATGCCTTTCGAGCCAACGGACTTGAAGAGCCTGCAAGGTAGACATAACTATCATCAAATGACATCCAATGAAATCATGCAAGAAATGGCGTCATTCAAAGTGGCAGCAAAGAATGTTGAAGATGCCTGTGCACGGGCCATTGGAATGCAAAAGGGTGTCAATGTGGCTCTCAAAGCCAATGTTGTTGAACAAGAGGAAGATGAAGGAGCTTTTCAGGGGGTATCCATGGACTGCCCCGATGAAGTCAAACGTGCTCATGGTGAGTACATGACATTTTATGCAAGGAACTTTTGGAAGGACCCTGCCAAAGCCAAGTCTGAACTTGAGCGCAAGAACGGGTCAAATGGAAGAAGAGAACGTGGCCCAAGATTGAGAACTTGCTTCAACTGTGGAGATAGAATGCACTTTGTAGCCGAGTGCCCTTATCAAAATAGAGAAGACAATGGTGGCAGGCTCATTCTTAAAGAGAAATCTAAAGCACCTAAGAAGAAGCCATTTATTAAGAAGAATGGTCCTTTCAAGAAGCAACCCAAGATTGTCTTGGTAGCTCAAGAGGAATACTCCTCCGCAAGTGAAGATGAAGAGGATGATGATAGTTCCCGCGAGGTGGCTGCTATAGCCACCACATCGACTCCCTCATCTCTCTTCGACTCGCCGAACGAGAACGCCATCAACAACAACGCCACTTGCCTAATGGCAAGAGGGTCCGAGGTATCAACTTCTAGCTCTTCATTTTCTAAGACTAACATAATTTTGGATATGGATGATCATGACAGTCTTAAAATGAAAGAAGAAGTTATTGCCTTGTATACTTTTTTCACTAACCTACAAGGTGAGCAAAAACTCCATTTTGATGCTCTTATGAGCCAACTTGCTCAAGCCGAAGATCTTCTTGAAGAAAATGGCAGAATTAAAAGAGAAGATGCCTTGGAGATAGCTTCTTTGAAGAATGCCTTGGAAGAGGAAGAGGAAGCTCGAGTATCTTTGGAAGAAAGACTCGAATCCCTTGAGGAGTCACAAGAAGAAGCTGTAGCTCAGCTCATTAAAGAACGTGACCATGCTCTTGCCAAGGTAAAGAAACTAAAGAAAGAAAAGATTGACTTTGGGGCTGTTCATGCTAGACTTTTGGAGAAGTTTGATAATCTTGAAAGTGCTCACAAGGCATTGAAGAGTGATCATTCTACTTTAAATGAGTCTCATGACCAGCTCCAAACTCAATTGAAACGGTATGATGTGCCAAGTACCTCCACTTTATCCTCTGGAAAAGAAGACCTTGCAAGAAGTTCTCAACACAAAGGTAATGGGGTTATTGATGAGATACTGGGCAGGCAAAGGACAAACAATAGTAAAGAAGGTCTTGGTTGCATACCCAAGACAAAGAGCAAGAAAAACAACAACAAGAAGAAGAAGAGCAAGACTGCTCAACCAAAGACTAGCAACATTATCAATGACAAGACTAATTATGATGGTTTTGCAGGGATCAACAATCCTAACTTTGAACTATATTGTGATTATTATGGTGATGTTTATGCTAGTTATGTAGGCCCTTATGATTGTTACATTCCTTGGTCTATTTAGGTTCCCAAGACCCTAGTTACTAACATGAGAGGACCCATTGAAAAATGGGTACCTAAAACTAAGAAGTAATTTTCTTGCAGGGCTATGCTTCCGGTGGTTCTAAATGGGTACTCGATAGAGGGTGCACGAGTCATATGACCGGAAGCAAGGAGATCATCACGGAGATGCGGCCAAACCTTGATCACATAACCATCTCCTATGGTGACAAGTCAAAATCTGAGGTATTGGGTCTCGGCAAAGTTGTGGTGGCTCACGATATCTCTCTCATGGACGTCATGCTTGTTGAGACCCTCAGGTACAACTTACTTTCAGTTCGTGCCCTTGGTAAGATGGGCTTTGCAGTTTATATTGATGCTGATTTGGTGGTACTCTTGTGGAGCAAGTCTCTAAAAGTCGCTTTCGTGGGATATGTCGAAAACGACCTGTACGTGGTGGACTTTTCGAGGAAAACCACTACAGGCCCGATGTGTCTTTTCGGAAAGGCTGACACGGGTTGGCTATGGCATCACCGACTAGCCCACGTCAATATGAGAACTTTGCAAAGTCTCCACAAGGGTGGCCACATTCTTGGACTAAAAGAAAATGTCTCTTTTGCCAAAGATCGTGTTTGCAGGGCGTGTGTTGAAGGGAAAATGCATGACTCACCTCATCGAAGGAAAACCATTATCTCTTCAAAAAGGATTTTGGAGCTCCTTCATGTGGATCTCTTTGGACCTCCATCTCATGCAAGCCTCTGTGGGAAGAAGTATTGTCTAGTGATTGTTGATGATTACTCAAGATACACTTGGGTTTATTTCTTCAAGCTGAAGAGTGAAACTCAACAAACTGTCATCGACTTCGCCAACGAGGTTCAACGTCAACACAACGCCCCCATTCTGGCTATAAGGAGTGATAACGGCTCTGAGTTCAAGAACTACACCTTAAATGAGTTCCTAAGTGAAGAGGGGATAAGACATTAATATTCCGTTGCGTACACCCCTCAACAAAATGGTGTAGCCGAGAGGAAGAATCGAACTCTAATGGATATGGCAAGATTAATGTTAGCCGAATTTAAATCTCCATATAACTTCTGGGCTGAAGCAATCTCTACTGCTTGTCATTCATCCAACCGTTTATACCTCCGTAAGATCTTGGACAAGACTCTGTATGAAATACTTACCGGTAACAAGCCAAACATCTCATACTTTCGGGTATTCGGGTGTAAGTGTTTCTTTCTTATTAAAGGAGTTCGTTTATCTAAGTTTGAATCTAAGGCCTTAGAAGGTATTTTTGTTGGTTATGGTGCCGAATCCCACACTTATAGAGTCTACAATAAGCTCTCCGGAACTGTTGTAGAATCTTGTAGAGTGGTGTTCGAGGAAAATGACGGTTCCCGTGTGGAGCAAGTTGGTGTTTGTGATGCAGATGTTGAAATACCCCAAGATGCCATAAGAAGAATGGGAGTGGGATTTTTCCGCCCCATTGAGGAACCCCTTGTGGCGGACCAGGAAGGACAATGCTCTACTCATATAGAGCCCTCATCTACACATACTCAACGTGTTCCAACCACGGGGGCAACTTCTACACCATCTCCATCAACTGCTGAAGGTCAAGATGTTCCAGAAAGCTCCAGGCCAGATTTTCCGGTTGACACCGGATTATCCGGCCACCCCCCTCCAGCTGACCATGTTGCTCCTGGTGGTGAAGATTTCAACACAAGCTCCAGGCCGGATTTTCCGGCTAGCCCCGGATTATCCGGCCCCTCGCCAGTTCAAGCAAGTCCCAGGCTTCCTCATGAAGCTGCTGCAAGTTCTCCCAGGCTAGATTATCCGACCTCTCCATCGACCAGATTATCCGGCCCTGACTCTCCGGTTCTGTAGCCTCCTGTTACGGCTACGGACTTGCCTCAAGGGCACGCGTCTCCACCACCTGCTGCTGATGTTCCAGTTACTGATCAAGGTCGAGAAAATGCTTCCAATGAAGACTCAAGTGATGAATCTCCTCCTCCAAGAGACAACAAACTTATTGAACTTCGTCGCAAGGCTCGATCTGATCGAAACCTTGAGTTGAGGGGTCACACTCTCGACAAGGTTGTTGGTGATCTTCGACGAAGGGTTTCTACAAGAAGAGAATTGGCCAATTTTGGTGAGCATCAAGCTCATATCTCCATGGTGGAACCTAAGAAGGTCTTTGAAGCTCTTGAAGACCCAGACTGGGTTGTTGCTATGCATGAAGAATTGAATAACTTCGAGCGCAACAAAGTCTAGAAACTCGTGGAGAAACCCAAAGAGTGCCGCAATGTTATCGACACCAAGTGGATTTTCAAGAACAAGCAAGATGAGAATGGCATTGTTGTGAGGAACAAGGCAAGACTTGTAGCACAAGGTTACTCCCAAGTTGAGGACATCGACTTCGGTGAGACCTATGCTCCAGTGGCTCGCCTTGAGTCCATCCGTATCCTTCTTGCTTATGCTGCACATAACAATTTTAAGTTGCAGCAAATGGACGTCAAGAGTGCCTTCCTGAACGGTTCTCTACATGAGTTGGTATAAGTAAAGCAGCCCCCAGGGTTTGAGGATCCTAACTTTCTGAACCATGTCTACAAACTCGATAAGGCACTCTATGGCCTTAAACAAGCTCCATGTGCGTGGTATGAGCACCTTAAAGAGCTTTTGTTAGATCGTGGCTTCGAAGTTGGGCAAATCGATCCCACTCTTTTTACTAAGAAGGTTAAGGGGGAGCTCTTCGTATGCCAACTATATGTAGACGATATCATTTTTGGTTCTACTAATAAAGCTTTTAATGATGAATTTTCAAAGCTTATGACTAACAGGTTTGAGATGTCTATGATGGGGGAATTATGGTTCTTTCTTGGATTCGAGATCAAGCAACTTAGAGAAGGAACCTTTATTAATCAAGCAAAGTACATCCAAGACATGCTCAAGAGATTCAAGATGACGGATCTCAATGGTGTTGTCACTCCGATGCAAACAAAATGTCATCTTGAACTTAATCCTCATGGTAAAGACGTGGACCAAAAGGTATACCGGTCCATGATCGGATCTCTTCTTTACCTCTGCGCATCTAGACCCGATATGGTGTTGAGTGTGGGAGTGTGTGCAAGGTATCAAGCAGCTCCTAAAGAAAGCCACTTAGTGGCGGTCAAGAGGATCTTTCGATATTTGGTTCATTCCCCTAACTTTGGTCTCTGGTATCCCAAGGGCTCCAATTTCTCTTTATGTGGCTATACTGACTCATATTAGGCTGGTGATAAGGATGATCAGAAGTCCACTTCTGGAGCTTGTCAATTCTTGGGAAGATCTCTTGTATGTTGGTCCTCTAAAAAGCAGAATTGTATCTCTCTCTCCACCGCCGAAGCTGAATATGTTGCTGCTACCAGCGCTTGTACTCAATTATTGTGGATGAGGCAAACTTTAAAGGAATACAGTGTCAATTGTGACATAGTGCCTCTTTTATGTGATAATGAAAGTGCAATCAAAATTGCGTACAATCCTGTTCAGCACACAAGGATGAAGCATATTGAGATTCAGAATCATTTTATTCGAGACCATGTTGCTCGCGGTGATATTGATCTATCTTTTGTGAGCACGAAGAACCAACTTGCGGATATTTTACCAAGCCACTTGATGAAGCAAGGTTCTGCTACTTGAGGAATGAGCTAAATATCATTGATTCCAGGAGCTTGTCTTGATTACCCATGCACTCACTCGTACATCTCAATCCTTCTTTTGTCTAGGTGTGGGCATGGATATAGGGGGAGTGTGGTCCTAACTCATTGGGCTAACCCTCCCCCCATAATGCCAAAAGCAAGATAAATCATTTCTCTTAATATCATTTTGTGATATGTGAGCTTATTGATGAGTATTGGTCGTGAACCCAAGATATATCTTCGCGGTGTCACACCATACACTCCAACAAGGTGGCTTCGGCCACCGCCCTCTCCCTTGAGGAGAATTGGATCTATTTGGATGTTATTTGCTCTCTCATGTTCTTATGGGAATCACACTCAATCTTGGCTTTTATTTGATTTGGACTTTGCAAGTTTGAGTGTCTAGTACCATCTCAGTTTGGCTCTCTTAATCCTAAGCCTTTCCCTACCTCTAAGCCATCTATTCTAGCACAGAAGTCCCTTATACACCTTGTGAGGGTGTTGTTTGGGGACGCGCGGGCCTGGTTTTGTGTATAACAGAATCCCAGATTTCAGGCCGGATAATCTGGCCCAAGTGTAGGCCGGATAATCCGGCCCTGGCGGATTTCATCTTAAAGGGCAGGGCTCGGGGGGAAGGGCTCATAACGAGCAGCACTTCTCCCCCAGCCCTCTCCTCCTCCCCAGTCGCCGCCCCTCACCCTCCCTGGAGCCTCTCCAGCCACCGGATTTTCCGGGCCTCCCCGGATCGTCTTCTCCGCGCCTCCGGGTACCTTCTCCTCCGTGTTCTTCCTCCAATGAGTGAGGGTAACTCCCTCTCTCCCCATCTTTGGCTAGATGTGTAACTTATTGGGTGGAACGTTGTCTAGAAGGTTGTGTTTTCGCATAGAAATCGTGGTCTTACAGTTTCTAGGCCCGATCTACTTTTTTTGCATTCAATCTAGGTGAAATCGAAAATTTCTGCCAGGGCCGGATCATCCGCCCCTGGCCAGGCCGGATAATCTGGCCTGACAGACTCGATTCTGGTTCAGTTTCACTATGGAGTATGCATTGAGTAGTTTTGTCCTATGAACTTTTTGACTACTTTTTCCATGCTCTCTCCTGGACTTGTGTGTATGCTTATCCCCTTGCTATCGCCCTTATTCTCCTCACAGGTGGTTCCGGTGTTCCCAAGACCTACACATGCCGTCCTCGCGCCAAATACTTTCGGGACGACGGACATGGTAACTTAGTGGACGAAGTTGAGTTGAGAAGAAGGAAGAATGAAGAGAAGCGCATGGCTGAACAAGCAAAGAGGACTAGGAAGGGGTGTCCAAGAGGAAGGGCAAGGAGCCCAAGATTAACTACAAGACTTTGGATGCGGTCTCCTATTCCGCCATCCGTCACCGTGACTTGTTTGCTGAGCTGCCTCATGATGTTGAGCTGGGGGATACTCGTTTTTGGTGTGCAGAATAGAAGGGGATCTATGAAGACATATATGCCAGGCTGAACATTAGGCCTATGCACCCACTGGTACGTGCTGATGCTTTGGAGAAGGCGCATCTTGTGGATGCGATGTATGTTGCTGAGAGGATGGGGCTGCACCATCTTATGTCTCTCCAGTGCTTCTTTGACTCTGAGGTGGTGAAGCAGTTCTTCTCCACTTTGGTGATTTGTGGGGATGAGCGTCACACTATGAAGTGGATGACTCATGACAGGCCGATGACTACTGATTTTCACGTGTTTGCTGAGGTTCTGGGGTACTCCTTCCGCAACAGGGATAGAGCCAGTGGCCACCGCATCATCACTTAGCTGAAGCCCAACAAGGATGCTGCTCTCTCCCCTTGCACTGTGGACAATGGCAGTGTCGGTACTGTGGCTGGCCTTGCTCCCATCTATGCTGCTTTAGTGGGTATCTTCCGTGACTCCATTACACCGAGTGGGGGCAACAATGACAGCATCCGTGGTCACCTTGTTCAGCTACTTCAATTTTCTCATGAGGTTGCCTCCTGCGAGGACGAGTCAGTACAGTACAGGCTGGATGTCATGGACTTCATTTACCATGAGCTGTGTGATGCCATGTTCAACCGTCTGTCCATTCCCTATGCACCCTACATTATGATGCTCATTCGTCACCTGCTGCCTGCTGAGGAATTCCACATCGACTCGGTGCACAAGGCCAAGAAGATCTACACAAAGGTTCAGAAGACCTCTCACCCCTCCTCTGCTCCTGAGGGCCTCATGAGGGATGCTCGCAGGCCCCCTGTACCTCCCGTTGCCCGTGAGATCAAGCAGCTGAACTGGTTCCAGCATCACACTCTCTGCATGGGCGTGGACACGCGCAAGGGTCAGTACGAGGCTTACAAGCAGCGCCATGAGTTGGCTCACTCCCAGCAGCTCATTCTCCACCATGTGTCCGGCGCTTCGGGTGCTCCTCCAGCTCCTACAACTTCCACTCCGTATGCTCGGTCGAACTCTTCCTCCGGGTTGAACTATGGTGAGCTGGAGCATCACTTGTTCCTCTCTGCGCCTGCTACTGATGCTGATGATGAGGAAGGTGACACTAAGGAGCTTGAAGATGAGGATGAGGAAGAGAATGACGAAGAGGACGAGGACGAGGACTACGAGTGATCCCATGGGGCGCTAGCATCGCTCTTCTTCCTTTTTGGTGTCTCAATGCCAAAGGGGGATAAGTAGTTCTATTAGGTTGTCCATGGATTTGCATGGGTCGGGCATAAGCACTTGCACTTTTCTATTCGTTTTTTTGCTTATGCCCATGTAGCGTTGAACTTTAAATTCGTGATTTGTGGTTGGTTGAGACTTTATGTGGTTGTCTGGTTTATGCCTATGGATTTCGTATTATGGATTATGCTTATGGATCTATCTATTCATATCCTATTGCTAGAGGCTTATCACGGAAGGCGCGCTCATAATGGTTATCCGGTATTAATTATGACTTATGTCAAGGATGCCTACTCTCTACTTCGGTGGTATGTCTTTATTGCTCATATGTCTATGGAATAGATTCACCTATTTGTGTGCATTTGTATTCCAATGCAAAACTTTATTATGCACACATTGAGGGGGAGTCTCTTTCATGGTTATCACTGTTTGTCTTGTACCTTTCTCCTGCAAATCCTGGTATTGTCATCTAACACCAAAAAGAGGGAGATTGAAAGAACATTTCATGTTTTCCTATGTTTTGCGTGTTAGATAACAATACTATGGAGACTCGCTAAGTGTGCAGGAAGTTTTGAGGGGGGCAGGATAATCCGCCCCACCAAGGGCCGGATAATCCGGCCTACCTCATCACTCAAAGAAAGCCAAGGCGCGTCGCTCGATACCCGATCGAATTTTCTCCCGGAAAATCCGAACTGGGGCGGTTTTTCCTCCCCAGGCCGGATAATCCGGGTGTCGCACAGGCCGGATAATCCGGCCCCCAGTTTTCGAGCAAAAGGAGCCCAGGCGTGTCGCTCGGTATCTGGTCAGATTTTCTCCCGAAAAATCCGAACTGGGGCGGTTTTTCTTCCCTAGGCCAGATAATCTGGCCCTCGCATAGGACCGGATAATCCGGCCCTCGCATAGGACCGGATAATCCGGCCCCCAGAAGTTGATCAAGGGCAAGCTCGGCGCGACGCTCTGAGAGGGGGCGGATTATCTGCCGGATATTCCGAGTCTGGGGCGGTGTTTTCCCCAGACCGGATAATCTGGCCCTCACTTGGGTCGAATAATCCGGCCCCCAAAGGTTGCAATGACTGGTTTCTTAAGGGGGTATAAATACCCCTTCTTCCCCAACGTTAAGAACCCTTGATTCATTCGAAATTGACCAGACATTGTGCAAGAGCTCTCATTCTCGATCTCCCACTTCAACCACCCGAAGGTCTTGATCTTTGGTGGAATTGAAGGAGGAGAAGTTCATCATCATCATCATCAAGAATCAAGCGCTTCAACTCCTCTCCATTCACTTGGAGAAATCCCTGATCTAGTATTCTTGTCAATACCTAGATCTTGTTTATTGTACTTGATAACTTTGTTCTTGTGGCAGCTTGTTGTCATTTCGGGAGCCTCCAAGTTGTTGTGGAGTTGTTGCCCCGCTAGTTGTGTAACGGCGCCGGTGCCCGCCTCGAAGGGTACCTATAGTGGAAGGCGGATCGGGCCTTTTGTGGGAAGATCCATCGGAGAACAGGGTGAGGCCTTTTGTGGCGTGGTGGTCTTAGTACCACCCACCCCTCCAACGCAGACGTACTTCCCTTAACAAGGAAGGAACTGTGGTCAAACAAATCCTGTGTCTCCGCGTGCTTCACTTCGGTTTACTCGTTCCTCTTCCACTCGCTCTTTACTCGCTAGTAGATAGGGTTGCATATAGGGAAATTCCACCTAATAGTTTATCTAGTGAATTTATCCTTTGTGCTAAGCCTAAAATTGAAAAAGAATTAAAAATTGGTGTAGCACCTATTCACCCCCTCTAGGTGCCCATACGATCCATTTCAAAGGGGAGTGCGAGCCGGGTGGTCATCACGGGAATCAGCGCGCACATCCCGCGTGCGTGTGTCATGTGTTGATGGGGCAATGATGCGCGCAACTGCTGCACGATCACGTCGTCACGTCGAACTCCACGTGACAGGCACGCATGCGATATTTACGAGTCTAGAATACGCCGTGCCACTTTTGTTGTGATCAAATTATGTTCAGTACGCGAGATATTACTTCTTTCTTCTTCTTTTTTGATAATCGACAAATGCATGCATGGACATGACGCACGAAACTGCTGCTCATCCTTGATCAGATCGGCACCCCACTCTGTGTACCTGCCATCGACCATTCGGAGCAACTACCTCGAGCATGACGCCCCCTCGCCGTGGCAATGGCAGGTCCAAGCCGTCCACTGATTGTCCCATGTCCCCGGCTCTTCACTGCATCGTTCGCGCTCGCGAGTCGCCTGCTGAGGCAGTACGTCATGTCCGACCGCGCCAGGATCCATCGACATCGGCACTCGAGGACACCGCGACATCGAAGCTCGTACCGGCCACGCAGGAGGAGCGTGGGGTACCTGCAACGTCGGACGAGTGCAAAGCAGCAGCCTAGACGGGGCGCGTGTTGCACCGGCGAGTATGGACAAGAAGAGGAACGAGAAGAAGACCAGGAAGAAGAGAGGAGATAGCTATTTGGACGAATCCGACTCGGCCAACGAGGAGGCGTTCATCGATCAGTTGGAGGCAGAAGCGGAGGAGAGTGACATGGACCTATGGGACTACGAAGAGGAGGAGGAGGAGTACTCCGACGAGGAGATAGCGCGCTTATTCGAGGAAGGGGGCGGTGTCGAGTCATCAGAGGAGGACACCGACGGCGGCGATGGCAGGGACCATGGCGTTGACGAAGACGAGGACGAACCGGAAGACGAAGACGATAGCTTCTTTGAAATATGATCATTTATTTTAGTAAGATAGATGGATTTTCACTTGTTTATGGAGGTAAAGTATCGGTGGCACGGATAGAGAGGTGGCACGGATTGACCATGCATAAAAAAGTGGAGAAGGGAGGGGTTATCCTGCCCGTTAGATCACATAGGATCAACGGTTGGTGGAGACGATCCGCGTGACATCTGTGTCACCCAATCAGGGCATAACACCCAGAGTGAGCACATGTTTGGGATCTCCACATGTTTGGTCTTTTGTGAGATTTGTGACCAAAATATGATCTTTTCACAATCCGCCTATGGATCCACTAGTGTCATTGAAATGTGTGTTCTCTTCAGAGACCACACATGGATGCACTAGTGTCATTGCAAGTGTGTTATTTTCACATACCACATAAGGATCCACCACTGTCATTGAAATGTGTGTTCTCTTCGGAGACCACACATGGATCCACCAGTGTCATTGCATGTGTGTTCTTTTCACATACCACAACTAGAGTCATTTCATGTGTGTTCTTTTCACATACCACATATGGATCCACCAGTGTCATTGAAATGTGTGTTCTCTTCAGAGACCACACATGGATCCACCAGTGTCATTGCATGTGTGTTCTTTTTACTAACAACAACCAGAGTCATTGCATGTGTGTTCTTTTCACAATCCACATATGGATCCACCAGTGTCATTGCATGTGTGCTCTTTTGACTAACAACAACCAGAGTCATTGCGTGTGTGTTATTTTCACATACCACATATGGATCCACCAGTGTCATTGCATGTATGCTCTTTTCACAATCCACCTATGGATCCACCAGTGTCATTACATGTGTGCTCTTTTTACTAACAACAACCAGAGTCATTGCATGTGTGTTCTTTTCACATACCACATATGGATCCACCAGTGTCATTGAAATGTGTGTTCTTCTCATTAACCACAACTAGAGCCATTGCATGTGTGTTCTCTTCAGAGACCACACATGGATCCACCAGTGTCATTGCATGTGTGCTCTTCTTACCAACAACAGCTAGAGTCATTGCATGTGTGTTCTTTTCACATACCACACATGGATCCACCAGTGTCATTGCATGTGTGTTCTCTTTAAAGACCACGCATGGATCCACCGGTGTCATTGCATGTGTGCTCTTTTTACTAACAACAACCAGTGTCATTGCATGTGTGTTATTTTCACATACCACATATGGATCCACTAGTGTCATTGCATGTGTGCTCTTTTCACAATCCACCTATGGATCCACCAGTGTCATTGCATGTGTGCTCTTTTCACAATCCACCTATGGATCCACCAGTGTCATTGCATGTGTGCTCTTTTTACTAAGGGCGTGTTCGGTAGTAGCCCAGCTTCCCCAGATCCTCAAATCCAGCTCTAGGAACTCAAATTCGGCTTCTCGTTCAGCGAAGAAAATGTTTGGCGCAGCTTCTCCTATTTTGGGTGGGCTAGTAGATCATTTATATCCAATACGGCCCATTCCAAGGCGAGTCATGCCAATATCTTGCACCAAGTCGAAGTAGTCCACCCTCTGCCTCATAATTTCCTAATATTACTTTCCCAAAAAAAAAGGAATCTGTATAACAGCGGCAGGTGCTCAACGGAGGATCTCGCCGGTGGACACCAATTGCTGAAATTGGAAGTGGGAAACAATCATAAGGAATGAGGGGATCCTTCCTACGCCAGTAATTGAATCCGGGCTAATATGAGACGACAGATCGAGCCAATTTGGGTCCGTGCCTTTGTTTTTGGAAATGGAAATCAATCCGCCTGAGGTGGAGGGGGACAACCACGACCAGTAAACCACGAAGAACCAACGTAGTCCGGACAGTTTGCTGCATGTAGCCCTGATGTCCCTTGCGCTGCCGCCAGGAGCTCTCTTTACGACCATGTTCTCCTTGTTCTCGTTGTCGTTCTGCCGGGGATGCGGTTGGGGCTGGGGTCGCTAAGATCCACGAGTAGGGAGACGAAGGTTCGAGCAGCGGCGACATGAGGAGGTAGAGCGAACACCAGCGATCGAAGGAGGCAAGGTCGCATCGGGGAAGATGGTTCGTGTGGTCGGAGGAGGACGAACTAAAAATTCTAGTGGAACTAGTGAAGATTCACTTGGCGGTGGCAACTGGCCGTAAATACATGATGCTCCACGTTTTGTTGTTCCAGGAATCGGCAAAAGACCAGCTTCGCGGTTTGTGCAGGAAAACGACCCAACTTCGCGGATCTAGCTTCTAGAAGCTAAAGTGTTCGGTGCAGCTCTGCCAGAAAATTGGAGAATCTAGAATCCATAGAAGTACCAAACACGCCCTAACAACAACCAGAGTCATTGCATGTGTGTTCTTTTCACATACCACATATGGATCCACTAGTGTCATTGAAATGTGTGTTCTTCTCATTAACCACAGCTAGAGTCATTGCATGTGTGTTCTCTTCAGAGACCACACATGGATCCACCAGTGTCATTGCATGTGTGCTCTTATTACTAACAACAGCCAAAGTCATTGTGAAAGGGTAATTACCCCTATGTGTGGTTTTGGTGATTAATGACAATCCCTATGGACTAATGTTTTCATTGAGTTTTATATGAAGGAATATTCCATAGGTCATGCTTGTAGTCCATATGTTGGATTCAAGTATGGATGCCATGAAGATAAAGATATACCTTGAGTTTTGGCATCAAGATCATCAAATTGAAGAGAAGAATATGATATGTTCAAGATCTTGAGAGTGTGATCTCAATAGAATAATTCAAGATATGGCTCTAAGACGGTGTCATGATAGCCTCATTAGTTGAGCTACGGTTGACTAAGATTTAGAGCATGTAATCAAATGAAGAATTCTTTATGTACCTCAAGATATTGAGATGGAGCATGATAAGATACTTGGTTGACCAATCAAAGAGTGAAGAGTGATTTCAAGTTGGTCAACACATGAAGCATAAAGAATGTACCACATGGATCTTGTGGTATGGGTTGAGAAGGGCAAGTTCAAGATAAGCATCTCGAGAAGATCATTTGCTTGAAGCTTGCCATCCATATTGGTGATAATGGACATGTAAAGATGTGTCCTATTGAAGCTATCCCATAGTGGTGTATGGGGGAGCAAATTATGAGTCTTCATGAAGCAACAATGATCAAGTGATGCATTCCGGCTTGGATGGAGCTTGAAGCGTTGTCATCAAGATCAAGTGGGACGCGCAAGGCAAAGGTATGTCCTTGCTAGGTTTTCCTTTTACCGGTCTCAAGGTGGTTGTTGGGAGACCGGGTTATAGGATAGATAGCCGCACTATCAAGAGGGGCTTTCGGTTAGGTAACTTGATCACATCGTCGTAGGGAGCTCAATCCTTTGCATACTTTTTATCTTCCTATTTTTTTGCTTCTTGGTCTTTCTCCATGTGAGGTTCCTGAGCTTGTTGCTAGCTCTTCAACAAGCCCAAGTTCATCGAAAACGGAATTCGTATGCATCTTCTATGGCCTTTTCGAGTTTGAAGGTTTTACCGGTTCTTCTTATAGGGAGGCTTCATACCTTTCCTAATTTGGTTCTATACTCCTCTGTAGAGCTTGTTTTCCTCGTCAAAACAAGCCCAAGATCATCGAAATCAGACTCCGGATGCAAAAGTTATTGCGTTTTTTGTGAAGTCTGTTTCATCCCGGTTGTGGATCTGGTTCAATCGAGTCCCACACCTGACGGTCTGGTGCCAGCTCCGGTGGACCGGATCTCAGACCAGATTTTCCGGTTTTCGCAACTGAGTCTATTCCGGATTGGCAAACAGAGGTATTACGGTTTGTAGTTCGGTCCTCCGTCCTGGGGACCGAGTTTCCCGGTTCTGGGGCTAGTCCAACCGACTTTTAAACCGAGTTTTCACAGATTTCCTCCCAACGGCCATATTTGCTTTCCCTATAAAAGGGGGTTCTTCCCCCAACGTTTTTGGGTGTTCTTGAGCTCGAAATTGACCTCCATTATTGACCCTCTTGAGCTTGCTTCCTCTCCCTTCCCTCCTATGATTCTTGCATCTTTTTGCGTGCTTTGGAAGAGGAGATCTAGATCTATAATCTCCACCAATCAATTCCTCCTCTAAGTGAGGGGAACCCTTTGGATCTAGATCTTGGAGTCATTGGTTGAATTCCACCATTGTTCTTCCTCTCTAATTCCTCCCTAGCACTTGTTGCTTTGGTGGGATTTGAGAGTGAAGGATTTGAACACCCTTGGTGTTCTTGCTTTGCATTCTTGCATAAGTGTTGAGCTCTCCATTACGATTTGTTCGAGTGAGAGACCGTGAGCTTGTTGCTCTTGGAGGGTGACCTCCTAGTTGGCTTGGCGGTTGGTGCTGCGGTGTCCTCTTCATGGACGATTGTGAAGGGACCAGGGCTTCTCCTTCGTGGAGCTTGTGAAGTGGTTGTGGAGCTTGCCATCTCCGGAGTGGAGGAAAATCTAGCCATAAGGAAAGGTCCTATTCCTTCGTGGATAGACTCGGAGAAGAAGGTGAGCCTTTGTGGCATTGGGAAATCCTTCGTGGAATCCCACACCTCTCCAACGTGACGTACCTTACTTGTAAGGGAACACAGGAATACATCTTCGTCTCCGCGTGCCTCGGTTATCTCTATACCCGAGCTTACTTTCCTTGTGATAGCCATCGTGCTTGAAGTACTTATATCTTGCTTATCATTTGTGGTATATTTATCTTGTGCTATCTTGCTTAGCTTATCTTGTTGTTGGTGCACTTAGTTGAGCCTAGTGTATTTCGGTTTTGTGCTTGTAAAATAAATGTTAGTTTAATTCCGCATTCTATCAAGCCAAAACCGTAATAGTTTTGAAATTGCCTATTCACCCCCTCTAGGCGACATCTCTATCCTTTCACATTGCATGTGTGTTCTTTTCACATATCACACATGGATCCACTAGTGTCATTGAAATGTGTGTTCTCTTCAGAGACCACACATGGATCCACCAGTGTCATTGCATGTGCTCTTTTGACTAACAACAACCAGATTCATTGCATGTGTGTTATTTTCACATACCACATATGGATCCACCAGTGTCATTGCATGTGTGCTCTTTTCACAATCCACATACGGATCCACCCGTGTCATTTCATGTGTCTCTTTTCACAATCCACCTATGGATCCACCAGTGTCATTGCATGTGTGCTCTTTTTACTAAGAACAACCAGTGTCATTGCATGTGTGTTTTCTTGAGAGACCACACATGGATCCACCGGTGTCATTTCATGTGTGTTCTCTTCAGAGACCACACATGGATCCACCTGTGTCATTGCATGTGTGTTCATTTTACTAACAACAACCAGAGTCATTGCATGTGTGTTCTTTTCACAATCCACATATGGATCCACCAGTGTCATTGCATGTGTGCTCTTTTTACTAACAACAACCAGAGTCATTGCATGTGTGTTCTTTTCACATACCACATATGGATCCACTAGTGTCATTGAAATGTGTGTTCTTTTCACAATCCACCTATGGATCCACAAGTGTCATTGCATGTGTGCTATTTTCACAATCCACCTATGGATCCACCAGTGTCATTACATGTGTGCTCCTTTTACTAACAACAACTAGAGTCATTGCATGGGTGTTCTCTTCAGAGACCACACATGGATCCACCAGTGTCATTGATATGTGTGTTCTTTTTAGTAACAACAACCAGAGTCATTTCATGTGTGTTCTTTTGACATACCACATATGAATCCACCAGTGTAATTGCAAGTGTGTTCTCTTTACTAAGAACAACTGGAGTCATTGCATGTGTGTTCTTTTCACATACCACACATGGATCCACCAGTGTCATTGAAATGTGTGCTCTTCTTACTAACAACAGCTAGAGTCACTGGATGTGTGTTCTCTTCAGGGACCACACATGGATCCACCAATGTCATTACATGTGTGCTCTTTTTACTAACAACAACCAGTGTCGTTGCATGTGTGCTCTTCTCATTAACAACAACTAGAGTCATTGCATGTGTGCTCTTTTCACAATCCACCTATGGATCCACCAGTGTCATTGCATGTGTGCTCTTTTCACTAACAACAACCAGAGTCATTGCATGTGTGTTCTTTTCACATACCACATATGGTTCCACCAGTGTCATTGAAATGTGTGTTCTCTTCAGAGAGCACACATGGATCCACCAGTGTCATTGCATGTGTGCTCTTTTTACTAACAACAACCAGAGTCATTGCATGTGTGTTATTTTCACATACCACATATGGATCCACCATTGTCATTGCATGTGTGTTATTTTCACAATCCACCTATGGATCCACCAGTGTCATTGAATGTGTGCTCTTTTCACAATTCACCTATGGATCCACCAGTGTCATTGCATGTGTTCTCTTTTTACTAACAACAACTGGAGTCATTGCATCTGTGTTCTTTTCACATACCACATATGAATCCACCAGTGTCATTGAAATGTGTGTTCTTCTCATTAACCACAGTTATAGTCATTGCATGTGTGCTCTTTTCACAATCCACCTATGGATCCACCAGTGTCATTGCATGTGTGCTCTTTTTACTAACAACCAGAGTCATTGCATGTGTGTTCTTTTCACATACCACATATGGATCCACCAGTGTCATTGAAACGTGTGTTCTTCTCATTAACCATAGCTAGAGTCATTGCATGTGTGTTCTCTTCAGAGACCACACATGGATCCACCAGTGTCATTGGGTGTGTGTTCTCTTCAGAGACCACACATGGATCCACCAGTGTCATTGAAATGTGTGCTCTTCTTACTAACAACAGCCAGAGTCATTGGATGTCTGTTCTCTTCAAAGACCACACATGGGTCCACCCGTGTCATTGAAATGTGTGCTCTTCTTACTAACAACAGCCAGAGTCATTAGATGTATGTTCTCTTCAGGTACCACACATGGATCCACCAGTGGGATTGCATGTGTGTTCTTTTTACTAACAACAGCCAGAGTCATTGCATGTGTGTTATTTTCATATACCAAATATGGATCCACCAGTGTCATTGCATGTGTGTTCTCTTCAAAGACCACACATGGATCCACCGGTGTCATTGCATGTGTGCTCTTTTTACTAACAACAACTGGAGTCACTACATGTGTGTTGTTTTCACATACCACATATGGATCCACCAGTGTCATCGATATGTGTGTTCTTCTCATTAACCATAGCTAGAGTCATTGCATGTGTGCTCTTTTCACAATCCATCTATGGCTCCACCAATGTCATTTCATGTGTGCTCTTTTTACTAACAACAACTAGAGTCATTGCATGTGTGTTCTTTTCACATACCACATATGGATCCACTAGCGTCATTGAAATGTGTGTTCTTCACATTAACCACAGCTAGAGTCATTGCATGTGTGTTCTCTTCAGAGACCACACATGGATCCACCAGTGTCATTGCATGTGTGCTCTTCTTACCAACAACAGCCAGAGTCATTGCATGTGTGTTCTTTTCACATACCACACATGGATCCACCAGTGTCATTGCATGTGTGTTCTCTTCAAAGACCACGCATGGATCCACCGGTGTCATTGCATGTGTGCTCTTTTTACTAACAACAACCAGTGTCATTGCATGTGTGTTATTTTCACAATCCACCTATGGATCCACCAGTGTCATTGAATGTGTGCTCTTTTCACAATTCACCTATGGATCCACCAGTGTCATTGCATGTGTGCTCTTTTTACTAACAACAACTGGAGTCATTGCATGTGTGTTCTTTTCACATACCACATATGGATCCACCAGTGTCATTGAAATGTGTGTTCTTCTCATTAACCACAACTATAGTCATTGCATGTGTGCTCTTTTCACAATCCACCTATGGATCCACTAGTGTCATTGCATGTGTGCTCTTTTTACTAACAACAACCAGAGTCATTGCATGTGTGTTCTTTTCACATACCGCATATGGTCCACCAGTGTCATTGCATGTGTGTTCTTTTCACAATCCACCAATGGATCCACCAGTGTCATTGCATGTGTGCTCTTTTTACTAACAACAACTAGAGTCTCTGCATGTGTGTTCTTTTCACATACCACATATGGATCCACCAGTGTCATGGAAATGTGTGTTCTTCTCATTAACCACAGCCAGAGTCATTGCATGTGTGCTCTTTTCACAATCCACCTATGGTTCCACCAGTGTCATTGCATATGTGCTCTTTTTACTAACAACAACCAGAGTCATTGCATGTGTGTTCTTTTCAGATACCACATATGGATCCACCAGTGTCATTGAAATGTGTGTTCTCTTCAGAGACCACACATGGATCCATCAGTGTCATTGCATGTGTGCTCTTTTTACTAACAACAACTAGAGTCATTGCATGTGTGTTCTTTTCACATACCAGATATGGATCCACCAGTGTCATTGAAATGTGTGTTCTTCTCATTAACCACAACTAGAGTCATTGCATGTGTGCTGTTTTCACAATCCACCGATGGATCCACCAGTGTCATTGCATGTGTGCTCTTTTTACTAACAACAACCAGAGTCATTGCATGTGTGCTCTTTTTACTAACAACAACCAGAGTCATTGCATGTGTGTTCTTTTCACATACCACATATGGATCCACCAGTGTCATTGAAATGTGTGTTCTCTTCAGAGACCACACATGGATCCACCAGTGTCATTGCATGTGTGCTCTTTTTTACTAACAACAACCAGAGTCATTGCATGTGTGTTATTTTCACATACCACATATGGATCCACCAGTGTCATTGCATGTGTGTTATTTTCCCAATCCACCTATGGATCCACCAGTGTCATTGCATGTGTGCTCTTTTCACAATCCACTATGGATCCACCAGTGTCATTGCATGTGTGCTCTTTTTACTAACAACAACGGGAGTCATTGCATGTGTGTTCTTTTCACATACTACATATGGATCCACCAGTGTAATTGAAATGTGTGTTCTTCTCATTAACCACAACTCTAGTCATTGCATGTGTGCTCTTTTTACAATCCACCTATGGATCCACCAGTGTCATTGCATGTCTGCTCTTTTTACTAACAACAACCAGAGTCATTGCATGTGTGTTATTTTCACATACCACATATGGATCCACCAGTGTCATTGAAATGTGTGTTCTTCTCATTAACCACAGCTAGAGTCATTGCATGTGTGTTCTCTTCAGAGACCACACATGGATCCACCAGTGTCATTGGATGTGTGTTCTCTCTAGAGACCACACATGGATCCACCAGTATCATTGAAATGTGTCTCTTCTTACTAACAACAGCCAGAGTCATTGGATGTGTGTTCTCTTCAGAGACCACACATGGATCCACTAGTGTCATTGAAATGTGTGCTCTTCTTACTAACAACAGCCAGAGTCATTGGACATGTGTTCTCTTCAGAGACCACACATGGATCTACCAGTGGCATTGCATGTGTGCTCTTTTTACTAACAATAGCCAGAGTCATTGCATGTGTGTTATTTTCACATACCACATATGGATCCACCTGTGTCATTGAAATGTGTGTTCTCTTCATAGACCACACATGGATCCACCAGTGTCATTGCATGTGTGCTCTTTTTACTAACAACAACTGGAGTCACTGCATGTGTGTTCTTTTCACATACCACATATGGATCCACCAGTGTCATTGAAATGTGTGTTCTTCTCATTAACCACAGCTAGAGTCATTGCATGTGTGCTCTTTTCACAAGCCACCTATGGATCCACCAGTATCATTGCATGTGTGCTCTTTTACTAACAACAACCAGAGTCATTGCATGTGTGTTCTTTTCACATACCACATATGGATCCACAAGTGTCATTGAAATGTGTGTTCTTCTCATCAACCACAGCTAGAGTCATTGCATGTGTGTTCTCTTCAGAGACCACACATGGATCCACCAGTGTCATTGCATGTGTGCTCTTCTTACCAACAACAGCCATAGTCATTGCATGTGTGTTCTTTTCACATACCACACATGGATCCACCAATGTCATTGTAGCACCCCGGTAAAACCACTACTAGAAAATCGCTGTGTTTTTGTTTTGTGCATCATCATGATCGCATGCTAATGTCATCATGCCACATTGCATTTGAGCATCGTCATGTCATAATGCATGGTTTGCCTAAAACTATTTTCTAAAAGCCTAGTTTTGTTTTCTAAAATATCCCCCATCTTTATTCAAATCAAACCCCGGTCTCTCCCGGATATTTTTTTTGTCTAAAAACAAATTACAAACGTCTCTTAAAATAATAACCAAAAATTTATATTATTTTTGGGAGGCAGCCAGCCAGGCCCAAAAGCCTAGCCGGCCACCTCCAAACCCTAATCCCTAGCCTAAAATACCACCCACACCTACCGCCGCCACCACCTGGCCGCACTCGCACGCAACAGCCCGCACACACGCAGCGCACCCACCGCGATGCACATAGCGGCCGACGCAAAACGGCGTGTGCTGCACACAACGCCCTACCCCGAGCGACACCCTTGGCCCCACCACTCCCGGTCCACCCCACCCCGTTGCTACCGACAAACTAGACCCCACCCCGACGCGACGTGATCCCCGTCCCCACCTGCCCGTGACCCCGCTCCCTCTCCATCCTCGCGGGATCCCGCACGAGACCTGGTCCTCGACCCCGCTCCCCTCGCCTCTCCCTCCTCTGCCTCGCCTTACCCCGTGCGCCACCCCCTCATGTGAGCTGCCCCCCGCTGCCGTGGCTACCTCCCTGCACCAAGCTCACCGTGCCGCATAAGATGACCCCCGCCTCGACCTCACCTTCTCTGGTCGCGCCCCCTCACTGCCAGGACCTCCGGCCGCCCCGAGCATGCTTCGTGGCCACTGGACCCTGAGTCGCCTCCCCGCAAGCGTCCTCCCTCGCCTCTGCAGCATCCGTCGCCGGGGACATCGCCTCGTGTTGAGATCCTCATCGCTTCACCCTCCCGAGCGCCTCTCCCTGTCGTGGTTTGCTCCTGTGCAAGCCATCGCGGCCCAGCCCACCTCGTCCTATGCGCTGCCACCGAGGTTGCCCGCCAGCGACCGTTGTCGCCCACAGGAGCTCCACCCTGGTGCTGGGATGCCGCACGAACTAGCTCGCCGACCCGACCACAAGGTGTTCGAGCCTATGCCTGCACGGGACATGGGCCTCTTCGCGGCATACTTTTGTCCTCTATTTGTGTTTGTCCTGCTGTGCTAAGCCTCGTTTTGGTGGTCTTATGTATTAGTGTTGGCAGATGGACTTCCTAGGTCTGCCCCATGTCGTACCAGTGTGGTATCGTTGCTCCCGCCATGACCCCTTCCGCTCCGGCGTTGGCAAGTGAACTCGCACTACTCGAAGACCATGCGTGCCCCGAGTCCTTCCTCAACACGAAGCCGAAACCAGAAGATCACCAGCCCAGATCCGATGGTCGAGACCCTATAGACCGATCCGCCGAGACCAAACGACATCGACCCCGGTGAACACCAAGATCTTCAATTCGGCAAGACCGTCTAGGCGCCATATCCGAAGATGCATGGAAAACCAAGGCCCTAACCCGAAGGCGCCGAGACCCTGATCCCGGAGTCCGAAGCCGAACCCGAACCCTCCTAGGCCCAAGATCTTCGACCCTAATGTGATTCCCTTTCCGAGACCCTTATTATTATAATATATGACATATACTTGTTGCATTTAAATTGTTCATGTTGCATACATATTTTGTGGTTTGGGGCATTACGCTGATTCACCTTATAATTAAATATGGAGTGTTTATGCGGGATACCTTTGTCTTATTCTGGACTCCATTTAAATTTGTGTAGTGAACTGAGGCCATGTTTTTCCTTGTTAAGTCAACATTTAAATTGCGGGGTATCTAAATAACATGAATCTTCTAATTAATTACCGGGACCCCGACTTTGCTTAATATTGCCTAATTGAATCGCATCTTTGCCATGTCATGCACCATACCTGCATCATGCTCGATCTTCTGCCGTAGTATTAAATAGTGCATCCGGTGTTTCTTTTAGTGTTTGCTTCTTCACGGATTAGGTCATTGAGTGGATGCGAGTCTTGACAAGTTCTTCGGATAATGAACCTTCAGCAATGTTTCCCAGGCGAGCATTCTCCCCCTTTCTACCTATTTTGCATTTATAGTTTTTACTTCCTCCTATTGATCTATTGCTATCCGTGTTGCGATGCTTTAGTTTCCATGCACCCTTTATATTCCTTGCAGCCTCTATATTTCCTTGGACACATCCTATTGCCTGTTGTTTGATAGATAGTCGGTCTTGCGAGTCATAGTTGCTTGCTCAGGTTCTGCTTCGCATGGTTGTCACTCCATCGTTGTTGGAAGGTTGGCACATGTTTAATGGTAGAGATGATCATGACCTTAAATACAACTTGATTAAAATGCTGGGAATAGTTATAACTAATGCAGAGGCATCGGTGGGCCATAGCAAATATTTGGTTTTTAACCGCTCACTTGTGTCCCGTAGGCCCCGAGTACTTGATACCTGTTCCTTGACTATCGCACAATCCGCATGTGGGACCATGAATCCCGTTAGCCAGAGCTTGATTCATTTCTTTTTTCTTGGGGCCACAAAGTAGTTTGGGGCTTTATTACTATCCTGTACTTATGCCATGCTTTAATTTTAATTTACGATTGTGCCTTGAGCACCTGTACTGTTTTGGAACATGGAATGTTTTCGCGGTATTGACAAGACCAGTCACACTTTCGGGTTCCCAGTCGTTTACAGCCATTGACACAAACCCTGGGTCCATCTCGAAGCCGGCCAACTTTGTTGCGGGTAGCTTAGTGGGGTGGCCCTCTGAAATGATTTATGAATCCTGTAATTGCTTTGTCGTGAAAGCCTCGTTGGGTTTTGATTTGGTTTTTTCGAGGTTGATCGTGTGTGTGTTGCTATTTGTGCACCCCTGTAGGGTAAATCTTTCTGAAAGCTGTGTCCGCGGTTATGGACGACTTGGAGAACAATATCTCGATCATAGACAAGCATACCTAAAGTAGTGCTATAAATTTGACTTAATATGTGACTAGTAATTAGCTTCACTACAATGGAATGGATAATAAAAGTGCCAACAACTGGTGGAACTGGGGTGTATCGTGTCATGTTATAACTGCCTAGTAAGTATCGCAACTCCAATGGAATGAAATAAAAGTGCCAACAACTGTTGGGTTTGGGATGTCACATGCTAATTGTATCTGACTAATAAGTACTGCAACTACAACTGAATGGTTAACTAAAACTGCCCACTACTTATGCTGTCAGGATGACTCATGCTATCTATATCTGACTAGTAAGTGCTACAACTATAATGGAATAAATAAAATTGCCAACTGTGTGAGTTCCTCGTTTTGACTTCCTCGTGTGGTCTCGAGGGGGAAATACCAGGATGGGTGTGTTTTGGTGTTACTATCAGGTCGGATCCGAATAGGTCTTTCTTATCCCTCTCTAATAGCTGACAGTTGAATCGAGTCTCTATAGATTGTTTAGTGCATGCTTCGCTGCCGCTTCAGTCCACCATACCTATGTAGGCGAGAGCCGCCGAATTGTAGCCTCGCCGTGTACTGGCCTTAGTACTGCCGCTCCTCTTTTTCCTTCGCCCTTTGTCGGCACCCCCTTTTATTTTAGCAGGTTTGCGATCGACGTTGTTAGCAGGGTTACCCTTTCGGCTTGGCCTGGGCAGGGTTATGGATGCCATTGGTTATTCTTTAGGGCTCTTAGCCCCATTTGCATCTTATCCGTACTCGGATGTTGTATCGTTTTTAAGGTGATTTGGATCTTTGTATTGTATATCTGTATTCTTGACTCATGGAGTCGTTGTTGTATATAAATGTTCTGTGGGTTCCATCGTGGACTAATGTGTAATGGTATTACTTTGTTTTCCATCCGCACGCAAGTTCCTGGTGGGCGTCCTTGAATCGTTTATATGCGGGTTCGGCGGGAAGCGCTAATATCTGCATAGGGCCGATTCGAGGGTGTTACAAAGTGGTATCAGAGCTCAGCAGTTCCGATACCCCACTGGTCCAGCCTGTAGGATAACCTAGCTAACGGACGATGTAGAGTGTCAAAACTATTTTGCAAAATCAATTGGATAGATCTGATTAGTTCTGTTTTACTCCTTACCCCTAATGCTATTCTCCTCTTATCTTCATGTGTTTTGAATCTGCTCTCTTACCTTTTCTTTGAATCCAGGTTTTCTCGTGGTTGGGTTTCCGTCGTACCTTCAGGGTTTCTCTTCCTCGCTTTTATAATGGTGGAGCTACAATCATCAAGTCTGCATCTCGTTGTTGTACCCTTCGTCAAATATCTTGACCCTAAACTCTTCATCTGTCTTTGCACCTTGACGGATATCCGAATCGTTGAAAAACATTATGAGAAGGATGAGCATTGGTGAAGTTGGAGTATACCTTGAGCATGTGTTGTTCATGCCAATGGAACCATCACAAAACCTAATCATTGTGTCTTTTCAGACGATTTATTTTGTGTCTTCTGGTGTTTTCTGACGCGACGATATCATCTATGCCAAATTCGATGGAGAGCCTGCATGAGTCCTTTGTTTCTTGAACATCGTTTATCAAGACCTTCTGACATGGGTATACCCTACAGGTACTCGAGCTTGGTATATACGGTCCAAATACGTACAGGCCCACGGTGTCGCCAAGGCCCAAACGAGGGGCTCGAGTAACCTACGGACTCTCGATTGCTTGAAGAACAAGAAGAAGTTAAAGATAGAAAGTTTGAAGGGGAAAAACCCTAAATTTTCACCAACTCGACCTGCTACCCGAGACCTAGCCTATCTATATAAAGGCTAGGAGGGGCGGGGAGGAGGACACACGCAACCCTAGTTTCCACAACCCTCGCCAGATTACATCTGCGCACCATTGTAACTTTTGATTCCTTCGATAATTCCACGAGCAGACAAGAAGGAGTAGGGACCTCTACGAGGCCTGAACCTGGGTAAATCTTTGTCCCCTGTGTGCTTGTTTACTAGCCGATAGATGTCTCCAGCGCTCCCTCCTTCTCCAAAACCCAAGTCCATAACAATGGGCATTGATGAGTTAAACCCTCGTCAATTGGCGTCGTCTGTGGGAATTGGGAGTGCTGATGTTGCGGCTTCTTCGGCCCCATCAACTGCGATCTACAACTCCGCAGCAGCGAAGATTCGCCAGCTCTTCGGCGCGTTTGAGTTCACCGTCCACACGCCAGCCACCCGCCCGGCCTTCGAGTCCGTGGGCGACGGAATCAACCTGGCGATTGGGAGCTTCCGCTTCCAAGTTGGTCAGATGGGCATGCTTCGCATGCCTGATCAGCCGACAGCACCGGCGATTGCCCTAGCATCATGGTTCCCTCCATCGATCGGCACCCTCAGCGAGCTCAACGCCCCGATGGCAGTCGAACACACGGTCAGTGACAGCAATCGATTCCGATCTGAGCGATCTGGCCACTGAAGATGGAACCTACGGTTCCAGATCTGAGAGTTGTGGAAGCAACAACTTCCCCAATCACTTCATGTGCGCCGTCATCAACGCAGGCGACACCTCTGCCAATCGCGACAACGGTGGCAACCCTGGCAATGGCACCGATCCACCCAACGCCGGTAACAGTGGCAATGGTGGCAACGGCGGTAACGGTGGCAATCGCACCCCCGTCAACAACGGAGGAGCAGTCGAACCTCCCAGCATAATCCATGAGCAAACCGGCAAACGCGTCGTAATCAAGCTCAACGAGCAAGAGTGAGATCGCTGCCGCGAGGCATTACGAGGCACTCCTCTACCCTTCGGGTCCCTACAAGAACTGCTGATGGGCTATCACTGGCTCCTGAAGGAAGAATTCAAGCGCCAACTGCAAACAATCGCGCAACTTGAGGCGCGTAAAAAGGTAGCGGACGAATCGAGCCTTCGTCGCGCTAGGCTCTCCTCCTACGGAGGATCCTCCTCAAGGGGCAACGAGTACCTCGCCAAGAAGAGGCAATCGCGGATGGCTCATCTTACCGAGCAAAAACGCATAGAGGCCGCGAAAGTCCTCGATTTCGGCTCTATGACAACCAACACGAGGGGCAACGTTGTCCCCAGGACGCCGCAGGCTGCAGTGACGGCAGCCACCATGTACCTCCTCAATAACCAGCCACTAGCTGGAGATCCCCGAACTGCCATGCACCGATCTACGATCGCGGGCTTGGGATTAATCGAGGCCGCCCTCGATAAGGAGCCAACACCAGACCCAAAAAAGGGCAAAGCGCTAGCAAAGCGTCACTCCTCGCCCTCATCCAGCGACGACAGTCACGACTTTTCTCGGCCCCGCCGCTCACGGCGACACAATCGTGACTACGATGCGCGCGACGACCTTACGCAGCGCAAGATCGACAAATCAAGGGCACGACGTGCTCGGTCGACTGACACGGAAGAAGAAGATGGGGAGCTCTGCGGCGCCAGATGCTTCAGCAGATCCATTAGGCAGAAGTGAATGCCTAAAGGGTTTAAACTCCCGTCGGAGAACCCGAAATTCGACGGTCTACAGGACCCCAAGATCTGGCTGGAGGACCACATCTCCTCCATCAGACTCCACGGAGGCAGTCGAAGCACTGCCATGCAATGCTTGCACCTACAGCTGCAGGGCGCCACCCGAGCATGGCTCAATAACCTCCCACGCGGATCCATTCGCAGCTGGGATGAGCTGGTTTACAGCTTTGTGCGCAACTTTAAGGGCACGTACAAGCGGCCCGCATCAATCGAAGAGCTCAGATGCTGCCAGCAAAGATCTAGCAAATCGCTGCGCTCCTACATCCAAAGGTGGTCCATCATCAAGAACTCCGGGAGAACATCTCGGAAGACCGCGCGATTGATGCATTCAACGGTGGTGTCCGCCGCCTAGAACTCAGGGAGGAGCTGGGCCGCTCAAAGCCGCAAACCATCGACCACCTGATGGAGATCGCGAATCGGTGGGCCGATGGAGAAGATTCGGTAAAGAATCGCGCTCACTCCGACGAGGAGGCAGGACTTGAACGTAGACGCGACCGCCAAGGTAAGCGTCGCATGCGCATCTACGATGACCGCGACGACGTCAACATGGTCGCGGCTGGCTACACCGATAGACGCAATGATAACCGCAACAGCGGATACCGTAGCGGCGGATACCGTGACTCCGGGAAAACCACGCAAGTATGGCAACGCCGCACTCGTGATGAGGCACCCGCGACCTCCATCGAGGACAAACTGTCCGGGCCATGCACGGTACACTTCTACATCGACAAGCATGATGGCAAGAGAAAGTCCAGCCACCTCCTCAAGGACTGCCGCGAGTTCCTCAAGCTACACGAGGGATTGGTTCGGATGAATCGCAATGCAGTCGAAAGAGGCAATGGAGACGCTCCAGGCGCGGTGGCACATGGCGCACCACCACCACCACCTGGGCCACCCCCGAACGGAGCCGCACCGGACCAGCACCACGGAGGCGAACCGTACCCACGGGCCATGGGCACCATGATGATCCAAAAGGGACGCCCCTCCAACAGGGTGCAGAAGGCCATCACTCGCCAAGTCAACTTGGCCACGCACTCGCCACCATGCACCACTAAACACCTCAGTGGAAGCGAGTCATGCATCACCTTCGACAAGTGCGACCACCCGCCTCAGATACCCCATCTAGGTCACTGCCCCCTCGTACTTGAGGCGCAAATTGGAGGCTTCGACATGAGTCGGGTCTTCATGGATGACGGAAGCGGCATCAACCTCATATTCACGAGCACCTTGCGAGCAATGAGAAGGTGTTCTTCATGTTCTTCCTTCGACTTAGAATAGACTAGAATGTCATCCAGGTAGACCACAATGAACTTATCAAGATACTCCATGAAAACCGAGTTCATAAGCCTCGAGAAGGTGGCAGGTGCATTGGTGAGACCGAAAGACATGACCGTGTACTCATACAGGCCATAGCGGGTGGTGAAAGCTGTTTTGGGCACATCTTCCTTGCGGATCTTGATTTGATGGTAACCACTTCTCAAATCAAGCTTAGAGAATACCACAGCTCCAGCTAGCTGATCAAAGAGATCATTAATCCGCGGAAGGGGATATTTATTCTTGATGGTTTTAGCATTGAGTGCCCGATAGTCAACACAAAGTCTATCAGTCTTGTCTCGCTTCTTCACAAAGATGGTTGGACTACCCCAAGAAGAAGTACTGTGCTGAATGAAACCCAACTTCTCTTGTTCATCCAACTGACACTTAAGTTCAGCCAACTCAGCAGGACCCATTTTATAAGGCCGCTTGGAGATAGGAGCGGTACCAGGTTCAAGTTCAATGACAAACTCAACCTCACGATCCGGAGGCATACCTGGTAACTCTTCAGGAAAGACATCTGGAAACTCACAAACTATAGGAACACTCTGAATACCTTCCATAGCATCATCATTCAGAGCCGCCAAAGAATAAAGCTGAATTGCAGGAGTCAGACTTGGAGAATAAACTATATGGCCTTCAGGAATTTTCAGAGAAACCGAACGTTCAGCACAATCAATCACAGCTGCATTTGCTGTCAACCAATCCATGCCCAAGATAACATCAATATCAGAATTGCCCAGAATAATTAAGGAAGCCGGAAACGAAGAGCCACCAATCTCAATTTGATTGCCATGGCTGATATGAGCAGCCCTCATGTTTGACCCAGGAGATTGTACCACAAGACGGTGTAATAAAGGAACCATAGACAGATCTTGCTCATGAGCAAACTTGTGAGAAACAAAAGAATGTGAAGCACCAGAATCAAACAAAACTCGTGCAGGAACTGAGTTAACAGGAAGCATACCCATGACAACTCCAGGTGCATGCTCAGCTTGAGCGGCGTTGACACAGTTGGCACGAGCAACCGTAGACCCCGGCTTAGTGTTGATGTTGAGAGCCCGAGGTGGAGGTGCACGAATCATAGGAGCACTTGCCGCAGGTCTTGGAGGTGGTGGTGGAAGAGCTTTGTTGTTCATTGGACAATTCCAGTGCTGATGCCCAGTGTTTCCACAAGTATAGCAAGCACCAGGTGGACGTGGAGCAACGTAGCCAGGGACTCCGCCAGGCGCTCCAGGGTAGTTGTGGTTGTAGCCCCTGGGAGCCGCAGTGAAGGAGTTTGGTGGCCTTGGGGCGTAGCTTGAAGGTCTTGGTGGAGCAGGGAGCGACGGTGGGGTGTTAGGAACCCAGACACGGCGCTTAGAAGGAGCTGTCATAGCAGAAGAGCTTGCTGTATCACGGCTGTGTTTCTTTGACTCCTCAAACACTTGCCTACTTGCTTCTTCCTGTAGAGCTGTGTGTTGAAGTTCCAGGAAAGATGCTGGCCTTGCATGAGTGATTGCATATTTGATGGAAGCATTGAGGCCTTGCCGAAACCTCTTTTGCTTCTTCTTGTCATCAGAGATCTCATCGCCACCATAACGAGACAGGTTCATGAAGTTTCTGATGTAGGTGTTGACATTGTCAGTGCCCTGCTTGAGGTTGAGAAACACTTCCTTCATCCTTTCCATGACAATTTCTGACAGATATTGCTCTTTGAAAGCAGCAGTGAACCGCTCCCACGTAGGCTGAAAACCAGAAAGATCTGCCTTGAGGTAATTTTCCCACCAGAGAGCTGCATCTCCCTTCAGAAGGTGAGTAGCACACTTGACCCATTCTTGCTCGGGAACATCCGCAGTCATCAGCAACCTTGACACCTCACGAAGCCAATCATCCGCATCAAGTGGTTGATCAGACACTTCGAATTGACGTGGGTTGAACTTGAGAAAACTCTTGATGTCTCCTCGCTTGGGAGGTGGAGGTAGCGGAGCAAACTCATTCCTCCTCACACTTTCCTCGAAGTGCTGCTGGTTCTGCTGCATAGTGCCCAAAGCATTTGCAATACTTGCCAAAGCAGCCCCGAGTTCAGGTGGTATATCCTCCTCAGAACGGCGTGGTGGTGCCATCCTGTGATTGATATAAAACACAAGTCAGTACTATAATGGAGAATGATAATAATCCAAATTAGTACCAAAATGGAATTAATCAAGATTAAAGAATGCAATACACTGAGGTGATATTAAAATATCAACAAAGTTCAAGGCAACTAGAAGATATTAAGCATAACACACACGACTGAACAAGGAGTGTGGTATACAAACTAACAAAGAAAAATTTTCCGCAAATTTCGGCATTAATATACCACTATATGCGCAAAACCACTTAACGAATCAAGATTAGTAACTCTACTAGTTCAATATACAAAAGCAAATGACAAAAGTAGTGGTATGGTCGCGACTCCATCCCGCACTCAAATCATTACTCCACACATGAATCAGTAAAACACATATCCCAACAACTTCTTAAGAGGAACCTAAAGATTGGTCACTACGGAAACAAACACCCCAACAAGATAACGTCGGATACAAAGAGTAAGATAGATCGCATCGGCGTACAACGAATCAGAATAGATCGCGTCGGTTTACAAAGGCCTGTCGGTATGGAATGTACCAACAGTTGATAACCAAATGCAGATAGTGATAACATTTGGATGCAACAGATAGACAAGGAATTCACACACACACACACACAAACACAAACACAACCTATGGTACTACGGAACCCAGAACACGTGAATCCTAGTTTGAATTTTAGAAGAGGATTGAAAACGTTACACTTCCTTACCAGAAAAGGGTGGGTGGGTGGGTAAGAAGAAAAATGGAAGCAGTCCTACTCTCACGTTTGTTTTTCCCTAGTATACATAACTACCAAAATATTTGCTAGACAGACAACGACCATTTTGGCTGAGACCCTGAAGGGCGGGATGGCTCTGATACCAATTGTAACTACCTCGGTGAATTACGCTCTTAGTTAATGCCTGGATGAACGAAAGTGGTTAAAATAGTACGGTGGGGCCTAGGGCCACTCACGGTAGACCTTTTGGCCGTCCTAACCACTTTCAAACAACGGGACAAGAACGAGCGGCGTAATCGGCAGGCGAAGGGATCAACTACATACACAAATGAGTATGTATGCAAGCCACATACAACATTCCTCAGAGCCATTCCATCTAAAAGAAATAGAAATATTGCAACGCCATACGGCAAGATCCAAATGTCCTAGATAGTTATAATAATTTAGGATAGCTCCTCATACATCACACATCAGAGTATCAGGCGGAAGCGGAAAACAAGATCCGAGTACGGATAAGAAGCAAATTGGCATAAGATGCCCCATAAATAAACACATCCCGCCCACAGATCACACGGATCCCCGTTCCCGGAATCTCTACACCGAATGATCGTTGCCAACATCATCTGTCTCTTCCACCCAGTATCCATCTTGCGGGTACACCTGTTCATCTGAATCAAACAATTTATCGTGTGAGACCCTAGGGGTACTCAGCAAGTCTTTATGCCACCAAAGGGGACACAACCTGGGGTGACGCAATTGCAGCAAAAGATAATACCTAACAATTCTATAGAGACTCGCTAACCTTCCGCCTAACCAATGATAGACGGAAGTCCGTGAATTAAGAACAACAGTTATAACAGTATAATTAACAGATCCATCCTCCTCCTCGCTTACCAACGAGGAAGCGGACGAACAACACCCATCATCCGTTGGTAGTTTTATTAACCATTCCATGAGTATTGCACTAGTACTAGTCAAGTACTTAGTCAGATTAGAAGCGGTACTTTAGTTATACTTGTCTATGATCGAGAAACTGTGCTCCAAGTCGTCCATAACCGCGGACACGGCTTTCAGAAAGATTTACCCTGCAGGGGTGCACGAATAGCAACACACACTCGATCAACCTCGGAAAAACCAAATCAAAACCCAACGAGGCATTCACGACAAAGCAATCACAGGATTTAGAAATATTTCAGGGGGCCACCCCATTAAGCTACCCGCAACGAAGTTGGCCGGCTCCGAGACGGACCCAAGGTTTGTGTCAATGGTTGTAAACGACTGGGAGCCCGAAAGTGTGACTGGGCTTGTCGATACCTCGAAAACATTGCACGCTCCAAAACACTACAGGTGCTCCACGCACAATCTTAAATAAAGCAGTAACATGGCATAAGTACAGACTAGTAATAAAGCCCCAAACTACTTGTGGCCCCAAGAAATAAGAATGAATCAAGCTCTGGCTCAGGAGGGTCCATAAGGCCTCCCGGATGTGGATAGTGCGAATAGTTAAGGAACAGGAATCAAGTACTCGGGGTCCTACGGGACACAAGTGAGCATGAAAAACCAAATAGCAGATATTGCTCACCGGTGCCTCTTTCATTAGTTATCCCATTACTACTCAGGTTAAGTTGTTTAGTACCTCGTTATTCATCAGACACTCACATACCCTACACATGCTTTTCTACGACTCGCATGGCTCAAACAACTCCTGTAGTAATGGCTCATGGGATGGAGGAACAAGCTTCGGTGGGGTTTAAAAGTAAAGGCTATGCAGTACTTGGGATTCAATTTAATGCAATCGCGACTCGATGATGCAAGAATAAGATAGAAGCAATAGGTACTGTATGTATGCAAGCATGTGGTAGTGCTTGCCTGGCAGCCCAGTTGAAGCGAGAGATGGATCTGGGTAGTACTCCTGTGATTCCTGGCAATTCTCCTGCTGGGCGTCTATTCGAGGAAGAACCAAACAAACAAGGGCCAACATAAATAAAGTGCAAAAGCATATGAATTAAAATGCAACAAGCACACAAGCATGCCATGATGAATGATGCACAAGTTACATGGCATTAAAGTAGCATGGCAAAGGTGAGGTGTGGATACAAGAAATAAAGCATTTTATTATTTATTTACCCAAGTTTTATTGTCATAAACAGTTCAGATTTTTATTAACAACATGATGCATGCTTCAATTCAGAACAAGGACTGCATAATTGGAACGGGCTCGTCGCGCTGATCGATTTAGACATATTATTTGCCAAATTAGGAGTTATAAAACAAAAATTATTAATTAATTAAGGAAAAGGGCATTTTAATGTAATTTTAATCCTCTCGAAAATTTAAAGTGTTCAAAACATATTTTGAATAGCATATTTGAATTCCTCACATTTTTCTGATTTCAAAACATGTATTACCTGTATTATTTGGATTTGTATTTTAAAAATTATTTAAATCTGGTTTGAATTTGAATTTAAATCAATTTTGAAAAGATTTAATTAAAAACAGACGCAGGAAAAACTTTTGTTACTCAGGCGAAATCAGCCCCAGTCACTGACGGGTGGGCCTTTGCGCTGACTGGGCCACGCGCGCGGGAAAACCTTTTGTTACCGGGCGCGGGCTAGCCACTGTGACTATGGGGTGGGCCAACTGGCGCAGGCCCACATGACAGCGGCGAGGGAGACAGGGGCTGACAGGTGGGGCTGGGGTTGGAGCGCGGGTTGCGGTCGGGAAAAGCCGAGGGGTTTTCTGCAAAAGGGCTAGCGCGGCTGACAGGTGGGGTCGTTAGGAGCGCGGGTCGCAGGAATCAAAAAGGTGGGGCGCTTTTTGAAAATTACCACGCCCGGGTTACTGTTTTTCTTCTCCCTCGTTCTGACGGTAACTCGTGCGCGCGGCGCGAGTGGGGTTCGATCCTGGGACGCGGGGGAGCGTGCTGAGGGTGCTAGCCGATGCGGTAGGGTGAGGGGAGTTGACAGGGAAGGGGCGGGGGCTTAGGTAAGCTTGCTGCGGCGTGGGAAAACGGCAAACGGTGGCAAGCTCTGGCGCACTGAGAGCGCTCGACAAAAACAACGGCAGCGCTAGGGCGGTACGGCGAGGCGGAGCATGTCAGGGAGAAGGGGATGCTCACCGCGGGTTGCCTGGTGTGGTCGGATCGGGGAGAAACGCGGCGGAGCGACGAGATCGCTGGCGCCCAGATCTAGGGTTTGCTGCAGTGCGGCGAGGTACTGGCGGTGCTGGGGAGCTCCTCGTCCAAGTCAGCGTGTACGGGGTGGTGCAGCGGGACGTCCACGATCCTCTAGGCCACCTCCAGGACAAGCTCGCCGGCTGGAACGTCGGGGACGAGGTGGGTCTGGCGGCGAGCGGCGGCAGGGGCTGTCGTCGGGGAGGAAGAAGGAGAAGAAGAGGGGCAGCTCTAGCAGATCTGGGAGATGCTAGAGAGTCGTGTGGAGGGAGGAAAAAGGAGGGAGAGAGGGAGGAGGGCAGCTGGGGCACGGCAAGATAAAGGTGGCCTCGGTGCCACCTTTTCCTCCTCCTCCTCCTTTTCGAGCACATGGCGAGCTGGCTGGGGCTGCAGGTGGACCAAGGCAGGGAGAGAGGACGGCAGGGAGGCTCGGCTGGAGGGGGACCCTCGGGTCAGGGAGAGAGAAGAGAGGGAGGGGGTAGCTAGGCTAGGTTAGATGGGGCATGGCTCGGGTTAGGGTTAGCTAGGGTTAGGGAGAGGGTTTGGGTTAGCTAGGGTGTTGCTCAGCAGGTTAGAGAGAGAGGGAGGGCAAGTGAGAGAGATGGGAGAAGGTTAGGGTTTAGAGAATTAGGGTTAGGAAAAATTAAAAATAGAAACTAGGTGTAGGTTTGTTTAGGGTTTAGATTTTTAAGTCCTAAGCAAAAGATCACCCCCAAGTGGAACATGATGATAGCTAGGAGTCACATGAGATGATGTGGAAGAGAATAGCAAGAAAAGAAAAAGAAAGAAAATGAGGGACTAGGCCTCATATGGTGCATGCATGGAGAATTGAAAAAAAATAAGAGGGAAAAGAGATGGTGAGATTATGAGGGTGGTGGAGTGGTAGGAGATGTTTTCCACAAAGATAGGAACCAATAAAACCAAAGAAAAAACAAAGGAGAGGAAGGTGGTGAAGAATTGTGCATGGCCCATGCAAAATAATAATGCCATGATATATTTTGTGAAAACAATATTAATATTATGGCATTACTCTATGCTTATCCAAGAAGTGGAGATTAAACCAAGCAAAGGAATTTAATGGACTAGATCCACCCTATTGCACATGAGCTAGAGAAATCCAAAAATAAAGACAAACAAGCTCATGGTCTAGTAGGATGGTGGAATTATAAAGTGGTGGAAAAGAAAGGTGATGGAAATGAAATAAAAGATATGCCCCCAACTCAACTTGGGAATTTAGACAATATATCCATAGCCAAATACAATATCAAGAGGCAAATACAATTAATAATGCATGTGAGAGAAGAGCCAAAAGAAAGATTTAAGTCGTCCATAACCGCGGACACGGCTTTCAGAAAGATTTACCCTGCAGGGGTGCACGAATAGCAACACACACTCGATCAACCTCGGAAAAACCAAATCAAAACCCAACGAGGCATTCACGACAAAGCAATCACAGGATTTAGAAATATTTCAGGGGGCCACCCCATTAAGCTACCCGCAACGAAGTTGGCCGGCTCCGAGACGGACCCAAGGTTTGTGTCAATGGTTGTAAACGACTGGGAGCCCGAAAGTGTGACTGGGCTTGTCGATACCTCGAAAACATTGCACGCTCCAAAACAGTACAGGTGCTCCACGCACAATCTTAAATAAAGCAGTAACATGGCATAAGTACAGACTAGTAATAAAGCCCCAAACTACTTGTGGCCCCAAGAAATAAGAATGAATCAAGCTCTGGCTCAGGAGGGTCCATAAGGCCTCCCGGATGTGGATAGTGCGAATAGTTAAGGAACAGGAATCAAGTACTCGGGGTCCTACGGGACACAAGTGAGCATGAAAAACCAAATAGAAGATATTGCTCACCGGTGCCTCTTTCATTAGTTATCCCATTACTACTCAGGTTATGTTGTTTAGGTACCTCATTATCCATCAGACACTCACATACCCTACTCATGCTTTTCTACGACTCGCATGGCTCAAACAACTCCTGTAGTAATGGCTCATGGGACCGGAACAGGCTTGGTGTGGTTTAAAAGTAACGGCTATGCAGTACTTGGGATTCAATTTAATGCAATCGCGACTCAATGATGCAAGAATAAGATAGAGGCAATAGGTACTATATGTATGCAAGCATGTGGTAGTGCTTGCCTGGCAGCTCAGTTGAAGCGAGAGATGGATCTGGGTAGTACTCCTGTGATTCCTGGTAATTCTCCTGCTGGGCGTCTACTCGAAGAAGAACCAAACAAACAAGGGCCAACATAAATAAAGTGCACACGCATATGAATTAATGTGCAACAAGCAACCAAGCATGCCATGATGAATGATGCACAAATTACATGGCATTAAAGTAGCATGGCAAAGGTGAGGTGTGGATACAAGAAATAAAGCACTTTATTATTTATTTGACCAAGTTTTATTGTCATAAACAGTTCAGATTTATAATAGATACATGATGCATGCTTCAAATCAGAACAAGGAATGCATAAATAGAACGGGCTCGTCGCGCTGATCGATTTAGACATATTATTTGTCCAATTTGGAGTTATAGAATTAAAGTTATTAATTAATTAAGGAAAAAGGGCATTTTATTGTAATTTTAATCATCTCGAAATTTAAAGTGTTCAAAATATATTTTTAAGGGCATATTTGAATTCCTCACATTTTTCTAATTCCAAAACATATATTATATGTATTATTTGGATTTGTATTTTAAAAATTATTGGAATCTCAAAAGAATTTGAATTTAAATCAATTTTGAAAAAGATTTGATTAAAAACAGACTCAGGGAAAAACTTTTTATACCCAGGCAATTCTAACCACAGCCAATAACGAATGGATCTGCGCGGACTGGGCCACGCGCGCGTGGAAACACTTTTGACACCGGCTCTGGCTAACCCACTAAGACTGACAGGCGGGGCCAGCGACTTCGGGCCCACGCGGCAGCGGTGAGGGTGGCAGGGGATGACAGGTGGAGGCAGGCTGGACCGCGGGTTGAGGGCTAAAAACTGGGGGGGGGTTTCGGTAAAACTGACAGGGCGGCTGACTAGTGGGCTAGGCGGTACCGCGGGTTGAGAGCGAAGTAAAAAAGGGGGGCTTATTGTAAATGACCACGGCCCGGGTTACTGTTCTTCGTTTTCCTTCGTCTGGCGAGGAAAATCGGCGCGCGACGCTTGCGGGGGATCGATCCCGGGACGCGGGCGTGCGTGCTGAGGTGGCTAACCAGTGCGGTAGGGCGAGGAGAGTTGACAGGTGAGGGGCTGGGGCTTAGGTAAGCTTGCTGCAACGCGGGAAAGCTGCAGACGCCGGCGAGCTCTGGCGCACAGAGGTTGTTCGACGAAACGCACGGCAGGGCCAGAGCGGTACGGCGAGGCGGAGCATGTCAGGGGGAAAGGGAGGCTCACCGCGGGCTCGACGGCGGTGTTGGATCGGTCGGGGAGGCGCTGGAACGGCGAGGATGCAGACGCACCGGCGGGCTAGGGTTTCGGAGGACGGCGAGGATCTGGCGGTGCTGGGGAGCTCCTCGTCCACGTTGGCGCGTACAGGGGGCAGCAGGGGGGTCCTCTTGGTTGCCCAGGACAACTCCACGTCGCACACGTCGGCTAGAACGACGAGGGCGAAGTGGTGCTGGCGGCGAACGGCGGCAGGTGGTAGTCGTCGGGGAGGAAGAAGGAGGAGAGGAGGGGCGACTCGGGGTGGATCTGGGCGAGCCAGGAGAGGCGTGAGGGAGGAGGAAAAGGAGGGAGAGGGAGGAGGTGGCGTGTGGGCGCGGCAGGTAAAGCAGCTCGGCTCCTTCTCTCTTTTCTCCTCGAGCACGTGCAGGTCGGGCTGGGGCTTGATCTGGGGCTGGTAGGGCACGGCAGGGAGGGGCTGCAGGTGGTCCAGGGCGGCGAACGGCTGCAGGGTGGGGCCAGCATGGCGGTAGAGAAAGAAAGAGAGGAGAGAGGCTAGCTCGGGCTAGGGTTAGATGGAGCTCGGGTTAGGGCATGGGCTAGGGTTAGGGTGGCTGGGTGTGGGCCAGGGAGAGGGTGGTCATGCTAGTGAGAGAGAGAGAGAGGGAGGATTAGAGTTAGGGTTTAGATTAGACTAGGTTTAGGGGTAATATAAGAGGAACTAGGTTTAGGGTTTTAATTAATTTTTATTTTTGAAAACTTGTTTAGAATCCCACTCAATAGGACAAATGATGATTGCTATGAATTAACAAGAGAAGAGGTGGAAGAGAAATCCAAGAAGAGAGAAAGAAAAAGGATCATGGGAGAAAGCCTCAATTGGGGTCATGCATGGGAGGAAAAAAAAGAATTAGATAAAGAGGAGGGTATGGGGATGGTGGAAGGAAAGGAGATGATCCATAAAGAAAGGATCCACTAAAAATAAAGGAAAACCAATGGAGCAAAAAGGTGGGGAGAAGTGTGCATGGCCCATGCAAAAATAATAATGCCATGATTATTTTGTGAACACAATAATAATATGATGGCATTATTCTTATGCATTTCCAAGAAATGGAATAAAACCAAGCAAAAGAATTTGAAAGATTTGATCCACCCCAAACCACATGAGCTAGAATAAAATATCAAAAGAAAAAGAAATACAAGCTCATGGTTAATGGGATGGTGGAATTATAAAGTGGTGGAGAAGAAAGGTGGTGGAATGGAAATAAAAGATATGCCCCCAACTCAACTTGGGCATTGAACAATATATCAATAGCCACATACAATATCAAGAGGCCAATACAATTAATAATGCATATGAGAGAAGAACCAAAAGAGAAGGGGTTTTATATGATGCTCAAATGCAAGGTGGCATGATGACATGAGGATGATATAATTATGATGCAACAATAATATATATGAAGTAGCCAATATCTTACTAGGACAAGTAGCATTAAAATTGTTAGACAATTGGGGTGCTACAACTCTCCCCCACTAAACAGGAATCTCGCCCCGAGATTCTAGGAAGAAGAAGACTCAAATTGGGAAGGATACTTGGCACGGAGCTCATCTTCACGTTCCCAGGTTGCTTCATCAACGGAATGGTGCGACCACTGCACCTTGCAGAAGTTGATGGACTTATTGCGAGTCCTTCTTTCTGCGACTTCAAGAATTTTTGCGGGGTGTTCTTGATAAGAAAGGTCTTCTTGGAGATTGATGAGTTCATGGTCCACGGTCCTGCCGGGATCCTTGAAGCACTTCTTGAGTTGAGAGATGTGGAAAACATGATGGACTTTGAGTTGTTCAGGGAGCTCAAGAGCATAAGCAACTTCTCCTCTTCTTCCACGAATTTTGAAAGGACCGATGTATCTAGGAGCCAGCTTTCCTTTGATACCAAAGCGGTGCGTACCTCTCATGGGAGTGAAACGAAGGTAAACGAGATCACCAGGGACATACTCCATGTCCGTGTGCTTTCTGTCATAATTGCTCTTCTGGCGACGTTGAGCACTCTTCAGATTTTCAAGAATGATGTGAACTTTCTCCTCCGCTTGAGTTACAATGTCGGGGCCAAACAATATTCTTTCACCTACGCTCGACCAACCAATCGGAGTTCTGCACTTGCGACCATAGAGAGCGTCAAATGGTGCCATCTTTAGACTTTTCTAGAAGCTGTTGTTGTAAGAGAATTCAGCATAAGGAAGGAATTCTTCCCACTTCATGCCGAAAGAGATAACGCAAGCACTGAGCATATCTTCCAGAATCTGATTGATCCTTTCAACTTGTCCTTGCGACTGAGGGTGGTAAGCTGTGCTGAAGTTTAACTTTGTTCCCAAAGCATTTTGGAAACTTCCCCAGAACTTGGAAGTGAAGATGCTTCCACGGTCTGAATTGATCTCAAGAGGAACTCCATACAGAGAGACAATTCTGTTGATATAGAGCTCAGCCAACCGAATTGCAGAAATTGTTTCTTTGACTGGAAAGAAGTGAGCTACTTTGGAAAGCCTGTCAATGACAACAAAGATTGCATTTTTGCCCTTCTGTGACGTAGGAAAACCCGTGATGAAGTCCATCTCTACTTTCTCCCATTTCCATTCCGGAGGCTTCAATGGCTGTAGAAGACCGGAAGGTTTCTGATGGACAGCTTTAACTCTGCGACAAACATCACACTCCGAGACATACTTGGCACAATATCGTTTCAAACCAGGCCACCAATATTGTGTTTTCAAGTCCATGTACATCTTAGTGCTTCCAGGGTGGATAGAAAGAACAGAATCATGCGCCTCCTTGAGAACTTGCTCTCTTAAACCCGGGTAGTTCGGAACAAACATCCGGTGTTCAAAGAAAAGAGTGCCTTGGTCATCAACGTGGAAAGACTCATACTTCGGAAGTTGAATGTTGGAGATGATCTTTTTAGTGTAAGGATCCCCAAGCTGAATGGAACGGACCTTTTCTTCCAAAAGAGGTGTTGCTAGAAGGTTCCGAAGATAACCTTGATCCACAATTTCAAGGTTGAGCTTGCGGAATTCTTCGCACAATAGAGGCTGTTGTTCTTCCACCATGAGATTGTTGACATAAGCTTTTCGGCTGAGAGCATCTGCCATGACATTAGCTTTGCCCGGGGTGTAGTTGATGGTCAAATCGAAATCATTGATTGTTTCAATCCACCTCCTCTGACGAAGGTTGAGATCAGGCTGTGCGAAGATATACTTCAGACTCTTGTGATCAGAAAAGATCTCACAACGGTTGCCAAGCAAGTAATGCCTCCATACTTTCAAAGCAAAGACAACTGCTGCGAGTTCGAGGTCATGTGTAGGATAGTTGATCTCATGCGTCTTCAACTGACGAGATGCATAAGCAACAACTTGCTTTTCTTGCATAAGGACCGCACCCAATCCTTGCAATGAAGCATCACAGAAAATCTGGAAAGGCTTTGATGTATCTGGAGGAACCAAGACTGGTGTGGAAGTGAGCTTCTCTTTGAGTGTTTCAAAGCTTGCTTGACATGCAGGAGTCCAAAGATATTTCTTGCCTTTCTTGAGGAGATCGGTAAGAGGCTTCGCAACCTTTGAGAAGTTTTGAACGAAGCGACGACAGTAACTGGCCAAACCAAGGAAACTCCGGACTTCTTTGACATTTGTGGGTGGAAGCCAGCCCATAATTGTCTTAATAGTTTCTGGGTTGACGGCAATGCCCTTGGCAGAGATGACGTGACCAAGGTAGGTGACTTGAGGCAGCCAGAATTCACACTTGGAGAACTTTGCATACAGGCGGTTCTCACGAAGCTTGTTTAGGACACACCGAAGGTGTTCTTCATGTTCTTCTTTTGACTTAGAATAGACTAGAATGTCATCCAGATAGACCACCACGAACTTATCAAGATACTCCATGAAAACCGAGTTCATAAGCCTCGAGAAGGTGGCAGGTGCATTGGTGAGACCGAAAGACATGACCGTGTACTCATACAGGCCATAGCGGGTGGTAAAAGCTGTTTTGGGAACATCTTCCTTGCGAATCTTGATTTGATGGTAACCACTTCTCAAATCAAGCTTAGAGAATACCACAGCTCCAGCTAGCTGATCGAAGAGATCATTAATCCGCGGAAGGGGATATTTATTTTTGATTGTTTTAGCATTGAGTGCCCGATAGTCAACACAAAGTCTATCAGTCTTGTCTCGCTTCTTCACAAAGATGGTTGGACTACCCCAAGAAGAAGTACTGTGCTGAATGAAACCCAACTTCTCTTGTTCATCCAACTGACGCTTAAGTTCAGCCAACTCAGCAGGACCCATTTTATATGGCCGCTTGGAGATAGGAGCGGTACCAGGTTCAAGTTCAATGACAAACTCAACCTCACGATCCGGAGGCATACCTGGCAACTCTTCAGGAAAGACATCTGGAAACTCGCAGACTACAGGAACACTCTGAATACCTTCCATAGCATCATCATCCAGAGCCGCCAAAGAATAAAGCTGAATTGCAGGAGTCAGACTTAGAGAATAGACTATATGGCCTTCAGGAATTTTCAGAGAAACCGAAATTTCAGCACAATCAATCACAGCTGCATTTGCTTTCAACCAATCCATGCCCAAGATAACATCAATATCAGAATTTCCCAGAACAATTAAGGAAGCCGGAAAAGAAGAACCACCAATCTCAATTTGATTGCCATGGCTGATCTTAGTAGATAACAATCTTGCCCCGGGAGAAAGAACCATTAACTTTTTATCCAGCTGGTCTATAACAAGCTCATGCTCATTTGCAATTTTGTGAGAAACGAAAGAATGTGAAGCACCAGAATCAAACAAAACTCGTGCAGGAACTGAGTTAATAGGAAGCATACCCATGACAACTCCAGGTGCATGCTCAGCTTGAGCGACGTTGACATAGTTGGCACGAGCAACCGTAGATCCCGACTTAGTGTTGATGTTGAGAGCCCGAGGTGGAGGTGCACGAATCATAGGAGCACTTGCCGCAGGTCTTGGAGGTGGTGGTGGAAGAGCTTTGTTGTTCATTGGACAATTCCAATGCTGATGCCCAGTGTTTCCACAAGTATAGCAAGCACCAGGTGGACGTGGAGCAACGTAGCCAGGGACTCCGCCAGGCGCTCCAGGGTAGTTGTGGTTGTAGCCCCTGGAAGCCGCAGTGAAGGAGTCTGGTGGCCTTGGTGCGTAGCTTGAAGGTCTTGGTGGAGCAGGGAGCGACGGTAGGGTGTTAGGAACCCAGACACGACGCTTAGAAGGAGCTGTCATAGCAGAAGAGCTTGCTGTATCACGGCTGTGTTTCTTTGACTCCTCAAACACTTGCCTACTTGCTTCTTCCTGCAGAGCTGTATGTTGGAGTTCCAGAAAAGATGCCGGCCTTGCGTGAGTGATTGCATATTTGATGGAAGCATTGAGGCCTTGCCTAAACCTCTTTTGCTTCTTCTTGTCATCAGAGATCTCATCGCCACCATACCGAGAAAGATTCATGAAGTTTCTGATGTAGGTATTGACATTATCAGTGCCCTGCTTGAGGTTGAGAAACACTTCCTTCATCCTTTCCATGACAATTTCTGACAGATATTGCTCTTTGAAAGCAGAAGTGAATTGCTCCCAAGTAGGCTGAAAACCAGAGAGATCTGCCTTGAGGTAATTTTCCCACCACAGAGCTGCATCTCCCTTCAGAAGCTGAGTGGCACATTTGACCCATTCTTGCTCGGGAACATCCGCAGTCATCAGCAACCTTGACACTTCACGAAGCCAATCATCCGCATCAAGTGGCTGATCAGACACCTCAAATTGGCGTGGGTTGAACTTGAGAAAACTCTTGATGTCTCCTCGCTTGGGAGGTGGAGGTAGCGGAACAAACTCATTCCTCCTCACGCTTTCCTTGAAGCGCTGCTGGTTCTGCTGCATTGTGCCCAAAGCATTTGCGATACTTGCCAAAGCAGCCCCGAGTTCAGGTGGGATATCCTCCTCAGAACGGCGTGGTGGTGCCATCCTGTGATTGACATAAAACACAAGTCAGTACTATAATGGAGAATGATAATAATCCAAAATAGTACCAAAATGGAATTAATCTGCTATATCTGCCCGGTGAGCAATAAAACAGAACTTAACCTGAGTAGTAATGGGATAACTAATGAAAGAGGCACCGGTGAGCAATATCTGCTATTTGGTTTTTCATGCTCACTTGTGTCCCGTAGGACCCCGAGTACTTGATTCCTGTTCCTTAACTATTCGCACTATCCACATCCGGGAGGCCTTATGGACCCTCCTGAGCCAGAGCTTGATTCATTCTTATTTCTTGGGGCCACAAGTAGTTTGGGGCTTTATTACTAGTCTGTACTTATGCCATGTTACTGCTTTATTTAAGATTGTGCGTGGAGCACCTGTACTGTTTTGGAGCGTGCAATGTTTTCGAGGTATCGACAAGCCCAGTCACACTTTCGGGCTCCCAGTCGTTTACAACCATTGACACAAACCTTGGGTCCGTCTCGGAGCCGGCCAACTTCGTTGCGGGTAGCTTAATGGGGTGGCCCCCTGAAATATTTCTAAATCCTGTGATTGCTTTGTCGTGAATGCCTCGTTGGGTTTTGATTTGGTTTTTCCGAGGTTGATCGAGTGTGTGTTGCTATTCGTGCACCCCTGCAGGGTAAATCTTTCTGAAAGCCGTGTCCGCGGTTATGGACGACTTGGAGCACAGTTTCTCGATCATAGACAAGTATAACTAAAGTACCGCTTCTAATCTGACTAAGTACTTGACTAGTACTAGTGCAATACTCATGGAATGGTTAATAAAACTGCCAACGGATGATGGGGGCTGTTCGTCCGCTTCCTCGTTGGTAAGCGAGGAGGAGGATGGATCTGTTAATTATCCTGTTATAACTGTTGTTCTTAATTCACGGACTTTCGTCTATCATTGGTTAGACGGAAGGTTAGCGAGTATCTGTAGAATTGTTAGGTATTATCTTTTGCTGCAATTGCGTCACCCTAGGTTGTGACCCCTTTAGTGGCATAAAGACTTGCTGAGTACCCCTAGGGTCTCACACGATAAATTGTTTGATTCAGATGCACAAGTGTACCCGCAAGATGGATACTGGGTGGAAGAGACAGATGATGTTGGCCACGATCATTCGGTGTAGAGATTCCGGGAACGGGGATCCGTGTGATCTGTGGGTGGGTTGTGTTTATTATGGGGCATCTTATGCCAATTTGCTTCTTATCCGTACTCGGATCTTGTTTTCTGCTTCCGCCTGATACTCTGATGTGTGCTGTATGAGGAGATATCCTAAATTATTATATCTATCTAGGACATTTGGATCTTGCCGTATGGCGTTGCAATATTTCTATTTCTTTTAGATGGAATGGCTCTGAGGACTGTTGTATGTGGCTTGCATACATACTCACTTGTGTATGTAGTTGATCCCTTCGCCTGCCGATTACGCCGCTCGTTCTTGTCCCGTTGTTTGGAAGTGGCTAGGACGGCCGAAAGGTCTACCGTGAGTGGCCCTGGGCCCCGCCGTACTATTTTAACCACTTTCGTTCATCCAGGCATTAACTAAGAGCGTAATTCACCGAGGTAGTTACAATACCGTGAGTGGCGCGGCAGGTAAAGTAGCTCGGCTCCTTCTCTCTTTTCTCCTCGAGCACGTGCAGGTCGGGCTAGGGCTTGATCTGGGGCTGGTAGGGCACGGTAGGGAGGGGCTGCAGGTGGTCCAGGGCGGCGAACGGCTGCAGGGTGGGGCCAGCATGGCGGTAGAGAAAGAAAGAGAGGAGAGAGGCTAGCTCGGGCTAGGGTTAGATGGAGCTCGGGTTAGGGCATGGGCTAGGGTTAGGGTGGCTGGGTGTGGGCCAGGGAGAGGGTGGCCAGGTGGTCATGCTAGTGAGAGAGAGAGAGGGAGGATTAGAGTTAGGGTTTAGATTAGACTAGGTTTAGGGGTAATATAAGAGGAACTAGGTTTAGGGTTTTAATTAATTTTTATTTTTGAAAACTTGTTTAGAATCCCACTCAATAGGACAAATGATGATTGCTATGAATTAACAAGAGAAGAGGTGGAAGAGAAATCCAAGAAGAGAGAAAGAAAAAGGATCATGGGAGAAAGCCTCAATTGGGGTCATGCATGGGAGGAAAAAAAAGAATTAGATAAAGAGGAGGGTATGGGGATGGTGGAAGGAAAGGAGATGATCCATAAAGAAAGGATCCACTAAAAATAAAGGAAAACCAATGGAGCAAAAAGGTGGGGAGAAGTGTGCATGGCCCATGCAAAAATAATAATGCCATGATTATTTTGTGAACACAATAATAATATGATGGCATTATTCTTATGCATTTCCAAGAAATGGAATAAAACCAAGCAAAAGAATTTGAAAGATTTGATCCACCCCAAACCACATGAGCTAGAATAAAATATCAAAAGAAAAAGAAATACAAGCTCATGGTTAATGGGATGGTGGAATTATAAAGTGGTGGAGAAGAAAGGTGGTGGAATGGAAATAAAAGATATGCCCCCAACTCAACTTGGGCATTGAACAATATATCAATAGCCACATACAATATCAAGAGGCCAATACAATTAATAATGCATATGAGAGAAGAACCAAAAGAGAAGGGGTTTTATATGATGCTCAAATGCAAGGTGGCATGATGACATGAGCATGATATAATTATGATGCAACAATAATATATATGAAGTCGCCAATATCTTACTAGGACAAGTAGCATTAAAATTGTTAGACAATTGGGGTGCTACAGGCATGCAGGAAGAACTCGCGAGATTGAAAGAGACGACAGACAACAGTTTGCCTCCCCTGAGCAGACCAAGCTCACCTGATCTCTCCTTCGACTCATCTGTGCACACAAAGAAAGTGCAAGTGCATCCATCGGATCCTGCCAAGACGGCCCTCATCGCCAACAACTTGAGTCCCGCATAGGAACTCGTGCTCGTCGAATTCCTCCGTGAGCACTGGGAAATTTTTGCCTGGTGTCCCGCGGACATGCCAGGAGTTTCCAGGGAATTCGCCGAGCACGCACTCATCGTCAACCCCGACGCAAGGCCAGTCAAGCAAACAATTAGGCGATTGTCTGAGCCACGGGCACAGACAGTTGGAATGGAGATCAACATACTCCTTGAGGCCAAGTTCATACGCGAGATCAAGGAAAGCACTTGGCTCGCCAACACGGTGCTGGTACCAAAAAAGGACACGGATATCCTGCGGATGTGTGTAGCCTTCACTTCTCTTAATAAGCACTGCCCAAAGGATCACTTCCCGCTGCCATGGATCGACCAGATCATCAACTCCACCGTAGGATGCGGCGCCTCTGCTTCCTCGACGCCTACTCAGGCTATAATCAAATTCGAATGAAGGAGGAAGATCAAGAGAAAAAAGTGTTTACAACGCCCTTTGGTGTGTTCTGCTACAACACAATGCCCTTCGGGCTAAAAAACACGGGAGCCACCTACCAGTGGTGCATGCAGGCTTGCCTCAAGGAACAACTGGGTCGCAACATCCAAGTCTATGTCGACGACATAGTAATCAAGACCAAGGAGGAAGCCTCTCTAATCGACGATTTGCACGAAACCTTCGCCAACCTCGACCGCTACCGGATCAAGCTCAATCCGGACAAATGCGCCTTCAGCATACCATATGGGCAGCTACTCGGGTATCTCATCTCCGCGAGGGGAATCGAGGCGAACCCGAAGAAGATAAAAGCCATACTGGCCATGGAGAAGCCGAAAAACATAAGTGGTGTCCAGCAACTGGCCGGACGAATCGCGGCCCTCAATCGATTTATCAGTCGGATGGGTGAAAAGGCACTGCCCTTCTACCAGCTCCTCCGCAAAGCTGAAAAATTCGAGTGGACCAATGAAGCGCAAGAAGCATTCGAAGATCTCAAGCACCTGCTATCCACTTCTCCAGTGCTAGTGACCCCACGAGAAAGGGAACCACTGTTGCTTTACATCTCCGCCACCAACCAGGTGGTCAGCACAGTGCTCGTCGTCGAGCAAGCGGAGGAAAACAAGGTCCACGTCGTACAACGCCCGGTATACTACCTCAGCGAGGTCCTCACGCCAACAAAACAGCGGTACCCGCACTACCAGAAGCTGGCGTACGACGTCTTTATGACCGCCCGGCGGCTACGCCACTACTTCCAGGAACACCCAATCGTGGTAGTCAACGACGCCCCGTTGGGACATATCCTCAATAACCCCGACGCCACGGGGCGAGTTGCGCTTTGGGGAATAGAGCTATCTCCACGAGACATCACATATGAAAAGCGCGACGCAATCAAGTCACAAGTTCTCCCTGACTTCCTCGTGCACTAGATGGAGAACCAACTCCCGGACAAGCCAGACATGTCCTACCTCTAGACAATGCACTTCGATGGGTCCAAGCGGAAAGACGGAGCAGGCGCAGGTGTCATACTGATATCACCTCAAGGGGACAAGCTGAAGTATATCCTGCGAATGCAGTTCACAGCCTCAAACAATGAGGCTGAATATGAGGCCCTGTTGCACGGGATGAGGATGGCAAAAGCTTGCGGCACCAAGAGGCTCATCATATATGGCGACTCCAAGCTGGTCGTCAACCAAACAATGCATGAGTGCGACGCACTGAACGACAACATGATCGCGTACCGCGACCTCTACGATACACTCGAAGGAGACTTTGATGGTTGCGAGCTGCGACACGTAGGTCACGAAAGCAACGAAGAGGCAGACGCACTCGCCAACATAGGCTCTACCTGCACCCCCATACCACTTGGGGTATTTCTCGAGCGCATATGCGAACGCTCCATCAAGCCAAAGGCCGCAGACAAGAAAACAAGCGCAACAACGGACTCGGGGGCTACGCCACCCAATGAGCCAATGGCACTCGATGACTTGGAGCTGGACACCGGACTCGAAGGACCAATGAGCGTCATGATGATTGAACAATCATGGACGCAGCCGTACATCACGTACCTCCTCAGCAAGAGGATACCGGACGATTCGACAGATGCACGGCACATCGCGCGGTGATCCAAGGCATTTGCTGTTATCAACGGCGAACTGTATAAACGCAGCATCACAGGAGTACTCCAACGATGCGTCTTCATGGCCGATGGAAAAGCAGTCCTCCTCGACATCCATGAAGGGACCTGCGGGCACCACGCCGGCAGTCACGCCCTCGTTGCCAAAGCTCTACGAGCTGGATTCTACTAGCCTACAGCCATGCACAATGCCAAGGACATCGTCCAAAAATGCAATGCTTGCCAGCGATTCGCAGACAAACCGCACGCACTGGGCGCAGAACTACGGCCAATCCCATTGTCCTGGCCCTTCGCGCAATGGGGGCTCGACATGGTCGGCAAACTTCCAAGGTCCTCGCGAGGAGGCTACGTCTACCTCTTGGTCGCAGTCGACAAATTTACCAAGTGGATTGAGGCTATGCCAGTAACCAACCAATCAGGGCACAGTGCAGTCAAATTCTTTGAGTCCATCGTCTACCGCTTCGGGGTGCCACACAGCATCATCACCGACAACGGGACGAACTTCACATCCAAGGAGTTCCAAGAATTCTGCGAGAACCTAGGGATCAACATTAGCTACGCCTCAGTAGCGCATCCACAGAACAACGGTCAGGTGGAAAAGGCAAACGGGCTCGTCTGCAGCGGAATCAAGAAGCAACTCCTCCGGCCACTCGAACAAGCCGCGGGTTGCTGGCCGGACGAACTGCAATCCGTACTCTGGAGCCTACGTACAACTCCAAACAGTGCCACGGGCAACACGCCATTTTTTATGGTGCACGGAGCAGAGGCAGTGCTACCAGCCGAGGTATGGTACAAGGCACCGCGCTTGGTCGCTTACAACGAACAAGAGTCATACCTCGCACTCGAAGATTCCGTCGACCTCCTTGACGAAGCAAGGGAAATCGATGCAGAAAGATCAACGATCTACCAGCAGAACCTGCGCAACTACCACAGTAGGAGACTTCACCCCAGATCCTTCGTCAAAGGTGACCTGGTCCTGCGACTGAAGCAACAGGGGCATCTCAAGCTCGAGTCCCCCTGGGAAGGACCGTACATGATTACAGAAGTAATCCCAGGTGGCGCCTATCGCCTTCAAGATTTAGAGACATGAGTCGCATACTCCAACCCCTGGAACGTTGCATAACTGCGACGCTTCTACCCCTAGTCGCTTTTTTACTTTTACATCGCAAATAAGGCTACTCAGCCAAGGCTACTTAGCCACACATTGTACCTCACACTGTTCTTCGAATAAATAAAAGCTAAGTGCCCTAAAAATCTGTGTTCACCTTCACTTTGTCAATTTATGTACTCGGGGGCTGTGCCACCCTATACACATCTGTTCTTCGAACCAAAACGCGATATCCTGAGTAGCTGGTACATCAATCGAACCCCTTAACACAACCTCAACCCAGCTGCAACGCACCTGACAGGTTGACAAAGGGACTGAGATAAAACATGGCCAGGCTAACTAAAAGGACTCGCATAGTGCAACACACCTCATGCTAACAAAGCTCTTTGTACACATTTGACAATAAATTATCTACAACATCTATACGAACTTTACAACACATGTACACTTATGTGCAGGATTCAAATTAGGCTACTACTGCAGCAGGAGACCGTTGGTTTGTTCCTCAAAGAAGTCGACGATCTCTTCTGCTGGGCGATCCACCGCCTGGTAGTGCGGCACCATATTCCAGGCAGAACCTACTGGTGGTGTAGGCGGCCCAGATGCAATTGCTGCAACATCCACATCAGGCCTGTGCAATCGCACTATTGACAGAGCAGCCTTGGCACCAGCCACCAACTGTTGCCTCACGCATTCGCGAACCGCGGACAGATCTTGAAACTTGGCTAGGAGGGCCAGCAAGCTTGATGGGGTATCATCCAGCAGGAACATCGCCCGATAAATGCTCTTCAGGCATGACTGCGACTTCTTCAGAAGGAGCAGCACCCGCGATGCACGATCCTACAGGGTCGCCAGCGCAGTCGCACGATAATGATCTACCCAGAAGTATCCACTCTCTTGAAGTTGCTCCTGGGTGAGATCATGCAGGCGAATAGCAATTCTATCCTTCTCCTCCTGCGGATGACGCGCGCTAACAACTACACGAAGCAACATCAGCAGCATGAGTACAACGTACCACTGCGAGTGACTACAAGGAAAAGATGAGAACAAGCAAACTAACACTTGAATTGGTCGCCAAGCTGCGTCACCCTCGCCAAGCAGATATTTCTCTCGGGCGGCACCTTTTTCCGCTTTCGACTTCCACATGTCCGCGCTACCGCGGAGCATGGGCAACTCATGTTCCAGCTGCTTCACGCGATCACGCAGTCGTGAAAGCAAGGACAGCTCATCTACCCTGGAGCGCGACGGTGCCACGGTATCATCAGTAGTTGGCGAGTCCTTGATCCCCCTCATAGGATCACTTGATGTACCCTACCACAAGTCAAGATAGAAGCAAATAAGACGACCAAATCAAAACAAAGACAAAAGGGTCAGATGCATTCAAGACCAGCATAAGTATCAGCAGATAAAGTCGCCAGGAGGCATGTTCTTAAACAAAAGGACATAAACTAATCAACTATTACAAAGCTAACTAAGGAGCAGCTGGCTTCTTCGACTTCAACGGCTTCGGGGGCTTCATCAAGTCTGTGGCAGTATCAGACGCCACTGACTTTCTGCCGGCCCCTGAGGCCGAAGCTTTCACCGCCTTCTTGGCACGTTGGAGCTCCTCAGAGTACTTCGCAACAGTATTTATCAACTGATGCCCATATTTGCCACAGGTAGTCGCGAAAGGAGCAAAGACTACCTGCTGACCATCCACGCCAACAGGCATCGCCTTCGACACCGCGGAAGGATCGATCTCGACTCCGTGGGCCTGCACCATGGCGAGTGACATGGACGCGCCAGCCGCGCGGAGTGAGTTCTTGTAGCTGGAAGGCACACCCCCGGCGAGTGACTCCACCAGCTCGTCCATATTATCGATCAGCTCCGCCTTAGGCATCAACTCCTCCCGGAGGCCACTGAGGGCGCCCTTGGCCTTGGAAAGTGTATCCTGGACGGCGGCGCTACGGTCCTCGACGGTAGCTAGCGCACCCACCAGAGCGTCATCACAACGAAGGGCCTGTGGGTCAAAGCTCAAATCGCCAGCATCTGTACATAAACCCACACATGGACCAAAAAACATCAGCGTCACCAGCAAGAACATTAGAAGCAGAGAAGGACAAACAATATCCACAAGCAACAGTACCTGAGAGAGTCTTGGCGACTGAGAACAGTTGTTCCTCGAACAACTTTTCCCTCGCCGCAAAGGAGGCACACAGATCCTCTTCACACTTCTACGCCTCGTCACGCGCTGCGATTGCCTCGTCACGACCTGTCACAGCCGCGGCAAGTGCCTTCTCCAAGGTGGCGGCGTCACGCAATAAGGCATTATGTTTAGCTACACGACAAGCAAAAGTTGATTATCAGTCGACTATATCAAAAGAAGAAGATGAAGAAGAATAAGTGTAGAACACTCACTTTCAACCACGCGGTGACGCGTCTCTAGCATTGCATGCTGGCGGCCCATCGCCATCACTTGTTCTGCCAAGTGCGCGGCTTCCTTCACAAGGAGCTGTAGCACAACCAAGGAATCAGCAGAGGCAACCGATAACGTCGATTGTAACACTAAAATGAAGAAAAGCTATACTTACATGGTCCTCCAGTGACTCGAAGATGTCTGTTGTACCGTCACCCGGGCAACCATTCGATGCTCTCCTGCATGAGGAGAACTGGAAGAGTTGTGCCCGGAGTGGGCTGCCAATGGAGGGGAAGGAGCACGCTCGACCTCTTTCTTGGCCCTTGAGGTTGCGACTCCTGATTCCTTCAAAAATTCGACGTCGCCAGAAGATGACGACGCCTCTTGACTACAAGACAAAACCCCCATTGAGAAAGGGCAAACTCCGGAGCCAATAAGAAGAAAACAGAGAAGAACAAATGAACTAGAAAACTTACCAGTCAAACTTGTCAAAGTCAAATGTGGCCTCCACCGACTCTGACGAAGACTCCTTGGGCAATCGCATCTTCTTGCGAGAAGATGGTGCCACATCCCTCACAGGAACGGCAGGAATTGGCGACTCTGCACCAATGCCCGTACCTTCCGGAGTCGAAGGAGACGACGCGTCGGAATCCTCGCTGCGTGAACGCTTGCGAGTATCCGGACTATCGGACTCGGGGGCTTCCTCCTCCACATCAGAAGGGACAGTCGACTCAGACTCATCCTCTTCCAAGGCTTCGCAAGGAATAATCCCCTTAGGGAGAGGAGGCATACAAGGCGACACCGCCCAATCCTGCATACGGACAACAAAAATCAGCAAAAAACAAGTAAGAAACAGAAAGGCAATCGACAAAATAAGCTACTGCGTAGCACAACTATACCTCAGGAGGAGGATTCGAAGCATCAAAGGGAGGAACAACTGGCTCACTAGGAAGCACATCCTTGCCGGTGTACTTCGTGACCAGTCGAACCCTCTTGTCTACCTCACTCGCAGACATGCCATCGGCAGACACGCGAGTGGAATCATCAGTGCCAGCCCATTGAAACATGGGGTGGACTCTGGCTTGCAGGGGCTGGACGTGACGGTGCAGCCAAGTTCGGATGAGAGCGCAGCCTCCCTCCTCTTTGCCTATGCGACTCTCGAGGTCGTAGACGCGTTGATACAACACGTCTGTCTCCGCGAGCTCGCTAGGCATAACTACGTTCTTCCAGGAGTGCGTCCTCCTGAACGGCGGCACGGGATCGAAGGGCACGAGTCCAAAGTGCTCACCCTTGGCCTTCTGATCGTGGATGTAAAACCATTTATCCCTCCACCCTTGGACGGACTTCGTGAGCTTGATGTCGAAGTAGGTGGCGGATGGGTCGACGTGGATTCCGCAACCACCTACATCGTAAACTAAAGAGCCAGATGCAGACTGGCGCTTCAATTTGAAGATGCGCTTAAAAAGGCCGATGTGTGGCTCGATTCCGAGCCAGCACTCGCAAAGTGTGATGAAGCAAGAGATGTGGAGGATCGAATTTGGGGACAGCTGATGGAGCTGGAGCCCGTAGAAACAAAGAAGACCCCTAAAGAAGGGGTGAAGAGGCAAGGAGAGACTGCGAATGATGAATGCAAGAAACATCACTCGAAAACCAGCGGGAGGAGCAGGAATGGTCTCACCGCTGGGGACGCGCACGTCGGCGACTGTAGCAGACAACACTCCGTCTTGGCGAATAAGACGGAGATCAGACGCCTTGATGATGGAACGGCGCCACACACCATTCGTGATGCGGGTGCCAGCGACCTTCTTCTTCCCGCCGGCGGCGGTGCTGGTGCCCGCAGTAGTGGAGCTGCCCTTCTTTTTCGCCACGGCAACAGTGGCCGCGGAATCAGCGGCAGCGCCTCCTTTCTTCTTCCCCATTGCACGACGACGATGCGAGCGAAGAAAATAGGTCGGAAATGAGCTCAGCTGTTCCAGCGTCATGGAGGAAACGGGCATAGAGAAAAGCAGAGGAGCAGCAGCAATGTCGATGGCAGCAAGGTTGAATGAGAACAGATGGGAAAAATTACCGTCGCAACGCCGCTACTTAACCCCTGGAAGATGCAATCCAACGGCTCAGAAAAACCCTATTGGACGCGTGGCACACATCGTGTTGGACACGTGGAGAAGGGGAAGCGCGAACCGTCCCTCCACTACTCCCATTACGCATGGAAATCAAGGAGGCACAGTTAAAATAAAGATTATGCATGCCTAGTCAAATCAAAGTCAGAAAGTGGGACCCACTACTCGTCACGTCCCGTCAAACTCGCTCACGCGGGCAACTGAGGTCATACAAGCGTCAGCACTGACGTCATCAAAGCTACGCAGCGAAAAACTTCAACTACTTTAGTCCTTGCTGGAGTCTTCGACTCCACCAAGCACTCGGGGGCTACTCCCATAGAGAGCGCTGGCCGCGCACCCTACGATTTTCTTTTATTTTTTGAAGAAACAAGGACAGTCAGAAGCAAACCCAGGTCATTCGAAATACGATTCGGCTATGGACATGGGTTACTCCCATAGGGAGCGCTGGAAAAATTCGAATGAAACAAGCAACCAAAGGATGACAGCAGTCGCAAAAGTTATTTAGTCCCTGCCTGAGTATTCGACTCAACCAGGCACTCGGGGGCTACTCCCATAGGGAGCGCTGGTCGCGCACCCTATGGTTATTTATACAGAAAACTGTGTGTTGATAACATCCGCACTTGAAGCTCATGGCGACACTGCCTCATAATTTTCCCGACAAAGAGACTGCGTCTCCTGGGTCACCCGAATCATCTCCGCGATGATAAAATTCGGATGCCGCGCTTACATCATGAAGGTAAGACCTGAATAAGGTCTGGCAACGCATTTATCTGCGCACTACCAGAAATGTATCCATACCTACAGGTACGACGAACATGCCTTGACGGACGCGTCGAGTGCTCACACCCATATAACTGGAATTCGACTCCTGTAAGACCTCCGCGGCCTGAGTCGAATTACACCAACACTTTTCCGGATTCGAGTCCGGGGACTCGAGTTCGAGTGGATTGCGTTGTTTCACCCTAAGCTGGTTAACTGATACCGATACTTCGGTTATATCATGCATGTATATCAACAGTCCCTATGACACAAATAAAAGCAGTCAAAATGCACTCGTTCAGGCACTCGAAGACTTCAAAAAGTCTCCAGTCGAATCTGCGATTCCACTGGACACTCGGGGGCTACTGACATGGGTATACCCTATAGGTACTCGAGCTTGGTATATACGGTCCAAATATGTACATGCCCACGGTGTCGCCAAGGCCCAAACGAGGGACTCAAGTAACCTACGGACTCTCGATTGCTTGAAGAACAAGAAGAAGTTAAAGATAGAAAGTTTGAAGGGGAAAACCCTAACTTGTAACCGACTCGACCTGCTACCCGAGACCTAGCCTATCTATATAAAGGCTAGGAGGGGGTGGCGAGGAGGACACACGCAACCCTAGTTTCCACAACCCTCGCCAGATTACATCTGCGCACCATTGTAACTTTTGATTCATTCGATAATTCCACGAGCAGACAAGCAGGAGTAGGGACCTCTACGAGGCCTGAACCTGGGTAAATCTTTGTCCCCTGTGTGCTTGTTTGCTAGCCGATAGATGTCTGCAGCGCTCCCTCCTTCTCCAAAACCCAAGTCCACAACAATGGGCATTGATGAGTTAAACCCTCGTCACCATCAATCTGAATTCCAAGAGTTGGTTGCATAAATCTTCTATTTATGTACAGAGTAATGCTTTGAGTGCGGGATGGAGTCGCGACCATACCACTACTCTTATCACTCGCTTTTGTACATTGAATGGTGAATCGATGCAATCTTTACTTCTTCCATGGAAGTTAGAGGTGGCCTTATCTTTTGATACCTCTATCTTCGTCTTTGTTTCTCCGGAGTGTTCTCTCAACGAACGTGAACAACGACCCCTTGTTGGTGGTGTTGCCGAATTCAAGATGGTGTAAGTATCTTTGTTAGTGGTGTCGTGAGGATCTACACAAAGCAAGAAGACCCACATCGTCGGCCTTCTTCCCTGTACCATGAGGCGGATCTCGAGGGCGAGATCCATTGTTAGTGGTGTCGAATTGTAGCACCCCGGTAAAACCACTACTAGAAAATCGCTGTGTTTTTGTTTTGTGCATCATCATGACCGCATGCTCATGTCATCATGCCACATTGCATTTGAGCATCGTCATGTCATCATGCATGGTTTGCCTAAAACTATTTTCTAAAAGCCTAGTTTTGTTTTCTAAAATATCCCTCGTCTTTATTCAAATCAAACCCCGGTCTCTCCCGGATATTTTGTTTGTCTAAAAAAAAATTACAAACGTCTCTTAAAATAATAACCAAAAATTTATATTATTTTTGGGAGGCAGCCAGCCAGGCCTAAAAACCTAGCCGGCCACCTCCAAACCCTAATCCCTAGCCTAAACCACCACCCACACCTACCGCCGCCACCACCTAGCCGCACTCGTGTGCAACAGCCCGCACACACGCAGCGCACCCACCGCGATGCACATAGCGGCCGATGCGACGCAAAACAGCGTGCGCTGCACGCAACGCCCTACCCCGAGCGACACCCTTGGCCCACCACTCCTGGTCCACCTACCCCGTTGCTACCGACGAACCAGACCCCACCCCGACGCGACGTGATCCCCGTCCCCACCTGCCCGTGACCCTGCTCCCTCTCCATCCTTGCGGGATCCCGCACGAGACCTGGTCCTCGACCCGCTCCCCTCGCGTCTCCCTCCTCTGCCTCGCCTTACCCCGTGCGCCACCCCCTAATGTGAGCTGCCGCCCGCCGCCGTGGCTACCTCCCTGCACCAAGCTCACCGTGCCGTAGGAGATGACCCCCGCCTCGACCTCACCTTCTCCGGTCGCGCCCCCTCGCTGCCAGGACCTCCGGCCGCCCCAAGCACGCTTCGTCGCCATCGGACCCCGAGTTGCCTCTCCGCGAGCGTCCTTCCTCGCCTCTGCAGCAACCGTCACCAGGGACATCGCCCCGTGTTGAGATCCTCGTCGCTTCACCCTCCCGAGCGCCTCTCCCTGTCACGGTTTGCTCCTCTGTAAGCCGTCGTGGCCCGGCCCACCTCGTCCTACGCGCTGCCACCGAGGCCGCCCGCCAGCGACCATCGTCGCCCACAGGAGCTCCACCCCAGTGCTGGGATGCCGCACGAACTAGCTCGCTGACCCGACCACAAGGTGTTCGAGCCTATGCCTGCACGGGACATGGGCCTCTTTGCGGCGTACTTTTGTCCTATGTTTGTTTTTGTCCTGCTATGCTAAGCCTCGTTTTGGTGGTCTTATGTATCAGTGTTGGCAGATGGACTTCCTAGGTCTGCCCCATGTCGTACCAGTGTGGTATCGTTGCTCTCGCCATGACCCCTTCCGCTCCGGTGTTGGCAAGTGAACTCGCACTACTCGAAGACCATGTGTGCCCCGAGTCCTTCCTCAACACGAAGCCCAAACCAGAAGATCACCAACCTAGATCCGATGGTCGAGACCCCATAGACCGATCAGCCGAGACCAAATGACATCGACCCCGGTGAACACCAAGACCTTCAATTCGGCAAGACCGTCTAGGCGCTGCATCCGAAGATGCATGGAAAACCAAGGCCCTGACCCGAAGGCGCCGAGACCCCGATCCCGGAGTCCGAAGCCGAACCCGAACCCTCCTAGCCCCAAGATCTTTGACCCTAATGTGATTCCCTTTCCGAGACCCTTATTTTTATAATATATGACATATACTTGTTGCATTTAAATTGTTCATGTTGCATACATATTTTGTGGTTTGGGGCATTATGCCGATTCACCTTATAATTAAATATGGAGTGTTTATGCAGGATACCTTTGTCTTATTCTGGACTCCATTTAAATTTGTGTAGTGAACTGAGGCCATGTTTTTCCTTGTTAAGTCAACATTTAAATTGCGGGGTATCTAAATAACATGAATCTTTTAATTAATTATCGGGACCCCGGCTCTGCTTAATATTGCCTAATTGAATCACATCTTTGCCATGTCATGCACCATACCTGCATCATGCTCGATCTTCTGCCGTAGTATTAAATAGTGCATCCGGTGTTTCTTTTAGTGTTTGCTTCTTCACGGATTAGGTCGTTGAGTGGATGCGAGTCTCGACAAGTTCTTCGGATAATGAACCTTTGGCAATGTTTCCCAGGCAAGCATTCTCCCCCTTTCTACCTATTTTGCATTTATAGTCTTTACTTCCTCCTGTTGATCTATTCCTATCCGTGTTGCGATGCTTTAGTTTCCGTGTGATACATTGTAAATGTATCTATAATTTTTGATGTTCCATGCTTGGTTTTATCCACTTTTTGTGTTTTGTTCCAACTATGGTGTACTTTTCATATGATTTCTTGGACTAACCTATTAACAAGAGCGACAGTGCCAGCTGCCTGTTTTCTGTTGTTTTTGGTTCCAAGAAAGTCAGAAAATGAATATTCACGGAATTGGACGGGACAAAAGCCAAAGTGCCTATTTTTCCGGAAGTGATCAAGTGCCAGAATACGAGACGGAGAAGGGCCAGGGGCCTGCCACACCACCTGGCCGCGCGGCTAGGCTAGGCCCGCGCCAAGGGGTGGTGTGGTGGCTCCCGGCACCCCCTCGGCCTCTCCTTCCCCCTATATATTGCCCTCGGGACGAAAACCCTAAGTACCCGATCAAAAATCCACGAAAGAGTCTGTAGCCGCCGTCATCTCCATCCCTAGATCAGGAGGGATCTGAAGCTCTTCCGGCACCCTGCCGGAGAGGCGAATTCACCCTAGAGGCCTTCTTCATCACCATGCAAGCCTCCGGTGTGATGCGTGAGTAGTTCATCCTCGGACTACGGATCCATGTAGTAGCTAGATGGCTGGTTCTCCTCCTTTGTGCTTTCATGTTTAGATCTTGTGAGCTCCGTTCATGATCAAGATCATCTATTTGTAATTCTACATGTTGTGTTTGAAGGGATCCAATGGATATTGAGATGCTATTTCAGATTGATTATTTATACTATCATGTCTTTGTTATTTGAGATCTTGCATGCTTTCTATTGTTAGTAGCTATCTTGGCCAAGTAGATGCTAGCAACTCTAAGAGTTAGTATTTATGCTCGATAGTAGGTTCATGCCTCTGGTAATCTGGGGAAGTGACAGAAATCTCTAAGGTACTAGATGTGCTGTTGCTATTAGGGAGAAAACAACAATCCTTTGTTCATAGAACAATCGTATTGTTTACTTTACACGCAGTTCGTAAAACAATAATCTGTTGCTTGCAACTTAATACTAGAGGGGGTTCGGATGATAACCTGAAGGTGGATTATTAGCCATAAATGCAGTTGGATGGCGGTCTATGTATTATGTTGTAATGCCCAACCAAGTCTCAAAGGAGTCAAGATGATTAGTATATGCATGTATTGCTTTCTTGGTGTTTGTCAATTTCCCCGCTGTAATTTGTTCACCCAACATGTTATCTATCTTAAGGAGAGCCACCTCTAGTGAACTATGCATCCCGGTCCTTTGTCTTTTACATTCAATCTACAATCTTTTACTGCTTTGTGTTTACTTTCTGCAAACTTTTACTTCTTTTCATTCGATACGTTTAATCCTTTGTTTACCGCAAAACATGGTGAGATTGACAACCTCATCGCAAGTTGGGGACAAAGTTCTGCGGTTGTGTTGTGTAGGTGTCCACGTTGCTACTAGCACCGGTAGTGCGCCCTGCCAAAGCTCAGCGAGTAACACCTTTGGGCTGTTTCCTTGCTCCTAGTGGTTCAATTAAACCTTGGTTTCATAACTGAGGGAAACTTGCTGCTGTGCTCATCATACCTTGCTCTTGGGGTTCCCAACGAGCTCTACATCAACCACGAGCCATCACCGTGCACCCTTTATATTCCTTGCAGCCTCTATATTGCCTTTGACACATCCTATTGCCTGTTGTTTGATAGATAGTCGGTCTTGCGAGTCATAGTTTCTTGCTCAGGTGCTGCTTCGCATGGTTGTCACTCCACCATTGTTGGAAGGTTGGCACATGTTTAATGGTGGAGATGATCATGACCTTAAATACCTTGATTAAAATGCTGGGAATAGTTATAACTAATGCAGAGGCATCGGTGGGCAATAGCAAATATTTGGTTTTTAACCGCTCACTTGTGTCCCGTAGGCCCCGAGTACTTGATACCTATTCCTTGACTATCGCACTATCCGCATGTGGGACCATGAATCCCCTTAGCCAGAGCTTGATTCATTTATTATTTCTTGGGGCGACAAAGTAGTTTGGGGCTTTATTACTATCATGTACTTATGCCATGCTTTACTGCTTTATTTACAATTGTGCGTGGAGCACCTGTACTGTTTTGGAACGTGGAATGTTTTCGCGGTATCGACAAGCCCAGTCACACTTTTGGGTTCCCAGTCGTTTCTAGGCATTGACACAAACCTTGGGTCCGTCTCGGAGCCGGCCAACTTCGTTGCGGGTAGCTTAGTGGGGTGGCCCTCTGAAATGATTTATGAATCCTGTAATTGCTTTGTCGTGAAAGCCTCGTTGGGTTTTGATTTAGTTTTTCCGAGGTTGATCGTGTGTGTGTTGCTATTTGTGCACCCCTGCAGGGTAAATCTTTCTAAAAGCCGTGTCCATGGTTATGGACGACTTGGAGCACAATATCTCGATCATAGACACGCATAACTAAAGTAGTGATATAAATTTGACTTAATATGTGACTAGTAATCAGCTTCACTACAATGGAATGGATAATAAAAGTGCCCACAACTGGTGGAACTGGGGTGTATCTTGTCATGTTATACCTGCCTAGTAAGTATCGCAACTCCAATGGAATGAAATAAAAGTGCCAACAACTGTTGGGTTTGGGATGTCACATGCTAATTGTATCTGACTAGTAAGTACTGCAACTACAACTGAATGGTTAACTAAAACTGCCCACTACTTATGCTGTCAGGATGACTCATGCTATCTATATCTGACTAGTAAGTGCTACAACTATAATGGAATAAATAAAATTGCCAACTATGTGAGTTCCTCGTTTTGACTTCCTCGTGTGGTCTCGAGGGGGAAATACCAGGATGGGTATGTTTTGGTGTTACTATCAGGTTGGATCCGGATAGGTCTTTCTTATCCCTCTCTAATAGTTGACAGTTGAATCGAGTCTCTATAGATTGTATAGTGCATGCTTCGCTGCCACTTCAGCCCACCATACCTATGTAGGCGAGAGCCGCCGAATTATAGCCTCGCCGTGTACTGGCCTCAATACTGACGCTCCTCTTTTTCCTTTGCCCTTTGTTGGCACCCCCTTTTGTTTTAGCTGGTTTGCGATCGACGTCGTTAGCAGGGTTACGCTTCCGGCTTGGCCTGGGCAGGGTTATGGACGCCATTGGTTATTCTTCAGGGCTCTTAGCCCCATTTGCATCTTATCCATACTCGGATGTTGTATCGGTTTTTAAGGTGATTTGGATCTTTGTACTGTATATCTGTATTCTTGACTCATGGAGTCGTTGTTGTATATTAATGTTCTGTGGGTTCCATCGTGGACTAATGTGTAAAGGTATTACTTCGTTTTCCACCCGCACGCAAGTGCCTGGTGGGCGTCCTTGAATCGTTTCTATGCGGGTTCGGCGGGAAGCGCTAAAATATGCATAGGGCCGATTCGAGGGTGTTACAAAGTGGTATCAGAGCTCAGCAGTTGCGATACCCCACTGGTCCCGCCTGCAGGATAACCTAGCTAACAGTCGATGTAGAGTGTCAAAACTATTTTGCCAAATCAATTGGATAGATCTGATTAGTTCTGTTTTACTCCTTACCCCTAATGCTATTCTCCTCTTATCTTCACGTGTTTTGAATCTGCTCTCTTACCTTTTCTTTGAGTCCAGGTTTTCTCGTGGTTGGGTTTCCGTCGTACCTTCAGGGTTTCTCTTCCTCGCTTTTATAACGGTGGAGCTACAATCATCAAATCTGTATCTCGTTTGTTGTACCCTTCGTCAAATCTCTTGACCTTAAACTCTTCATCTGTATTTGCACCTTGACGGATATCTGGATCATTGAAAAACATTATGAGAAGGATGAGCATTGGTGAAGTTGGAGTATACCTTGAGCATGTGTTGTTCATGCCAATGGAACCATCGCAAAACCTAATCATTGTGTCTTTTCAGATGATTTCTTTTGTGTCTTCCAGTGTTTTCTGACGCGACGATATCATCTATGCCAGATCCGATGGAGAGCCTGCATGAGTCCTTTGTTTCTTGAACATCATTTATCAAGACCTTCAGTCTGAATTCCAAGAGTTGGTTGCATAAATCTTCTATTTATGTACAGAGTAATGCTTTGAGTGCGGGATGGAGTTGCGACCATACCACTACTCTTATCACTCGCTTTTGTACATTGAATGGTGAATCGAGGCAATCTTTACTTCTTCCATGGAAGTTAGAGGTGGCCTTATCTTTTGATACCTCTACCTTCGTCTTTGTTTCTCTAGAGTGTTCTCTCAACGAACGAGAACAACGACCCCTTGTTGGTGGTGTCGCCGAATTCAAGATGGTGTAAGGATCTTTGTTAGTGGTGTCGTGAGGATTTGCACGAAGCGAGAAGATTTCCAGATTGTTGGCCTTCTTCCCTGTACCATGAGGCGGATCTCAAGGGCGAGATCCATTGTTAGTGGTGTCGAATTGTAGCACCCCGGTAAAACCACTACTAGAAAATCGCTGTGTTTTTGTTTTGTGCAGCATCATGACCGCATGCTCATGTCATCATGCCACATTGCATTTGAGCATTGTCATGTCATCATGCATGGTTTGCCTAAAACTATTTTCTAAAAGCCTAGTTTTGTTTTCTAAAATATCCCCCGTCTTTATTCAAATCAAACCCCGGTCTCTCTCGGATATTTTGTTTGTCTAAAAACAAATTACAAAATTCTCTTAAAATAATAACCAAAAATTTATATTATTTTTGGGAGGCAGCCAGCCAGGCCCAAAAGCCCAGCCGGCTACCTCCAAACCCTAATCCCTAGCCTAAACCACCACCCACATCTACCGCCGCCACCACCTGGCTGCACTCGCGCGCAACAGCCCGCACACACGCAGCGCACCCACCGTGATGCACATAGCGGCCGATGCGACGCAAAACGGCGCGCGCTGCATGCAACGCCCTACCCCGAGCGACGCCCTTGGCCACACCACTCCTGGTCCACCCCACCCCGTTGCTACCGACAAACCAAACCCCACCCCGACCCGACATGATCCCTGTCCCCACCTGCCCGTGACCCCGCTCCCTCTCCATTCTCGCGGGATCCCGCACGAGACCTGGTCCTCGACCCCGCTCCCCTCGCGTCTCCCTCCTCTGCCTCGCCTTACCCCGTGCGCCACCCCCTCATGTGAGCTGCCGCCCACCGCCGTGGCTACCTCCCTGCACCAAGCTCACCGTGCCACAGGAGATGACCCCCGCCTCGACCTCACCTTCTCCGGTCGCGCCCCCTCGCTGCCAGGACCTCCGGCTGCCCCGAGCATGCTTCATCGCCACCGGACCCCGAGTCGCCTCCCCGCGAGCATCCTCCCTCGCCTCTGCAGCAACCGTCGCCAGGGACATCGCCCCGCGTTGAGATTCTCGTCGCTTCACCCTCCCGAGATCCTCTCCCTATCGCGGTTTGCTCCTCTTCAAGCCGTTGCGGCCCGGCCCACCTCATCCTACGCGCTGCCACCGAGGCTGCCCGCCGGCGACCGTCGTCGCCCACAGGAGATCCACCTTGGTGCTGGGATGCCGCACGAACTAGCTCGCCGACCCGACCGCAAGGTGGTCGAGCCTATGCCTGCACGGGACATGGGCCTCTTCGCGGCGTACTTTTGTCCTCTGTTTGTTTTTGTCCTGCTGTGCTAAGCCTCGTTTTGGTGGTCTTATGTATTAGTGTTAGCAGATGGACTTCCTAGGTCTGCCCCATGTCGTACTAGTGTGGTATCAATGCTCTCGCCATGACCCCTTCCACTCCGGCATTGGCAAGTGAACTCGCACTACTCGAAGACCATGCGTGCCCCGAGTCCTTCCTCAATACGAAGCCGAAACCAGAAGATCACCAGCCCAGATCTGATGGTCGAGACCCCAAAGACCGATCCCGCCGAGACCAAACGACATCGACCCCTGTGAACACCAAGATCTTCAATTTGTCAAGACCGTCTAGGCGCCGCATCCGAAGATGCATGGAAAACCAAGGCCCTGACCCGAAGGCACCGAGACCGCGATCCCGGAGTCCGAAGCCGAACCCGAACCCTCCTAGCCCCAAGATCTTCGACCCTAATGTGATTCCCTTTCCGAGACCCTTATTTTTATAATATATTACATATACTTGTTGCATTTAAATTGTTCATGTTGCATACATATTTTGTGGTTTGGGGCATTACGCCGATTCATCTTATAATTAAATATGGAGTGTTTATGCGGGATACCTTTTGTCTTATTCTGGACTCCATTTAAATTTGTGTAGTGAACCGAGGCCATGTTTTTCCTTGTTAAGTCAACATTTAAATTGCGGGGTATCTAAATAACATGAATCTTCTAATTAATTATCGGGACCCCGGCTCTGCTTAATATTGCCTAATTGAATCGCATCTTTGCCATGTCATGCACCATACCTGCATCATGCTCGATCTTCTGCCGTAGTATTAAATAGTGCATCCTGTCTTTCTTTTAGTGTTTGCTTCTCCACGGATTAGGTCGTTGAGTGGATGCGAGTCTCGACAAGTTCTTCGGATAATGAACCTTTGGCAATGTTTCCCAGGCGAGCATTCTCCCCCTTTCTACCTATTTTGCATTTATAGTCTTTACTTCCTCCTGTTGATCTATTGCTATCCGTGTTGCGATGCTTTAGTTTCCGTGCACCCTTTATATTCTTTGCAGCCTCTATATTGCCTTGGACACATCCTATTGCATGTTGTTTGATAGATAGGCGGTCTTGCGAGTCATAGTTGCTTGCTTAGGTGCTGCTTTGCATGGTTGTCACTCCATCGTTGTTGGAAGGTTGGCACATGTTAAATGGTGGAGATGATCATGACCTTAAATACAACTTGATTAAAAGGCTGGGAATAGTTATAACTAATGCAGAGGCATCGGTGGGCAATAGCAAATATTTGTTTTTTAACTGCTCACTTGTGTCCCGTAGGCCCCGAGTACTTGATACCTGTTCCTTGACTATCGCAATATCCGCATGTGGGACCATGAATCCCCTTAGCCAGAGCTTGATTCATTTCTTATTTCTTGGGGCCACAAAGTAGTTTGGGGCTTTATTACTATCCTGTACTTATGCCATGCTTTACTGCTTGGAGCACCTGTACTGTTCTGGAACATGGAATGTTTTCGCGGTATCGACAAGACCAGTCACATTTTCGGGTTCCCAGTCGTTTACAGCCATTGACACAAACCCTGGGTCCGTCTCGGAGTCGGCCAACTTCGCTGCAGGTAGCTTAGTGGGGTGGCCCTCTGAAATGATTTATGAATCCTGTAATTGCTTTGTCGTGAAAGCCTCGTTGGGTTTTGATTTGGTTTTTCCGAGGTTGATCGTGTGTGTGTTGCTATTTGTGCACCCGTGCAGGGTAAATCTTTCTGAAAGCCATGTCCGCGGTTATGGATGACTTGGAGCACAGTATCTCGATCATAGATAAGCATAACTAAAGTAGTGCTATAAATTTGACTTAATATGTGACTAGTAATCATCTTCACTACAATGGAATGGATAATAAAAGTGCCAACAACTGGTGGAACTGGGGTGTATCGTGTCATGTTATACCTGCCTAGTAAGTATCGCAACTACAATGGAATGAAATAAAAGTGCCAACAACTGTTGGGTTTGAGATGTCACATGCTAATTCTATCTGACTAGTAAGTACTGCAACTACAACTGAATGGTTAACTAAAACTGCCCACTACTTATGCTGTCAGGATGACTCATGCTATCTATATCTGACTACTAAGTGCTACAACTATAATGGAATAAATAAAATTGCCAACTGTGTGAGTTCCTCGGTTTGACTTCCTCGTGTGGTCTCGAGGGGGAAATACCAGGATGGGTATGTTTTGGTGTTACTATCAGGTTGGATCCGAATAGGTCTTTCTTATCCCTCTCTAATAGCCGACAGTTGAATGGAGTCTCTATAGATTGTTTAGTGCATGCTTCGCTGCCACTTCATCCCACCATACCTATGTAGGCGAGAGCTGCTGATTTCTAGCCTCGCCGTGTAATGGCCTCAGTACTGACGCTCCTCTTTTTTCCTTCGCCCTTTGTCGGCACCCCCTTTTTTTTAGCAGATTTGCGATCGACGTCGTCAGCAGGGTTACCCTTCCGGCTTGGCCTGGGTAGGGTTATGGACACCATTGGTTATTCTTCAGGGCTCTTAGCCCCATTTGCATCTTATCCGTACTCGGATGTTGTATCGTTTTTAAGGTGATTTGGATCTTTTTACCGTATATCTGTATTCTTTACTCATGGAGTCGTTGTTGTATATAAATGTTCTGTGGGTTCCATCATGGACTAATGTGTAATGGTATTACTTCGTTTTCCACCTGCACGTAAGTGCCTGGTGGGTGTCCTTGAATCGTTTCTATGCGGGTTTGGCGGGAAGCGCTAAAATCTGCATAGGGCCGATATGAGGGTGTTACAGTCATTGCATGTGTGTTCTCTTCAAAGACCACACATGGATCCACCGGTGTCATTGCATGTGTGCTCTTTTTACTAACAACAACCAGTGTCATTGCATGTGTGTTATTTTCACAATCCACCTATGGATCCACCAGTGTCATTGAATGTGTGCTCTTTTCACAATCCACCTATGGATCCACCAGTGTCATTGCATGTGTGCTCTGTTTACTAACAACAACTGGAGTCATTGCATGTGTGTTCTTTTCACATACCACCTATGGATCCACCAGTGTCATTGAAATGTGTGTTCTTCTCATTAACCACAGCTATAGTCATTGCATGTGTGCTCTTTTCACAATCCACCTATGGATCCACCAGTGTCATTGCATCTGTGCTATTTTTACTAACAACAACCAGAGTCATTGCATGTGTGTTCTTTTCACATACCACATATGGATCCACCAGTGTCATTGAAATGTGTGTTCTTCTCATTAACCACAGCTAGAGTCATTGCATGTGTGTTCTCTTCAGAGACCACACATGGATCCACCAGTGTCATTGGATGTGTGTTCTCTTGAGAGACCACACATGGATCCACCAGTGTCATTGAAATGTGTGCTCTTCTTACTAACAATAGCCAGAGTCATTGGATGTGTGTTCTCTTCAAAGACCACACATGGATCTACCAGTGTCATTGAAATGTGTGCTCTTCTTACTAGCAACAGCCAGAGTCATTGGATGTGTGTTCTCTTCAGAGACCACACATGGATCCACCAGTGGCATTGCATGTGTGCTCTTTTTACTAGCAACAGCCAGAGTCATCGCATGTGTGTTATTTTCACATACCACATATGGATCCACCAGTGTCATTGAAATGTGTGTTCTCTTCAGAGACCACACATGGATCCACCGGTGTCATTGCATGTGTGCTCTTTTTACTAACAACAACTCGAGTCACTGCATGTGTGTTCTTTTCACATACCACATATGGATCCACCAGTGTCATTGAAATGTGTGTTCTTCTCATTAACCACAGCTAGAGTCATTGCATGTGTGCTCTTTTCACAATCCACCTACGGATCCACCAATGTCATTGCATGTGTGCTCTTTTTACTAACAACAACCAGAGTCATTGCATGTGTGTTCTTTTCACATACTACATATGGATCAACTAGTGTCATTGAAATGTGTGTTCTTCTCATTAACCACAGCTAGAGTCATTGCATGTGTGTTCTCTTCAGAGACCACACATGGATCCACCAGTGTCATTGCATGTGTGCTCTTCTTACCAACAACAGCCAGTGTCATTGCATGTGTGCTCTTTTCACAATCCACCTATGGATCCACTAGTGTCATTGCATGTGTGCTCTTTTTATTAACAAAACAGAGTCATTGCATGTGTGTTCTTTTCACATACCACATATGGATCCACCAGTGTCATTGAAATGTGTGTTCTTCTCATTAACCACAGCTAGAGTCATTGCATGTGTGTTCTCTTCAGACACCACACATGGATCCACCAGTGTCATTGCATGTGTGCTCTTTTTACTAACAACGGCCAGAGTCATTGCATTTCTATTATTTACACATACCACATATGGATCCACCAGTGTCATTGAAATGTGTGTTCTCTTCAGAGACCACACATGGATCCACCAGTGTCATTGCATGTGTGCCCTTTTTACTAACAACAACTGGAGTCATTGCATGTGTGTTCTCTTCAGATACCACATATGGATCCACCAGTGTCATTGAAATATGTGTTCTTCTCATTAACCACAGCTAGAGTCATTGCATGTGTGTTCTCTTCTGAGACCACACATGGATCCACCAGTGTCTTTGAAATGTGTATTATTTTCAACTACAGCCGTTGGCCACAAACAATCGGGACACAGAGCTAACCAGCAACTGCTCTGGGCTTCTAGAAGACCCGATCCCCGATTGTTAGGCGCTGTTGGATCGGGGTGCGTGGATGATAAGGATGTCCTTCGTGAGGGCGATCCGCGAGACGTCTGTTCTACAAACTGATTGGCAGTGGCAACGATGCTGGGCCTACATCCTTGCCCTTATCCCCTTAACCTCGGGGCCAAAGCTCAGATCGTGTTTATTCATCACCATGGAGAGGGAGAGGCCCAAACTCAGCTTGCACGAGGCTCAGATGTTCGCCCACTACGACATACTCGCGCCACCATTCGCGAGGCTTCCGTCCAGCTTCGAGCTCAGCTACACCGGGGTTCCTGTCGTGCCACTCTTACGCGACAACGCGTTGGCGAGGCAGATTGAGGAGCGCCGCCGCCAGCTGTCGGAGCAGAAGAGGGCAATGGCACGGTACTCGCGCACGAGCGCGTACTGGTGAAAGCTGTTCAAGAAGGAGCGGGCTGCGTTGATTGAGCTGTGCGGAACCCACCGGTGGGAGATCCACCCGGATCTGCGTAACCCCAAAGGAAGGCAGCGCTTCTGGGTAGTGCCTGGGTGTACGACCTCCACCGTTATCGATGCAACGCGCCGTGAAGAATCCACGAGGAGGAGGAATGCTGCCGGGAACGTCGGCATCGTTTCCAACGCGGAGGAGGCTGGCGTCGACGCGGACAACATCGTCAATGATGGAGACTGCGGGAGCATCATAGTCGATTAGGGCTACTTAAGCATAAATTAAATCTATGTACGGTATCTTAATGCCCTCTTTGGATCTGGGTCACTTGAGTCATGGTCGATTATTGTCATAATCTATATATGTTGGCCATGTTTTAGTTGTCTTTGTCTTTGAAACTAGTCGATCGAAACTCATCCGATCCTGAAAATAAAGTTCGCGCGTTCCTGGCATATTTGATGGGACAATACGCTGACTCTTCTCCTAGCACTTGATGGCATAGACATAATTTGGAGTGCGCTATAGGAGAAGGGATCGAGCGTGTTGTAATAGTGTATTACTCCTGTCCAGATATAACTGACTTAGTTTTTTTTAGATATTTAATAAATGTGTCTATACCCAAAACATGTCTAGATACATGTTTTAGGTTTCTCTGTCTTTCAAACTAATCAAAAGTCGTCAAATTCTGAACAAACAAAGTCATTGCGTTCACATCTGATGGGACAATACGCTGACTCTGCTACTTGATGGCACAGCCATAATTCTGGAGTGCGCTAGAGGAGATGGGAATGCAAGGGAGATGAGAACTAGTAGCCGCGTCCAAACGCAGGTAAAAAATCAATGTAATAATATTTTAAAAATTGTAATCTGGTCCACATGACCCCATCACAAACACGTTGCACGCGCCAGATATAAATAAAGACGACACGACTAGTTTAGTTTCAATGATATAATTCAACATACGACGTTATTGTGCCTCCATCTTTCTGCTCCTTTTATTAGTCTGCTAGCCCACACTGCATTAAGCATCAGTTGATGAGGATAAAAAAAATGATAAAACGACAAATAAAACAATTTTTAAGCTTACCTTTCATCCAGAGAATCGTACAAAGATGAAATTGGCAGGGATTTATTATTTCTCCTGCAGTTAGCCGAAAGATCATCAAGAACATGCTCAATCACCCCTGCAACTTCTTCATATTCTAATACACCTCCATTATTTGCCCTTTCCTCCCCGTTCCGCTTACCCTTTTGTTTCTTTTCACACCTTTTTCTTGCCGGCACCTCCACTTCTTCATAAATTGGCTGCTTACATATGTTTGCCTCCGAGTGCTCATCACCGTCTTCGCGCTGCTCTTCCTCCAGTTCTGGCTGAGAAGCCTCATTTTCTGCCACCGGGGTGTGAACAGGGACAATATCATGTGTAACTGGGTTTTTACACAACCTCTTGATATGGCCGAATCCTCCACAACGTTTGCATTTCCTTTTCCTAGCTCCTAGCCTTGAACCTTTATTGGTGGAGGCTTCGATCCTTTGCTTCTAGGCCTCCCAGGTGGCCTCCTAAGAACTGGTGGTTGAAGTTTGAACCCTGGATCGACAATCTCCCAATCATTTTTATCGGTCATAAGTGGTATGTTTTCTGCATAAGTTGCAGCAAACTTGTCCACAGAGAAATAGTTGTCGACATAGTTCTCTATTTTAGCTCCGCTACCTCTAAGCTTTAAGATGAAGTAAATTGCATGGTGACATGGCAGACCAGTAATCTGCCACTGCCTGCATGAACAAGTCTTGTTTCCAATGTCTACAGTGTACCTCCGGTCACTTCCATGCTTGTATTCTGCATAAACCTCAGCCAATGTTCTGGAACTTCTGACCATCCTCATCTTTATCATTCTCATTGCACTGGTTCTTGCATTCAGTAACATAACCACCTTTGGAACTCTTTTATGGCCTAAAAATTTTCTTGCACAAATTCTTTGCCTTAAATCTATCTTCACCATTATGCATTGTCTTATTGCATCCAACAAAATAACAATTCCAAGTGTCTTCATGCCCGAAATCTTATCATTGAAACTCTCTGCCAAATTATTGCAAACAAAACCCACCTTGCTTAACTCACCAAACTTGCTTCTGGCCCATAACTTGGTGTGATGTTCTTCAAGGTATTTTTTCACCTTTGGCACTACATACATGTTCTGCAAGTAAGTAGCATGCGTGCTTGGGTTGTATGTGTATGTTGATCGCCACAAGTCCTCATCAAAGATCTTTCCTTTGAACTTCTTCGTGAAGTTAGTAGCGAGGTGCCGCATGCATTCCCTATGCTCAACCCCAGGAAACACAGCATCAACAGCATTCTCAAGAGCCTCGCATGCACCGATGTGTATCACCAAGCCTTCAGGGTGACCAATTACTTCCCGTAGTCTCTGCATGAACCATGTCTAGCTTTCAGTTGATTCACCCTCAAGAACAACATAAGCTACGGGTAGAAGCCAATTATGCGCGTCCAAAGCACAAGCAGAAGCAACATGTCCCTTGAACTTCCCTGTTAAAGAAGTTGCGCCTATTGCCAAGTATGGCCTGCAGCTGTCTAGGAACCCCTTCCAGCATGCCTTCAGGCAGACAAAACATCTCCTGAAGCACATCTTATCTGCCTGCTTATACCTGACCCCCCTCGAGACCTTTTCTCTTCCTTTCACAACCTCGTAATCAATGTCAACAACACTACCAGGTGATGTTTTCTCTACCTGAGCTTTGAAACTATACAACATATGAAAATTGTCATTCCACTTGCCTTGAATGAAGTCTAGAGCCATCGCCTTCCCATCAAAGACTCTGTGGTAAGGAATCAGAACGTTAAATTTTTTGCTAATCTTTGCTCTGAGTTCAACAGGTCCAATGTTACGATCCTGCCTCACCCAGTCAAGTACAGTAGCAGCAATCCACTTGGTAGTCGCCGGTCTAATTTTGTCACTTAAAGAAGTATTAGGGCAGTTGTGTTTCTTCGTGTTTACTTTGATCTACATTCGATAAGAATCCAAAGAAGTCAGAGCTAGTTATCAGCAGAATAAATATGAGAAAGACTGAAACTAAATGTAGCTATTGCTACCTGAAATGGGTGTCCACCCCGCATTGGAGATGCATGTAATCTCCATTTACACACATTACTTTCCCTACAATGCACCCTAAATCTCTTTTGGTCGCTCTTTTTAGTGATAAATTTGAACCCAACTCTGATTGCATAGGTTGCAACTGCATATCTGCAGTCCTCCACATTATCAAAGACAATCCCCTCATCAATTGTAGGATTGTCCCTGTCAAAGTGTATCATTGGCCTGTCCTCGTCTTCGTCGTCGTATCTACATCCCATTTCCACATCTTCACATTCCTCTTCCTCATCAGTCCCATAGTCAGGCTCAAAGTTTGAATCAACCAAATATTCCCTACTCTCCAACCTATCAGGGTCAGCAGCCATGTCTGGATATGCTTTTTCATCATCATCCGCACCGCCACACATTTCAGTGCCTTCATGCTCGTTTGACAAAGCATCATGCTCAAGGACAAGCTGTACAGACATCCTGCGGTTACCAACACATATCCTTGCCATCACCACGGGACTAGAAACGCTAATTGGGGTATGCAAAAAAGGAATCACAGTTCTTACCCTTCAATGTGGACGCACGACACCTTCTCCGGGCTCCATACCTCCAAAGCTCTGCACCCCGCTCCCTCTTCCCCCGTTTCGTTGTCCTCTGTGCTCTCTAGACTCGAAGGAGATTTTGTGCTCTCCAGCCGCGCAGGACCCATCTCCGTGTTCTCAAGCCTCACTGGATCCATCTCCGAGCGGGATCTGAATCACAAGCATCGTTGGCCCCCTAACCCAACGACCGACTCTCGGTTTTCATTTCCAGACGCGCCTGGGTGGTGGACGGCGGCAAGGAGACATGGCAGGGAAGGGAGGGGAGGGGACGTGAGGGGATGGCAGGGAGGGGAGGGCGGGAAGACGACGACCATGGGGACGACGAGAGCAGTGCACGACTGAGCGGAGTGGTGGCGGCAAGAGCAGAGGAGAGGAGCGGAACGGAGCTGGTTGCAACAAAGCATGAAAAATTGCACAATAATGTGTTGGTGGGCGGCACCAGCCCTCGAACCTGGGACGCGCACCGTCGAATGTGGAGGAGGTGGGCCCACCAGTCAGAAAACATGCCACCTGTGAGCGCACTATGCACGGTAGCACTTCACAGATTTTTTAGCAGGTCCCACATGACAGTCTGTTTGATCAAAACTTGCATGCAGTGCATGGCTGGTTCACGCGCTAGTTCCGAAAAAAGCCCATTGATCCAAAATTGAAGTGGCAGTTCTGCTTCTTCTCCCTAGTCTCCTCATCTCATCGTAGTGGCAGTTCCACTTCGTCTCCCTCGTCTGTTCTCCTCTTTTTCTTCTCCTCGTAGTGGTAGTTCTTCTTTCTTCCTCGATCAAAACATTCCCACACGTAAGCCATGGCCAGTAGCCGGATGAGAGGAACTGGTCCGATCTCCTAGCTGACCCACTTCGCAAGATCACCGACTACTTGCTGGAGAAAGAGGAGTACGTCGACACCTATGCTGCTTGTCGGGAAGTCTGCACCGATTGGCACCGCACTTTAAAGGTGCCCGAATTCCATCTCCACAACTGGATCATGATAGATCACAGACTTCTAGACATTGGCGACTTCACCTTCCTCAACCTCGCTACTGGTCGTTGCTTCAGGACAAATCTAATGGACGTCCATCGCAAGTTCACATTCACATCCGATATTTATTGGTATTTTCCATTGTGAACATCTTAGTGCTAACTGGTGACCTCTTCTTCCAAAAGATTCTACTTCATCGGTGTTTCTCGTGGCGTCATCGTGCTTGCTCAGAGGGTGGAACCGTACCAGATTCGGCTTCTGAACCCAATCACTCATAAGTATAACACTGAGTTTCAAGCACACATACCATCTGATCTTCTGCAATGTGTCGTCGTGACGAAATCCCCAACGATGGTGTTCGTTTGCACTGATTATCTAGATCATATTGCATGGGCCAATGAGAGCATCCCAACAGGGCAAATCAATGAATCATTTGGAGAAGGATTGTATTCGCCACCTCCTAGTACGCTTCAGGACTGCATGATGACATTTCGAGGGGAAGTATATGCATTACATGAGAATGGAGACATCTTGTCGACCAACATCCAGTTAGAGCAGTGCGCGAGCACTGTCACGATGGCCAAAATAATTTCAGCCCCAGTCTTTGAACAGGTACGCGGATACCTTGTGGAGTCAGATGGTGATCTGCTTCTTGTGTTGAACGGGGATTTCGCCAAAGGGCAATCGGTCTTGTACCGGGTGGACATGGAGAACATCTCTCTTGAGGCTGTCGGTGACATTGGAAGTCATGCCATCTTTGTTGATTATAATCGGTCTATCTCTATTGACACCAGGTTACACCCCATAGTCAAACTCGGTTGCATATACTACAGGAATTATATCAGACTGTACGATCATGAGGTTCAAGCCTGGAAAGACGAACCAACAATGGTAATGCATAGCTTAAGTCTGGAACATACATTGAGGCCTTACCCCCTGGACGAGATACTGGTAGCACATTGCAGACGGAGAGAGTTCTCTGAATATGTGTTGCAGCACGCGGGAGCCAACGACGACGAAATATATATGGGAGAATGAATCCTATATTCATCCTAGGTTATTTGCTAGCATTTTCAGGTCTATTTTTCGAAGTAGAAATTTGTACTATATTTATATTATTTCGATTAGCAGTATGCGTATTACCTTTCAGACAAAATTGTAATGTATTTAATTTTAGTACTTTCAGAATTCAAAGTATTTATTTTTAGTAGCTTCTTTCAGAATTCTCTGTGTTTGACATGGGCATCAGCTCAGCGCCGGAATTCAAGTTCCACATGGAAAATTGCACAATAATGTGCTAGTGGGCGTCACCAGCCCTCGAACCTAGGATGAGCACCGTCGAAGGTGTAGGAGGCGGGCCCGCCAATCAGAAAACATGCCACGTCTGCATCCCCTGTTTCTGATGCCCTTTAAAAAAAAGAAAACACGCCACGTCGTTATCCCCGGTTTTTGACGGTGTTGCTACAATCGACGGTACATGGTGGCATAGAAATAATATTGTATAAACATAAGGGCACAGTCATCAACATTTCTAAAATGAAACCTGGCCTCCGACCTGTCCTGGTACATTTCCCGATGAGGTAGATAGCCACGACCGATCTTTTTAATACGTTCGCACTCTTATGCTGAGAAGGGAAACGAGTGTCAAATTATTACCCTCTAAGAAAATGGGAGATGGTTATTTTCACGCATGCCCGTAGTCGAAACCTACTGCCAGTCTTTCACTCCCCTTCTCCGACCAACCATAGTTCACCTTGCGGAGCTCCTCCGCGCCGCACCACCTATGGTAACATGGCCCTGCCTAAGCAGCCGCCGCCGCCGCAGCCGCCGAAACTTGGGTATTTAGCCCCTCTAAGGTAGGCCATGACGCTCTACTTCAAGGCCGGTCTCCCATTGCCCTGCCAGGCGGATGATTTCCCTGAATGTGCCGAATCGGCCACGACGGCGACGGTGACGACAACGTCGTCGGCGCCAGATGCGGCTAGCAGGGCCAAGAGAGCGATGTGGAGAAATCGCGCGGTGGCATTACGGCATGCTCTAGGCAGTGGGAACAAGGTACGTATCAAATCATTCACGAGAGCATGCTGCCGAGGGTACACACCCTCGAACATGGCAGCGCCAAGGTCTAGGAACTCTCGCGTCCATGCTTCAGCGTGGGCTACCTTACCGCAGTGGGGGAGGCTGGGAACACGCCGTCTGCGGCAAAGACGCTCCATCGTACGCACCGTTGGAGGCCGTACCGTGGCGGCGACCAAGCGTCTACACTCAACATGCTGGATTGTTCGACAGCCGGAGCCGGCGGCAAGCATCAGCTCAACGCCGGAATTCAGGTTCGAGTTCACACGGACCTACGACCCCGAGAAGGAGATGCCGAATTTCAGTTTCAAAGAAATCGTTGCGGTGGCGCGGATGGTCCAACTGAACCGGGACTGGCGCACGCAAATCGCTCGTGCATAAATAATGCAGGTTTCTGGTAGTTTGGCGGGAAGGCAATAGATCAGTTTGGGTTAAATGATCAAAGAACTTATGTCCTCTCAAGGCAATTGGCCAACCAACTTTTCTAGTGGAGATCTATAGTTTCTTCAGTGTAGAATAGTTAAGTTCAGACGGAAGAATGGCTTTTGTAGATGAAATGCTGACGAATTGTTCTATAAACTAGTAGGAAGTTTAGCCCACTTGTGCAGGTATAAGACCCCTTTGTATGGAAGTACTACTGTTGTAAGCAAATACTATCAAGTATCTATTTTCTTCAATTACTAGTCATGGTTAAATCTAGTTAACTGTCATTTTTTTATCCCAGACTACAGATTTTACGTCTGCTGTCTGTGCTGTAAACCATTTTTCCTTTGTCTTGTGTTGTCTGTAAAATGGTCCTGCAGTTCAACGTGTTATAAATATAGCTACCTTGCATTTGAAGAGCAGATGGACTACATTTTCCTGGCATCCACAGATTTGACATTGCTCATTGCCAGACCACCCTCTTTTCATGAGGTTGTCCTTGGTTATTCATAGAAATTATAAAGCACGGTGTTCAACTACATCGATTCAAACTATTACACACACAGTACATCAAATTCATTACCCACACATACTACATCGATTCAAACTATTACACACACATACTACTTCAAACTATTACACACACGTACTACATTGATTCAAACTATTACACATTTTTAGTCGATGCTAACTTCCTGCTACGCTCCCCATACTACAAATTCATTAGCCACACATACCATGGCAATTCACTAGAGCTCTGTCTTCACTCGAGAGAATTCAGAACCACCAGCTCATCCAAGCCTAGTTCTCCCACCGAAACTGTGTGCACCGTCGCGAAACGGTGGTGGCTCTGTGCCATCGATCCTTCCAGACCAACACTATAGGCGACGAGGACGCTTTCTGGCAGCCTCTTCGGGGCCCTGAATGCCATGTACCGATTCTAGAACCTCCTCAAGGTGGATGATGACCGGGTGCTTCCAGCAAAGTTGTCGCCCTGCCCTGCCTGGAATCTGCACCTCGTACATCTTAGGAATGGCGTCAGGATCTTTCAGCCACGCCTTTACCTCGATGACTCATCTGTCGCTCGGTGACACGATTTCCACCAGCTCGCTGCCAAGGCAACTGACGACCTGCTTGAGGGCCTCCGGCTCCCAAGCATCCAATGGGAGGCCGTCAAAGCCGAGTTTGGAGAAGAAACGAAGCTGCCCCAAGCGATCGTCCCACCCACATGCGTGATTCCAACGCATGAAGCTCATTTTCTCCCTGCATCACTCAAAAGAAGGGGAAGAATGCAGAACACGCTCGGTGTCTGAGCTGTGCTCGAACCAGACGAAAAAATTAAATGGTGGCGCGCATACCTCAATGTTGACCTCATTTCGTCTGATCCCAAAACGAGACCTGAAAGCCGACAGCAACTCTGCCGGCGACACGGCAGGGTGGACACCTAGCACGGTGGCCATGAGAGCGTGGTCGTCGAACTGCTGTGCCAGGGCTACCATGCCTGGGGTGCACGGCAGCACACAACTTCCTGGGGCAAGTCGTCGTCCTGGATTGCAAGACAGGATGCGCTCTGCCGTGCAAGAAGGACTAGCTAGAGGCGCGATATTAGTCCGGGGATGTGAAGCTCCGATACGGCAGACGATGCCACGATTACGGCTGTGAGCTTCGATTAGAGGCGTGGGAGGTTGACCGGACATGGCAGGGACGCAAATTAGAGCAAGTGCGAGCTCCGATCTGAGACAAGCAGCCGGAGATGAGCAAATGTTATGGGGAGGGGAGCAGGGGAGAAGACCAAAGCAGGGAAGAAGACTAGAGCACAGCAAAGAAATAGATCTGGTCCACTCATGGATCTAATCCACGCAGGGGTAAGCTAGTCCACGACCGCAAAAGATAACAGGAAATACTGACAGGGCGGGCCAAGAAGAGTTGACCTAAAGGCGGTATTTGAGTTCAACCGTTTTTCGTTTGGTTCAAACGACCGTTTGGCCGTTAGATTTGTATTCATCCCATATGGCCCTTCTGGACAATTGGCGATTCTACTAAGGCCCCTCCGCGCGATTGATGACAACTCGGGTACCGGGATGCACTTACTCGCGAACTTTGGTACGGCAAGCCATCAATCCCCATCTAAACTATGATGTCCGTGAATCATATGATGGATTTACCTCGACTGCTACCTCAATGCACCATTTGAGTAGGGAGTAGTCAATTGCCATTTGGAGATTCAGGTGTGTATTTTCTTCCTGATTAGAATATGTATATAGCCAACAAGTTGTTTAGATGCAAACTGACGTCTATTACTCGCTGCCTAAACCTGGGTCTAGTCTGCATAGTTTACTCTTCTTGTGAGAAATATTGGAATACCATGTGATGTATACTACACTAGCTTCATTTCTCTAGTACCAATTTCTGCAACAACTCTCACCCAAACATGGTCATAAACATGATGATTAGTCTTGTAGCTTGTATCTAATTGTCTATTTTTATGAGCATGCTTCTCTGCAATTTGGCTATTTTTTCAAGTTCCTGTAATTACCATTTGGCTATTTTGACTTGTGGTTTAATTGTCGAACTCACTTGTTTAGATTAGCAGTGAAAATACAATTGATATTTGTTAATACATGTTTCACTTTGTTCCTCGCATGCTCTATTTACTCGAGTATATTCTAGGCAAAACCAACACCCACAGCCTATGAAATTCCAAAGCAACTGTGAAATTCCAAATTCTAGGCTCAAGGAGTTTTACATGCCGATATTTTAGGAGGTAGCTGAGCTTCCCCTTGGTCGAGCTTCTTCTTGGATGCAATTAATTCGACTATCTTGACATACACCGCTGACTCGGTGCCTTCTACGGACAAGGCTTGATGGGCCATTCAACCATTTCTGATATATATCCCCTAAGATCATTGTTTTATCATCCATAGTTACTTGGGGGCCCATCCTACGTGCTTTTTGAGTTGTTGTGTCTTCTCGAGCTATTGTGCCTTGTTGAATTGTTAGTATGACTTGTTGCTCATAGTCATCTATCATCTTCGAGGTTTTTGATAGATTTCGCCACCAACGTTTAGAGTGTTAGGCAGCATTCTCTCCCTTTGGAGTTTGTCATTGCCTACGTGGGGTGTCTTGTTTTGTTTACCCATGCTTCTTTGATAACCTCCACCAAGATAGACTACAGTGTTATATACACTTTTTCAAGTTTGTCCACTTCATATGCATCATAAGCTTGTTCAACATATTCAATCAAATCTTTGAGATTGTTAGGTGCACTCTCAAATGCCAATGATTGTATAGAACTAAAGAATCGAAGATCAAGTACGTTCATGTCAGGTGAGTTTGGTGGTTGGTAAGTCAACTTGATATCCAGTCGTGTAGCTTTAACGGGGCCTGTTCGTCCGCGGTACCAAAGTTCACAGGCCAGCGAATGGTGGTACCTAAGTTGCCTGAAATTTCCGCGTTTCGAAAAGTTGGGCCGCCAACTACTGAGAGGGGCCATTTCGAGGCAAACTCATCTCACCCCTGCCAAATTCAAACATTCTGTTAAACTGCCCCGCGAAGTAGATGGTTGGGACCCTCATGTCGGTCATCTGTCCATGACGCGAGCGCCAACACGGCAACCTCTTAGGCAAATCGAGTAGCTAAGTGGATTGGATGCGTTGACCAATTTCACAAATCCATTCCCACCTTTCCCCTAGCACCGACATCGTCGGAATCCACCCTCTAGGCAGGACGATCCCTTCGGACATTTGACTTCCGGCGCCAAGTTACTGCGCCCAGTCGCTGATCCCGAGCTCCAATGGCACATGCCGTAGCCGTCGTTGCGAGGCTCTAGCCCGCCTCCGCCGCCGACGAGCCGAGCAGCTCGGAGGATGATAGATCCTACTATCAAGGAAGAAGAAGTTCTGTCTACAAGAGGGTGAGCTACCCTTCTCTTTTCTATTCGCACTAATTATAACTGCTAGCTGACTACTGAATCTCAAATTGTTTGTTAGCCCAACGCTGACAAACATATTTTGTCCATAGTTTTCTATCAAGTGGGATCTCTGCGGACCCCCTTACCTAGTTACGGTAGTCCTCTACAGGTACAACTCTAAGGGCAAGTGGTATGGACACCATTGTATCACGATGGAAGAAGTGCATGTGCAGATCTGCATTATATAGTGTATGGTTGCTGCTCTGCGTAATCATGATGAATTATGGCCAAAGCAGACTGCAAAGTTCAACTTCATGGATGAACGTGGCATCATGGTTCCTCTAACGTGTGACAGTCAGCTAATTGGGTTGATGAAAAGGTATGCTTCGGCTGCCATGTTTGAGCTGAAATGTGATGTACAGGATGTGGAAGCTGCTGCAACTGAGAGTCGCCCTTCTATTCTTGGACAGGGTGGTTGCTCGAACCCAATTAGCTCTTGGTAAGTAAAGGGCGCTTGGGGTTCGCATGTTTGTGCTGAATTGTAATTTTTTTTTATTTACTCTATAGATATTGGGCAGTTATGCAACAGTCTTGTTTCTTTGACAGGAAGCGCTGCAAGGTTAGAAACATGACTGCCAGGTCGTTTGCTGCCCGAAGAAATTAAAAACGAGTGGAAAGATGATGCTGGACACGATTCTGGCACCCATTGTCCCGGTGATGCAGAGTACATGAAGCTAAGAAAATTGGCACCAAGGAAGAGGAAGAAGGCAGGAAATGAAGAAGCCAGTGGACGTGAAATCTTGGCACCCAGGCTGCGGAAGAAGGCTGCTGGCAATGAAGATGCATAGTAATGTGTTGAACTTGAACCTATATATATAATTCGGTTAAATTCTGGAGCTCTGTGTGTGGCATGTTGCTGGGCGAAACAATCGATCCACGTTCTCTGAGTAAAATGCACCGCGACTTAGGGTTTGGAAATTCCTGAGTCAGTAGTTGAATCAAAAATTGTGATTGTGCCACTACTATCTGAAAACACGCAGCACCGGTTCGACGATTGCTGAGGGGCAGGAGGTCTCCAAATACGACGGAATGTGAGTGGCATAGAAATAAATTATTTAAGCTGCCACACTCCACGAAGCGGCGACTTATTTCAGATGCTGAACAACGACATGGCAACATAAACAACAATGGCAACCGATAATGCCCAGACGCTTGAGCCCATCTATCTCACCGCCTCCCTACTCCTGCATCCCCTGCGTCTAGCGAAGCTCCCGGATCTCCATTAACCGGGTGTACATGCTTCCACTTTATAAATTCTGGCTATGCCATTTGTATGCTACACAATCCACGTAGATTACGTTTAAACAAACCACCAATTTCAGAATACCACCATGATCATGTTGGGTCCGCAACATAGAAAACAAAAATTTTCCTACGATGAGAACTATACGCCAAGATCTATCTACTAGATACAGAGCAACGGGTGGACATACATCCATGGAGAACTTACCCTCGAAGACAACGAGTTTTGTTAACGAGTAGGAACTCGTGGTTGATGTAGTCGTACGCTTGCCGATCTCAAGATCGTGTGGAAGTCCAAGCGCCGCAAATCAGCAACGCATCCGTCCTCGCACACACGTTCAAGCCACTGGACAACCTCCACCTCCTCGCTCCAGCGAATCAGCGGAAGCAGCAACTCCTTCCAGCCGCAAGGCCACCGGGAACATGTATCTCGCTAATCCGAGACCATGGGGGAATATCTAGAGGGGGAGAGATATCCTTCACAAGGAGGTGTGTGGATGAAGGAGGGAATGGGTGGCCTTTTATAGGAGGAGGGGGGTGCCCCTCTCTCCATGGCCGGTGCATGGGGGGGGGGGGGGTTGACCCCTCACCTCCCCCATTCATGTGGTGGTAACCCCTCCACATTAAAATGCCTCTTCACATTCCCTTTTAAAGTCTCCACTTTAAATGCATTAAATTTCTCCAAATTTAATGCTCTCTCATTTAATAAAACTTTTTTTATTTATTTTATTCAGAATTTTGTTAATTAATTTAATTAACAAACATTCACATAAAACCCCTTGCAACATTTCAATATCACATGCATAACCACTTTCTGCAATTTCACCCGAAACAATTCCGGTTTCTATCGAAACAATTCCTGCGCTTTGCAAACCTTTTTTCTGGAACATATGTGCTCCTAAATGGTGTCCGGCAACCCTTAAGTGTGTAACCCTATGGTTCACGAATAATGCAGACATGATTGAGACTCCTCTCAGATCAATAATCAGAAGCGTGACCTGGAGATCCATACTAACTCCTGCATATTCAACGATGACTTCTGTGATCGTGAGAACCTTTAACGTCAGCAATTAAATCCCTTTGTCTCATGATATAATACATGTCCGAGATTCGATCATCGGTATCCAAATACCTAGTTTGATCTCGTTACCGACATGCACTCTTTTCTCGTTCCCGTGATATAACATTCTAGTGATCCATCACTTTCTTGCAAGCTATCTTAATGTGATATCACCGAGAGGGCCCAGAGTATATCTATCCGTCATCGGGATTGACAAATTCCACTCTTGATCCATGAGCCTCAACATAACACCTTCATAGCACTGAACCCACCTTTATGGTCACCCTGTTACGGTGTGACGTTTGATGTTATCAAGATACTCTTCTGGTGTTAGCAATTAACATGATCTCATGGTCTAAGGAGTAAGACTACTTTGTATGATGTTATAGCAATATAAACACAATGACTTGATCGTAATGCTATACTTCGGATGAATGTTCATCACATCATTGCACAAATGCTGTGACCTTGTTATTAACAACATCCAATGTCCATGATCAGGAAACTTTGATCATCTTGTTAATCAACAAGCTAGTCTATAAGAGAGGCATAACTAGGAACCCTTTTTGTTTATTAAACACACATGTATTGATGTTTCGTATCAATACAATTATAGCATGCAAAATAAACATCTATCATATACAAGGAATATATAATAACAACTTTATTATTGCCTCTCAGGGCATATTTCCTTCAGTCTCCCACTTGCACTAGAGACAATAATGTAGTTCACATAGTGATAAATCTAACACCCATGGAGTTCTGGTGTTGATCATGTTTTGCCCTAGGGAGTACTTTAGTCAATGGATGTGCTACATTCAGGTCTGTGTGTACTTTACAAATCTTTATATCTCCATCCTTGACATGCTCGCGGATGGAGTGAAACCGGCGCTTAATATGCTTGGAATTCTTGTGAGACCTTGGTTCCTTTGCGTTGGCTATGGCTCCATTGTTGTCACAATAGATCACCATTGGGTCCAACGCACTGGGAACCACACCCAGTTCTATAATGAACTCTTTCATCCAAACTGCCTCCTGCGCCGCTTCTGAAGCAGCAACATATTCCGCCTCTGTTGTTGATCCAGCCACCACAGGTTGTTTGGAACTCCTCCAACTAACTGCTGCTCCGTTCAAGAGAAATACGTATCCGGATTGAGACTTAGAGTCATCCGGATCGGTGCCAAAGCTAGCATCGACATAACACTTAGTGACTAGCTCTTCTTCACCTCCGTATATAAGAAGCATATCCTTAGTTCTTCTCAAGTACTTGATGATGTTCTTTACCGCTATCCAGTGTTCCGAACCTGGATCAGATTGGTACCTACTAGTCAAACTAATAGCATGTGCCACATCCGGTCTTGTACATAGCATGGCATACATTATAGAGCCTATGGCCGAGGCATAGGGGATCTTATCCATCATCTCTCTTTCTTCCGCCGTAGCCGGACTTTGAGTCTTACTCAATGTCTTGCCTTGCAACATAGGTAAGAACCCCTTCTTACTTTCTTCCATATTAAACTTCTTTAATATCTTATCAAGGTATGTACTCTGCGATAGCCCAATTAGGCGTCTTGATCTATCTCTATAGATTTTAATGCCTAATATATATGAAGCTTCACCAAGGTCCTTCATCGAAAATTTGCTGTTTAGATAACTTTTAACACTGTTTAAAAGATCTATCTCATTTCCAATCAATAATATGTCATCCACATATAATATCAGAAATTCCACATTGCTCCCACTCACTTTCTTGTAAATACAAGCCTCTCCATAAGTTTGGACAAATCCAAACTCTTTGATCACCTCATCAAAGCGGAGATTCCAACTCCGGGATGCTTGCTTCAGTCCATAGATGGATCGCTGAAGTTTGCACACCTTGTCAGCATCCTTAGGATCGACAAAACCCTTTGGTTGTATCATATACAACTCTTCTTCAATATTACCATTGAGGAACGCAGTTTTGACATCCATCTTCCATATTTCATAATCGAAATATGCAGCAATTGCTAACATAATCCTAACCGACTTAAGCATCGCTACGGGAGAGAATGTCTCATCGTAGTCAACTCCTTGAATTTGTCGAAACCCCTTTGCGACAAGTCGAGCCTTATAGATGGTTACAGTACCATCAGCATCAGTTTTTCTTTTGAAAATCCATTTATTCTCAATGGCCTTTCGATCGTGAGGTAAGTCCACCAAGGTCCAAACCTGGTTTTCGTACATGGATTCCATCTCGGATTTCATGGCTTCTAGCCATTTGTTGGAATCAGGGCTCATCATCGCTTCTTCATACATTGCAGGGTCATCTATTTCATCAATCATGAAATTCATAACAGGATTGTCGTACAGTTCAGGAGCTGCAGGTGTCCTGCTTGACCTGCGAGGTTTGGTAGTGTCCTCTTTCGGAGTTTCATGATCAATATCATTAGCTCTCTCTTCATTAGGTGAAGTCAACTCCGAAACAACTTCCGGTGCTGCGCTACTCGCCATTTCATGAAGAGAAGGTTCAATAACCTCTTCGAGTTCTACCTTCCGACTACTCACACCTTTCGCGAGAAACTCCTTCTCAAGAAAGGATCCATTCTTGGCAACAAAGACCTTGCCCTCGGATCTGTGATAGAAGGTATACCCAATCGTTTCCTTAGGGTATCCTATGAAGACGCATTTTTCCGCTTTGGGTTCGAGTTTATCCGGTTGAAGTTTCTTCACATAAACATCACATCCCCAAACTTTAAGAAATGACAGCTTAGGTTTGTTTCCAAACCATAATTCATACGGTGTCTTTTCAACGGATTTAGATGGTGCCCTATTTAAAGTGAATGTAGCGGTTTCCAGTGCATAACCCCAAAATGATAGTGGCAAGTCAGTCAGAGACATCATAGATCGAACCATATCCAATAAAGTACGATTACGACGTTCTGACACACCATTACGTTGTGGTGTTCCGGCAGGCGTGAGTTGTGAAACTATTCCACCGTCTTTCATATGTGTGCTAAACTCGTAACTAAGATACTCTCCTCCACGGTCAGACCGTAGAAATTTGATCTTTCTATTACGATGATTTTCCACTTCATTTTGAAATTCTTTGAACTTTTCAAAGGTTTCAGACTTATGTTTCATCAAATAGATATACCCGTATCTACTCAAGTCATCCGCGAAAGTAACAAAATAACGATATCCACCTCGCGCCGACACACTCATTGGTCCACACACATCAGTATGTATGATTTCCAATAAATCTATCGCCCGTTCCATTGAACCAGAAAACGACGTTCTAGTCATCTTGCCCATAAGGCATGGCTCACATGCATCAAATGATTCAAAATCAAGTGATTCCAAAAGTCCATCAGAATGGAGTTTCTTCATGCGTTTAACGCCAATATGACCTAGACGGCAGTGCCACATATATGCAGATATATCATTATCAAGTTTAATCCTTTTATCTTCAACATTATGAATATGTGTAATACTACTATCGAGATCCAATAGAAATAAACCATTCAACACAGGTGCATGACCATAAAAGATATTATTCATATAAATCGAACAACCATTGTTTTCAGACTTAAACGAATAACCACTTTGCATCAAACATGATCCGGATACAATGTTCATGCTCAGTGTAGGCACTAAATAACAATTATTCAGGTTTATAACTAATCCCGACGGCATATGGAGAGGCAGCGTTCCAACGGCGATCACATCAACTCTTGATCCATTGACGACCCACATCGTGACCTCATCCCTTGCTAGTTGTCGCTTGTTCCGCAGCCCCTGAACCGAGTTACATATATTAGCAACCGATCCCGTATCAAATACCCAGGTGCTACTGCAAGTAATAGTCTAGTACACATCAATAACATGTATATCACATATACCTTTGTTTGCCTTGCCGGCCTTCTTGTCCGCCAAATACTTGGGGCAGTTGTGCTTCCAATGGCCAGTCCCCTTGCAATAGTAGCATTCGGTGTCAGACTTAGGGCCAGCTCGGGGTTTCTTTTCAGGCACGGCAATACATTTGCCGCCCTTCTTTCCCTTCTGCTTGCCTTTCTTGTCCTTCTTGAAACCGGTGGTCTTATTGATCATCAACACTTGATGTTCTTTCCTAATCTCCACTTCTGCAGTCTTAAGCATTGACAGAAGCTCGGGAAGAGACTTCTTCATGCCCTGCATATTATAGTTCATCACGAAGCTCTTGTAGCTAGGTGGCAGAGATTGGAGAACACGATGTACGCCTAAGTCAATGGGAATCGTTATTCCCAAGGACACAAGCTTATCGGCGTACCCAGACATTTTGAGTACGTGCTCACTAACGAAGCTGTTCTCTTCCATCATGCAGCTAAAGAACTTTTCAGAAGCATTATAACTCTCTACGGCAGCATGGGTATTGAAAATCATTTTCAATTCTCCCATGGTATCAAAGGCATTGCCATTTTCAAAACGTTTTCGAAGTTCTGGCTCTAGCCCATACAGTATGCCGCAATGAACTAAGTTGTGGTCCTCCTGACGAGTTATATAGACATTCTTTTCCTCGTCAGGGGCATCAGGAGCTGGTGGGGGGCCTAGCGGCGCCTCTAGCACATATTGCTTTTGTGCAGCAGTGAGGAGAATCCTCAAATTCATAGCCCAGTTCGTGAAGTTGCTACCATTCGCAGCAAGCTCCTCTTTCTCCATGAACACATTGAAATTAAAAGCAGGTGGTGCCATTTACAACAGAATTTGTAAAATATATTTATACTAAGTTTTATGATAGATTGAGTTCAACTAATCCAAATTACTAATGAACTCCCACTCAAAAACGACATCCCTCGTGTCCTTTTGGTGATTACATGAACCAAATCCACTGCACCAAGTCCGATCATCACGTGAGTCGGTGTAGCTTCAAAGGCGAGTATCTATATAGGCATCATATCAACTATATGACTCATGCTTGACCTTTCGGTCCGTGTTCCGAGGCCATGTCTGTACATGCTAGGCTCGTCAAGTAAGAACCTTAGTATTCGCGTGTGTAAAACTGTCTTACACCCGTTGTATGAAAGCGTAGAGTCGAGAACACCCGATCATCACGTGATGTCTCAAAACACGATCCACAAAACGGTGCATACTTAAGGAAGAACACATTTTTTCTTGATATCTAAATGAGGGATCATCTTATAATGCTACCAAAAGTGCCAAACTAGCAATATAAGATGCTAACATCTAATGTGTGAAGTGAGGTGATATGGTCCATGCATTTGATCTCTATCATTTTCATCGTGGTATGATCTCTATCATTCCTTTGTGTGTAAGGCCAAGGTCTATGGAACTTACACGTTAAGTGAGTTGTAAGAGTATCTATCATACATCTACTTACAACAATACCATATCAAGACACTAGCCCAGCAACGATCTAAACTAGACGCCTCTAATTTATCAATTGCAAGTTTTACGTGGCTTAGGGCTTTCAGAGATAGAACCGGTCTTACCTACGAACATGAACCACAACGAGGATAACGAAGTTATTAGCAACTCGTTGTAAATCAGATATTGACTATAGTAGGAGAGACAGCCACCCGCTAGACACTTATGCAAAACTAGTTGCATGTCAGTCGTGGAACCGGTCTCATGTACGATGACATGTAAGGTTGGTCCGGGCCGCTTCATCCCACTATGCCACCAATATCCAAAGTACATAGAAGATGCAATAACATGATCATCATCGCCCACATATAAACATATGTGTACTACCCGTGCAAAGCACCTACGCATAGATCAGGCTCTGATACCACTGTTGGGTCCGCAGCATAGAAAACAAATTTTTTCCTACCATGAGAACTATACGCCAAGAGCAACAGGTGGACATACATCCATGGAGAACTTATCCTCGAAGACAACGAGTTTTGTTAACGAGTAGGAACTCGTGGTTGATGTAGTCGTACGCTTGCCGATCTCAAGATCGTGTGGAAGTCCGAGCGCCGCAAATCAGCAGCGCATCCGTCCTCGCACACACGTTCAAGCCACCGGACAACCTCCACCTACTCGCTCCAGCGAATCAGCAGAAGCAGCAACTCCTTCTAGACGCAAGGCCACCCAGAACATGTATCTTGCTAATCCGAGACCATGGGGGAATATCTAGAGGGGGAGAGAGATCCTTCACGAGGAGGTGTGTGGATGAAGGAGGGAATGGGTGGCATTTTATAGGAGGGGGGGGTGCCCCCTCTCTCCATGGCCGGTGCATGGGGGGGTGACCCCTCACCTCCCCCATTCATGTGGTGGTAACCCCTCCACACTAAAATGCCTCTTCACATTCCCTTTTAAAGTCTCCACTTTAAATGCATTAAATTTCTCCAAATTTAATGCTCTCTCATTTAATAAAACTTTTTTTATTTATTTTATTCAGAATTTTGTTAATTACTTTAATTAACAAACATTCACATAAAACCCCTTGCAACATTTCAATATCACATGCAAAACCACTTTCTGCAATTTCACCCGAAACAATTCCGGTTTCTATCGAAACAATTCCTGCGCTTTCCAAACCTTTTGTCTGGAACATATGTGCTCCTAAATGGTGTCCGGCAACCCTTAAGTGTGTCACCCTACGGTTCGCGAATAATGCAGACATGATTGAGACTCCTCTCAGATCAATAATCAGAAGCGGGACCTAGAGATCCATACTGACTCCTGCATATTCAACGATGACTTCTATGATAGTGAGAAGCTTTAACGTCAGCAATTAAATCCCTTTGTCTCATGATATAATACATGTCCGAGATTCGATCATCGGTATCCAAATACCTAGTTTGATCTCGTTACCGACATGCACTCTTTTCTCGTTCCCGTGATATAACATTCTAGTGATCCATCACTTTCTTGCAAGCTATCTTAATGTGATATCACCGAGAGGGCCCAGAGTATATCTATCCGTCATCGGGATTGACAAATTCCACTCTTGATCCATGAGCCTCAACATAACACCTTCATAGCACTGAACCCACCTTTATGGTCACCCTGTTACGGTGTGACGTTTGATGTTATCAAGATACTCTTCTGGTGTTAGCAATTAACATGATCTCATGGTCTAAGGAGTAAGACTACTTTGTATGATGTTATAGCAATATAAACACAATGACTTGATCGTAATGCTATACTTCGGATGAATGTTCATCACATCATTGCACAAATGCTGTGACCTTGTTATTAACAACATCCAATGTCCATGATCAGGAAACTTTGATCATCTTGTTAATCAACAAGCTAGTCTATAAGAGAGGCATAACTAGGAACCCTTTTTGTTTATTAAACACACATGTATTGATGTTTCCTATCAATACAATTATAGCATGAAAAATAAACATCTATCATATACAAGGAATATATAATAACAACTTTATTATTGTCTCTCAGGGTATATTTCCTTCAGATCAGACAAAAGGAAGTGATGCAGGGTTAAGACATACTACAGGGAGAGCAATTTTTTCCTCCCAGGACTTCGGGACCACTAGTTCAGACCGCTAGGTCAACAAGTACTACTATTACAACTGAAAAATGCGCGGAGCTCAAGGTAAATAGAACTAGTTATCACACATGTCCTTGATCTTCCTAATCTTAGCCCGATGGGCATCTTCCTGCGAGAGCAAGGATCGATTCGTCTGCTCCTTACTTTTAGCATCTTCCTTGCACAGCTTCAATTGTTTCTGTGTATTTTCCTCATGCACTTGTCAATACTCGTAGTTGTGAACTGCATGACTTTGGCCTAGTGAAGATCATTCCTTGCTTGAGTCAGTTCTTGCTCTGCTTTAGCCTTCAGTGCCAACGCCACGTCCATCTCCTTCTCGACTTTGCTAACCTTGTCTTGCACCCTCCTGAGATCTCGGTTAAGCTTGGTCGTGTCAACTGGGTCCCATAGCTTCATCTCAATACTGCCAAGAAGTGAGCTGACTACGGATTCTTTCAACTCAACAGTCATATCCCATACTTTGTCCAGCGTTTTCTGCATTGATTTGGGCCACTCTGGGTCTACCCATTTGACAACACCACAACTTCCGCCTTGCATCATTGCACGATGACCTTGACACCGTAGAAACCTCCTGCCCGCGTTTCGTCCTTTGAATGCTACAAATTTAGCAGGCACATGTCCATGTTTACATAGCAGAGGACTGTCTTTATCCACTCAACCGTGATAGTCTGAGTCATACATCGTCTGGTTGGCCTAACACATCATACGCGCATGAGTAAACAAAGTAGATCTAGCTCAAAAAATAGATTACTGGCCATTGATGATAGAGATAGAGATGAGACGACTCACATCGAAATCACCGTCCCTGTCGTCACGACGCGTTTCCTCGCCGTCTCCCCTTGAACCCATGGCGAGAGGGGAGGGGGGTGGCTGTCGGAGAGGGGATTGGGATGGAGGCGCCGTCGGCTTGCGGCTACGGTAGGATGGGATTGAAGTGGGGAAAGTGGCTTCGAGGGGAAGGAAGAGAAGTAATGGGGACGTGACACTGGGATGTGGCCCAATGAACTCGTGAGTCGTGACACTCGCAACAGGGGAGCGCCCGGTGTTGCGAGTTTGTCCAGACCAAGCGTGGCCAATCATGCCGCAGAACAGCCAACTCGCGGATCGCTCTCACGAAGACCATCCCAATTGTCCAAGCGCCCCGATCAAACAGTATGTAACAATCGTCAAGCAGAACAACTGTGTTAGGGGGTGCCTTCTAGAAGACTCGGTCTAACGGCCACTCATTGGGGGGCTAAGGTTAGGGCTCTCCTAAGGTTAATTAGGATCCATATGTGGTTCATGAAAAGAACAGACATGCAATGACACTGGTGGATCCTTATGTGCTTTGTATCGAGGAATAGACATGCAATAACACTGGGTGTGGTTCGTGAAAAGAACATACATGCAATCACACTGGTGGATCCTTATGTGGTTTGTGAGAAGAACACACATACAATGACTCTGGTTGTGGTTCATGAGAAGAACACACATGCAATGACACTGGTGGATCCTTATGTGATTTGTGAGAAGAACACACATGCAATGACACTGGTGGATCCATGTGTGGTTTGTGAGAAGAACTGACATGCAATGATACTAGGTGGATCCATGTGTGGTTTGTTTAGAGGAACAAACATGCAATGACACTGGTGGATACTTATGTGATTTGTGAGAAGAACAGACATGCAATGACACTGGCTGTGGTTCATGAGAAGAACACACATGCAATGACACTGGTGGATCCTTGTGTGGTTTGTGAGAAGAACATACATGCAATGACACTGGTTGTGGTTCATGAGAAGAACACACATGCAAAGACAATGGTGGATCCATGGTGGTTTGTGAGAAGAACTGACATGCAATGACACTAGGTGGATCCATGTGTGGTTTGTTTAGAGGAATAGACATGCAATGACACTGTGTGTGGTTCATGAAAAGAACAGACATGCAATGACACTGGTGGATCCATGTGTGGTTCATGAGAAGAACACACATCCAATGACACTGGTGGATCCTTATGTGGTTCATGAAAAGAACATACATGCAATGACACTGGTGGATCCTTATGTGTTTTGTTTAGAAAAACACACATGCAATGACACTGGGTGTGGTTCATGGAAAGAACAGATATGCAATGCCACTGGTGGATCCTTATGTGGTTTGTTTAGAAGAACACACATGCAATGACACTGCGTGTGGTTCATGAAAAGAACAAACATGCAATGACACTGGTGGATCCTTATGTGGTTTGTGAGAAGAACACACATGCAATGACTCTGGATGTCGTTCATGAGAAGAACACACATGCAATAACACTAGTGGATCCATGTGTGGTTTGTTTAGAAGAACAGACATGCAATGACACTGGTGTATTCTTATGTGGTTTGTGAGAAGAACAGACATGCAATCACACTAGGTGGATCCATGTGTGGTTTGTGCAAAGTACAGACATGCAACCACACTAGCTGGATCCATGTGTGGGTTGTTTAGAGGAATAGACATGCAATGACACTGGGTGTAATTCATGAAAAGAACAGACATGCAATGACACTAGTTGATCCATATGTGGTTTGTGAAAAGAACATACATGCAATCACACTAGGTGGATCCATGTGTGGTTTGTTTAAAGGAACAAACATGCAATGGCACTGGGTGTGGTTCATGAAAACAACATACATGCAATGAAACTGGTGGATCCTTATGTGGTTTGTTTAGAAGAACAAACATGCAATGACACTGGGTGTGGTTCATGAAAAGAACAGACATGCAATGACACTGGTGGATCCATATGTGGTTCATGAGAAGAATACACATGCAATGACACTGGTGGATCCTTGTGTGGTTCATGAGAAGAACACACATCCAATGACACTGGTGGATCATTATGTGGTTCATGAAAAGAACATACATGCACTGACACTGGTGGATCCTTATGTGGTTTGTTTAGAAGAACACACATGCAATGACACTGGGTGTGGTTCATGAAAAGAACAGACATGCAATGACACTAGTGGATCCTTATATGGTTTGTTTAGATGAACATACATGCTATGACACTGGGTGTGGTTCATGAAAATAAGAGACCTGCAATGACACTAGGTGGATCCTTATGTGGTTTGTTTAGAAGAACACACGTACAATGACACTGGGTGTGGTTCATGAAAAGAACAGACATGCAATGACACTAGTGGATCCTTATGTGGTTTGTTTAGAAGTAAACACATGCAATGACACTAGTGGATCCTTATGTGGTATTGTGAGAAGAACGGACATGCAATCACACTAGGTGGATCCATGTGTGGTTTGTGAAAAGAACAGACATGCAAACCCACTAGGTGGATCCATGTGTGGTGTTTTTAGAGGAACAAACATGCAATGACACTAGGTGTGGCTCATGAAAAGAACAGACATGCAATGACACTGGTGGATCCATATGTGGTTTGTGGAAGGAAAAGACATGCAATGACTCTAGCTATGGTTCATGAAAAGAATAGACATGCAATGACACTGGTGGATCCTTGTGTGGTTTGTGAGAAGAGCACACATGCAATGACACTAGTGGATTCATGTGTTGTTCATGAAAAGAACAGACATGCAATGACACTGGTGGATCCAACAGACATGCAATGACACTGAGTGTGGTTCATGAGAAGAACAGACATGCAAGGACACTAGTGGATCCTTGTGTGGTTTGTGAGAAGAAGACAAATGCAATGACACTTGGTGTTGTTCATGAAAAGAACAAACATGCAATGACACTGGTGGATCGTTATGTGGTTTGTGAGAAGAACACACATGCAATGACACTGGTGGATCCATGTGTCATTTGTAAGAAGAACTGACATGCAATGACACTAGGTGGATCCATGTGTGGTTTGTTTAGAGGAACATACATGCAATGACACTGGCTGTGGTTCATGAGAAGAACACACATGCAATGGCACTGGTGGATCCTTGTGTGGTTTCTGGGAACAAGATACATGCAATGGCACTTGCTGTGGTTCATGAAAAGAACAGACATGCAATGACACAGGTGGATCCTTATGTGGTTTGTGAGGAGAACATACATGCAATCACACTAGGTGGATCCATGTGTGGTTTTTCTAAAGGAACATACATGCAATGGCACTGGTGGATCCTTGTGTGTTTTGTGAGAAGAACATACATGCAATGACACTGGTTGTGGTTCATGAGAAGAACACACATGCAATGATACTGGTGGATCCATGTGTGGTTTGTTTAGAGGAACATACATGCAATGACACTGGGTGTGGCCATGTGTGGTTTGTTTAGAGGAAAAGACATGCAATGACACTGGTTGTGGTTCATGAAAAGAACAGACATGCAATGACACCGGTGGATCCATATGTGGTTTGTGGAAGGAATATAAATGCAATGACACTGGTGGATCCATGTGTGGTTCATGAGAAGAACACACATCCAATGACACTGGTTGATCCTTATGTGGTTCATGAAAAGAACAGACATGCAATGACACTGGTGGATCCTTATGTGGTTTGTTTAGAAGAACACACATGCAATGACACTGGGTGTGGTTCATGAAAAGAACATACATGCAATGACACTGGTGGATCCTTATGTGGTTTGTTTAGAAGAACACACATGCAATGACACTGAGTGTGGTTCATGAAAAGAACAGACATGCAATGACACTGGTGGATCCTTATGTGGTTTGTTTAGAAGAACAGACATGCGATGACACTAGGTGTGGTTCATGAAAATAACAGACATGCAATGACACTAGGTGGATACTTATGTGGTTTGTTTAGAAGAACACACGTACAACGACACTAGGTGGATCCATGTGTGGTTTCTGAAAAGAACAGATATGAAATCACACTAGGTGGATCCATGTGTGGTTTGTTTAGAGGAACATACATGCGATGACACTAGGTGGATCCATGTGTGGTTTGTTTAGAAGAACACACATGCAATTACTCTAGTTGTGGTTCATGAAAAGAACACACATGCAATGACACTGGTGGATCCATATGTGGTTTGTGAAAAGAACACATATGCAATCACACTTGGTGGATCCATGTGTTGTTTGTTTAGAGGAATAAACATGCAATGACACTGGGTGTGGTTCATGAAAAGAACAGACATGCAATGACACTGCTGGATCCATATGTGGTTTGTGGAAGGAATAGACATGCAATGACTCTAGCTGTGGTTCATGAAAAGAACAGACATGCAATGACACTGGTGGATCCTTATGCGGTTTGTGAGAAGAGCACACATGCAATGACACTGGTGGATCCATGTGTGGTTCATGAAAATAACAGACATGCAATGACACTGGTGGATCCTTATGTGGTTTGTTTAGAGGAACAGACATGCAATGACACTGGATGTAGTTCATGAGAAGAATAGACATGCAATGACACTGGTGGATCCTTGTGTGGTTTCTGAGAAGAAGACACATGCAATGACACTTGGTGTGGTTCATGAAAAGAACAAACATGCAATGACACTGGTGGATCCTTATGTGGTTTGTGAGAAGAACACACATGCAATGACACTAGAGGATCCATGTGTGGTTTGTGAGAAGAACTGAAATGCAATGACACTAGGTGGATCCATGTGTGGTTTGTTTAGAGGAACAGACATGCAATGACACTAGCTGTGGTTCATGAGAATAACACACATGCAATGACACTGGTGGATCCTTGTGTGGTTTGTGAGAAGAAGATACATGCAATGACACTTGCTGTGGATCATGAAAAGAACATACATGCAATGACACTGGTGGATCCTTATGTGGTTTGTGAGAAGAACATACATGCAATCACACTAGGTGGATCCATGTGTGGTTTGTTTAAAGGAACAGACACACAATGGCACTGGTGCATCCTTGTGTGTTTTGTGAGAAGAACATACATGCAATGACACTAGTTGTGGTTCATGAGAAGAACACACATGCAATGACACTGGTGGATCCATGCATGGTTTGTTTAGAGGAACAGACATGCAATGACACTAGGTGTGGCCATGTGTGGTTTGTTTAGAGGAACAGACATGCAATGACACTGGGTGTGGTTCATGAAAAGAACAGACATGCAATGACAGCGGTGGATCCATATGTGGTTTGTGGAAGGAATATACATGCAATGACACTGGTGGATCCATGTGTGGTTCAGAAGAAGAACACACATCCAATGACACTGGTGGATCCTTATGTGGTTCATGAAAATAACAGACATGCAATGACACTAGTGGATCCTTAAGCGGTTTGTTTATTAGAACACACATGCAATGACACTAGGTGTGGTTCGTGAAAAGAACAGACATGCAATGACACTGGTGGATCCTTATGTGGTTTGTTTAGAAGAACACACATGCAATGACACTGGGAGTGGTTCATGAAAAGAATAGACATGCAATGACACTGGTGGATCCTTATGTGGTTTGTGAGAAAAACACACATGCAATGACTCTAGCTGTGGTTCATAAGAAGAACAGACATGTAGTGACACTGGTGGATCCATGTGTGGTTTGTTTAGAAGAACATACATGCAATCACACTAGGTGGATCCATGTGTGGTTTGTGAAAAGAACAGACATGCAATCACACTAGGTGGATCCATGTGTGGTTTGTTTAGAGGAACAGACATGCAATGACACTGGGTGGATCCATGTGTTGTTTGTTTAGAAGAACACACATGCAATTACTCTAGTTGTGGTTCATGAAAAGAACACACATGCAATGACACTAGTGGATCCTTATGTGGTTAGTGAGAAGAACACACATGCAATGACACTGGTGGATCCATGTGTGGTTTGTGAGAAGTACTGACATGCAATGACACTAGGTGGATCCATGTGTGGTTTGTTTAGAGGAACAGACATGCAATGACACTGGTGGAACCTTATGTGGTTTGTTTAGAGGAACAGACATGCAATTACACAGGGTGTGGTTCATGAGAAGAATAGACATGCAATGACACTGGTGGATCCTTGTGTGGTTTGTGAGAAGAAGACACATGCAATGACACTTGGTGTGGTTCATGAAAAGAACAAACATGCAATGACACTGGTGGATCCTTATGTGGTTTGTGAGAGGAACACACATGCAATGACACTAGTTGATCCAAGTGTGGTTTCTGAGAAGAACTGACATGCAATGACACTAGGTGGATCCATGTGTGGTTTGTTTAGAGGAACAGACATGCAATGACACTGGCTGTGGTTCATGAGAAGAACACACATGGAATGACACTGGTGGATCCTTGTGTGGTTTGTGAGAAGAGGATACATACAATGACACTTGCTGTGGTTCATGAAAAGAATAGACATGCAATGATACTGGTGGATCCTTATGTGGTTTGTGAGAAGAACATACATGCAATCACACTAGGTGGATCCATGTGTGGTTTGTTTAAAGGAACAGACATGCAATGGCACTGGTGGATCCTTGTGTGTTTTGTGAGAAGAACATACATGCAATGACACTCGCTGTGGTTCATGAGAAGAACACACATGCAATGACACTGGTGGATCCATGTGTGGTGTAACATCCCATTTTCAGCAACCCTGATTAGTTGTCCATAATGCAAAAATCAGGGGGAACAAAAACTTTTTATTGATTAATGCTGAAGTGTTTGCTTGTTGTTTGGATATGCTTATGCATATGAATGTGTATTTGATGATATACTCCTTACCTTAACACCAGTTGACAAAAGCTACTTCCTAAAACAGTCTTGGTTTAATATCCATATTCTCAAATGCTCTGGCATTCCAAAACATGAGCCAAGATGCTTATGTAACCAAAACTATTTTAGTAGCTTCTACTTGATCAAACTAATGAGAGCTATATAACCTAATCTCATTATGTTTTCAAGACAGAACCTTCTACTATTCTTACCTCTAGATTCCACAAAACCCTTTTATGAAGCAATTGAAATCTACTCTTGGTAGAGATACGAGGGACCTTATCTTGTCCAAACTCCAACCTATTTCAAAATACCCATCCTTACCTCAAGCTAAGCTTGGTGGTAACCTCAGTAGTAGTTGATGTGTTTGTAAGATGAGTTGCCTTGATTTGCTGTCTGATGAATTGCCTTGATCTGCTGTTTGACTTGATTGCTTAGAAGTAGTATGAGCTACTCTAGGAGCTCATCCTCTAGGATCAAAATACTTCAAGATCACCAAATCCTAAGAAGGAATACAATTTGGATCTAATCTCTAACCACCAGGTGATCATCTAAAACCCCTACCCAGATCAAATTCTGAAGTGATCCATTCTGGAAATTTCCAAGTTAATGAGGACCAATATCAAGCATGGATCCCTTCTACTCAAAATACACTTCAACACCATCCACTTGATGATGCTTGGGTACCTTGCACCCCATCAAAAACATCCCATCTCCTGCTCTAGTCAACATCACCTTTTTAAATGCCTCCCTTTCTCAACCCTTGTGCATTTTTGGAAATGAATCAGAACCATATTGTTAACCATACTAAGGACTACCAAGGCCCACTCTTGCCCTTGGATTGATCACACTCCAACCCACTAGTTCTTGATGGTTTTGCAGGCAAGAAGATAACTTTTCCTATAAATCTAGTCAACATGCCTACTTTGGTATAAGCTCACACCACCATCCAACCTTCTCTGGACCAACTCTTTGCATGGTTGTGTTCTACTAATATAATTCTATCAACATATACTTCACTTGTTCCAAGTGGATCCTTGTGCTGCCTAAACCCACAAGGTTTTGAAGGCTAGCTGATAATCTGCTTTGGCAGGCTTATTTTATTCAAAGTTTGAAAGCCTGTCTTGGTGAACTCAAGCAGGACCAATCTCAAACCCCTACACCACTGCAACCTACAACACTTGTTCTATCCATCCATATATCCCATGCCCCAAGAGGAGCCCTGAGCTCCAAGATCCAACAATGTTTTGGTGGCATGAAAACAATCTTACCCAAGATCCCCAAATCTCTAGTTTCACCAAAATCAACTTGGAATCTCCAATTCCAAGGTTGAAAATGCTTGATACCCCTTTTATACATCATCTACCTTGATCATGAAGATTTATAAAATATTATCCATAATTATTTTGGCCCCAAATCTATTAATTTCCTTTAATAGATAAAATCCCCAAAACTCCTTCCCCAAAGGAAAGTTTGGTTTTTGCCAAAACACTTCCCCAAATTTTGGCTCATGTGAGTTCCACATATCATACCCTATCTTTCAATCTAAAAAATAATAATTTTTGAGATTCTCTATTATTTCTTTTTGCCCCTTTTCTTAAATGGCAGAAACAAGAAATAATCCTTTAAAAATACTTTCCCACCTCAATAAATCCCAATAAAATTCCCCAAGATGTAATATGGTATCTAGGACCATTTCACACCAAAATCTCACCTTGTCTAATGTAAGAATATCAAATGATCTTCTAGAAACTACTTCTGCAGTTTTTGAATAAATGGATTTAAGTGGACTTTAGATCCTTAGAAATATCCCAAATAATTCTTGGACATCTACCTTGACCTCATCTATCTACCAATACCATCTCCCTACCTTGTCCTGTGCAAAATCTTGAACTTCCGTCACAAGCACCCATTCACTCAATTCGGCAAATCTAGCTAGTATTGAACTAAAGCAAGATTAAACCACCACCAATCTTGCAAGGCAATGCACCCTAGCACCCAACACTCATCTCTGGTCATGATCACTGTAGCTAATCACCGTAGCCTCTTGTCCTTTAGTGCTTGGACACTAGCATTTAACCCCATGTGGGTGTCTTGGCTTGAAAAACCTCTTGCAGCGGCTACCCCCTTCCCCTCTGCCCTGCCCACAACATCCTCCCCCCTTGGTTTTCTCTCCTCCCCAAGCCCTCATGGACCATGCCCATGGTGCACCCTTCCCCCAATCGAGATAAATAGGCCAGAGGCTGGCGAACCCCCTCTCTGCCCCTCATTTGCCTCCTGCCACCCTTACTCACTCCCCCTGCACTCCACCTCCCCTCCCTCGCTCTGTATTGGCCAGGAGAGGAGAAGAACTCCCTCTCGGCCATGAATGAGCCCGAGCTCGAGCAACCCTCTTGAAATGGATCGTATGGGCACCTAGAGGGGGGGGGGGGTGAATAGGTGCTACACCAATTTTTAATTCTTTTACAATTTTAGGCTTAGCACAAAGGACAAATTCACTAGATAAACTATTAGGTGGAATTTCCCTATATGCAACCCTATCTACTAGTGAGTAAAGAGCGAGTGGAAGAGGAACGGGAAAACCGAAGTGAAGCACGCGAAGACACAGGATTTGTTTGACCGCAGTTCCTTCCTTGTTAAGGGAAGTACGTCTGCATTGGAGGGGTGGGCGGTACTAAGACCACCACGCCACAAAAGGCCTCACCCTGTTCTCCGATGGATCTCGCCACAAAAGGCCTGATCCACCTTCCACTATAGGTACCCTTCGAGGCGGGCACCGGCACCTTTACACAACTAGCGGGGAAACAACTCCACAACAACTTGGAGGCTCCTGAAATGACAACAAGCTGCCACAAGAACAAACTTATCAAATACAATAAAAAAGATCTAGGTATTGACAAGAATACTAGATCAGGGATTTCTCCAAGTGAATGGAGAGTTGTTGAAGCGCTTGATTCTTGATGATGATGATGAACTTCTCCTCCTTCAATTCCACCAAAGATCAAGACCTTCGGGTGGTTGAAGTGGGAGATCGAGAATGAGAGCTCTTGCACAATGTCTGGTCAATTGCGAATGAATCAAAAGTTCTAAACGTTGGGGAAGAAGGGGTATTTATACCCCCTTCAGAAACCAGCCGTTGCAACCTTTGGGGGCCGGATTATCCGGCCCAAGTGAGGCCGGATTATCCGGTCTAGGGAAAACACCGCCCCAGACTCAGAATATCCGGCAGATAATCCACCCCCTCTCAGAGCGTCGCGCTGAGCTTGCCCTTGATCATCTTCTAGGGGCCGGATTATCCAGTCCTATGCGAGGGCCGGATTATCCAGTCCTATGCGAGGGCCGGATTATTCAGTCTGGGGAAGAAAAACCGGCCCAGTTCGGATTTTCCGGGAGAAAATCCGACCGGATACCGAGCGACGCGCCTGGGCTCCTTTTGCTCGAAAACTGGGGGCCGGATTATCCGGCCCGTGCGACACCCGGATTATCCGGCCTAGGGAGGAAAAAGCACCCCAGTTCGGATTTTCCGGGAGAAAATCCGACCGGGTACCGAGCGACACGCCTTGGCTTCCTTTGAGCGATGAGGTAGGCCGGATTATCCGGCCCTTGGTGGGGCGGATTATCCGGCCCCCCTCAAAACTTCCTGCACACTTAGCGCACATGAATAGTCTCCATAGTATTGTTATCTAACACGCAAAACATAGGAAAACATGAAATGTTCTTTCACCTCTCCCGAGCTCCCTCTCCCCTGAATGTGGCCTCAACACCATCCCAGACCCCAAATCTCTCATCCCTGAGCTTCCCAGCCTCTCCCCTGTGCTGCACTGCCCGTACGACGGCGAACACGACTTCGGCCTCCTACCCACCGTCGAACTAAGAACCCCACCCCCTGCCTATCTCCTACGGCTCGTCGCATTTCTGGAAGCTCCCTATTCCCCTGCAACTAACCCTAACCCTTTTCTCCTCCAGGACCGTCGCTACCGACGCCGCCGGCGAGCCCTACCGAGGTCACCGTCGGCCACGAACGCGTGAGCCACTTTCCGGCGTCAAACCAAGCCGTTCCGCCCCTCGTTGGCCTCGCCATGGTGCTCCGCGTCGCCCCGTGACCCTCCTCGCCGGCCTTCGTGCCCCAGGTGAGCTCCCCACGCGCCGCCCGACGCCCCTAGGGTTTTTGTTCCGCCGCCGCTGTCGGGAGAAGAATGACAGTCGTCAACTGTCGATCCTCAGTCTAATCCGACGGCCTAGGTGCCTCGGTACCATTTCGCCGCTCCGTGCCGCTGACCGACGGGACCCACCCGTCAGGTTCAAAGCTGGCTCCCGCGTGTTGCCTGCCCGGTTGGGTCGCCCTTTCAGCCGTCCGGCCTAGTTCGACCGGAATTCCGGCCCAGCAATGCCCCTCTCCTTTTTCTTTTAGTATTCCATTAAATCTAGAAAATTGACTTTCAGTTTAAATCATTTTGAAAATGGAAGCAAACTCCATTTGCCTAGATCTAAAATTCCTAGGGTTCCTGAGTGTTTGCTTGAACATGCAGAACCAAAGTCCTAGCCTACTTTTATTTCCAATTTGTGTGGAAATTAAGATGCTAGCACCTATCCATTTCCTTAAATACAATCCTATGAGAGTTTCACATCTCCAATTGGAGTAAAACCAACTGCCCCTAGTAGGTATTACCTATACCTATTTCATGGACTTGGTCCCAGGCCAAGGTGAACAGTAGGCTGTCCTTATTAAAAATAACAAAAATAGCTCTGATCTAACTTTAGGAATTTCTCTAGGTCAAAACAACAGAGGTATTGAC